>JAMXBB010000005.1:75859301-76102872 GCA_024138015.1 Lumnitzera littorea
TTTTTTCTTATCCTTTTTTTAGAACTCTAGTTTATTTATATATAGCAAAAATGAAAATGAAATTTTGAAAAACTTTTTTTTCAAGAGGGAACTAAAAGAAAATAAAATAAAAACATTTTACTTTTCATGTATACATATTCTTTCTTCTTTCTTTTATTCAAGTAATGAAATGAAATTAAATAATAATAAAATAAATTAAATAAGAAAAGTTATGGGGCCAAACTAAATATAGCACACAGTTTAGATGCTTAAGTTAGAGCAAGAGTATAGATTGGATCTTTGGGTACAATTTGAGTTTGTAGACTCCGCAAATTTAACCTTTTAGATTTGGCGTCGAACTCAAGTATCGTAAATATTTTCATAAGTCGATAAAACCATATAACCACATAAAATGAAAACCAATTAAAATTTTTAACTCGAAACTTAAAACGAACATGAAAGACCCTATTATACAATTTGAAAACCTTAATCATGCACGAAAACCCCAATCCCTACATACGCGTACTCTTAAAAATTTAAACTTAAACTTAATAGAAATTATAAATATCAAATCGTAAAAAGTTGTTAAAACTCTATAAAATTATCGTAATGCTTAAAAAGCCATAAATTAATAAAATTATAATTAATTTTGCAAAATTATATAAAACTGATAACAAATGAATTAAAGATGATTTCAAGTAATAATAAATAAAAAAACTAAGCTAGTTAAAAGAACAAATTAATAAATTTACAAAATTAATTTTGTAAATTTATTAATTTGTTCTTTTAACTAGCTTAGTTTTTTTATTTATTATTACTTGAAATCATCTTTAATTCATTTGTTATCAGTTTTATATAATTTTGCAAAATTAATTATAATTTTATTAATTTATGGCTTTTTAAGCATTACGATAATTTTATAGAGTTTTAACAACTTTTTACGATTTGATATTTATAATTTCTATTAAGTTTAAGTTTAAATTTTTAAGAGTACGCGTATGTAGGGATTGGGGTTTTCGTGCATGATTAAGGTTTTCAAATTGTATAATAGGGTCTTTCATGTTCGTTTTAAGTTTCGAGTTAAAAATTTTAATTGGTTTTCATTTTATGTGGTTATATGGTTTTATCGACTTATGAAAATATTTACGATACTTGAGTTCGACGCCAAATCTAAAAGGTTAAATTTGCGGAGTCTACAAACTCAAATTGTACCCAAAGATCCAATCTATACTCTTGCTCTAACTTAAGCATCTAAACTGTGTGCTATATTTAGTTTGGCCCCATAACTTTTCTTATTTAATTTATTTTATTATTATTTAATTTCATTTCATTACTTGAATAAAAGAAAGAAGAAAGAATATGTATACATGAAAAGTAAAATGTTTTTATTTTATTTTCTTTTAGTTCCCTCTTGAAAAAAAAGTTTTTCAAAATTTCATTTTCATTTTTGCTATATATAAATAAACTAGAGTTCTAAAAAAAGGATAAGAAAAAAGAAAAAAGGGAATAGAAAAGGTTTTATCACTTAAAAGGAAATTTAAAAAGAAATAATAAAATTTATTAATAAAACCTTTTCAAAATTAGGACTTCTTTAGAATTATTCAAGAAAATGAAATAGGTCCTTTTATAAATTTTCTTAAATAAATAAAAAATAAACTCGACTATTTTCAAAAATTAAAACAAACAAACACACTAAAGTTTGTGAAAAACAAACTATAAAAGTATGATCCTGAATAAAGAATATATAAGCACCAGTAGGAAATAATGATGCAACTTAAAACATGTAAATTTTTTATTTTCCCCTTCTTGTAAATAAATAAATTTTACTTTTCAATTTTTCCTTTTTCATAAAAAATAAAATATCTCTCTTTACTTATAAAAAATAAAAAAATATATATAATGGCTTTATTTTAGGTATTTTGAAAGGTAAGTATAATTTTGGAACGTTTAAGTTATACTCATTTAGGGTATAATAAGTTATCCTCCAAAATCAGAACCTTTGGTTTTCAAGAATCACTTTCAAAATTGATTTTCCATAGTTTAGTAACTAAGTTATAAATAATTCACCCAATTGATTATAATTTAATTTTTTTTCCCAACCATGATTGGGCGATGACTCCAAGAATTTTTCAAAAAAAATGAAAAAGAAAACACTAGGTTTTCCTTAATCCCTAGTTGGGGATTAATATTAAATAGATAGAACTTAATATTAATCTGATTAAGGAAAATAAAAATTGAAAATTTTGGCTCACAAAATCTATACTTATGATCAATATTACATACGATAAAAAGTAGTAGCGGCACTCACCATAAACCTTATTTAAGGTTTGATAAGAGTAGAACTCAAGAAGCTAAAAAGCTTACGCAAGAGCAAATGAAGAAGAAGAATATTCACTTGATGATTTGGTAGAATACAAAATGGGTGAGTGTTTGAATAAAGAAAAACACAATCCATAGTAATGTTTAAAAGGGGGTAAATTGGGCATAAGACAAAAGGAATATCCTTTTGCAAATAGTATGATAGTAATAGTGTCAAAGATATGTGTCAATTGATGGTTATGCAATTGACATAAGACAATAGATTTTGTATGAAGTTAAAGTCGGTTAAGATTATTCAAGTTAGTTAGCTAATTGACTTAGGAGCTCGAAAATAGGGCCATTGACTATTTGGTAGCTCAACCGAGCTATTGAGGTCAACTAACAAGTAAGTCCCTTCCACCTGAGAGATAGTAGAGGCATAATAAGAGCTAAAGGACTCATGTAGTTCGAAGGATGAAATCTTCCTTAGTAATGGTCTAGTGGGAAAGAGCTTGCTAAACTAGATTGAGTAACCCTTAGACTTGGGAGCAAGTAATAGATCCTCTAGCTGATTCTTATCATCCTCTCCAATTTTCAAGGGATATAATTATCAAAATTGTGATTTTACTTGTATAATTTTATAAGTCTACAGTTTTCAAAGATCTTCCGAGGTAAAATGGCTATAAAATTGTCTTCTATAAAAACATACATTTTTAATTATGATTACATGTTAATCTTAATAGAAACTTATGTTTTTAACTAAGTTTATTAATTTTATATATATAAGTTGAATGAGCTTAAAAATTTTAAAAAATATAACTACGCTTCTACTGATAAATTGATTATTAGGCTATTACATCATCTTTTTTATCCTATTCCAATTTTTTTCCTCTATCGCTTTCCATTAATCCCTTATTTGATTTCATAGCTTTCATTTAAGTTTAGCTCTTATAACAAAATTTATAAGGAAAATTATATACTTAAGTTTATACTATCAATAACTTAAAAGAAACTGAAACATTTAGTTTTCTTTAATTGGTTGCTTTTATGAAACAAAATAATGGAAAAAAATGTAGTTTTGAATCTACTTATTCTTCTTTAATACATATTAGATTATAGATTAAGGATTTTTTATTGGAAAAAAAAACCTTAATTTCTTCATTTTTTTCCTATTCTCATCATGTATTTTAAGTTTTTTTATAACTATTAAAAGTATATCAATAATTTTTTAAAGCTATTTTATATAGATTGTAGAAACTTATATTTCCACATTTCAATTTTATATTTTAATTCTACATACTCTCAAGCGATTTTAAGTAGAAGTGCAAGTTTAGTGACCTTGGCAAAGGATTTGGGATCAAGCTCAGGATATGCTCTTTACTAACTTTCTTCTTCTAGAACATAAGGACTCTGATCAGAAATGTTATTAAAGAATGTTGAGACTCCATGCTCTTTAAGTAGATTGATTTTGTAAGTATTGTCATTTATCTTTTAGAGTACTAAAAGTGGTCCATTTGCCTCATATGATAACTTATTCTATGGTAGATTTGGGAACCTTTCCTTCCTTAAGTATACCTACACAAGATCACTAAGTTAAAATTGTCTCATTTGTTTCCTTTGGATTCCTTATTCAAGTTTAGTAAAAGCTTAGCCAAGGCACTTGGTCACAATCTAATAGAGCTTTTGAAATGCTCGGGCTCAATTAAGTCCTTCTAGAGCCTCCTCATTTGAGCTTAAAACAGGTATCATTCCTATAGATGATCTTAAAAGGGGGCTTATCGATAGTATACATACTAGAGTATAAAAGTAAGTTTAATACAATATGTAAGTGTCAAGTAATTCAGACATCCCCTCAAAGAAGGGATTAAAGTACTTGTATGTATGATAGCTACCTTTAGTTGGCCAATAACCTATGAAGCCTAAGATGTCTTGTCCAAGATTTTAGAGGCTTGGGGTTGGTGAGATCTTCTAATAGGCTTAATGATAGGGATTAGTCATCTAGATCTCTCACCAAAGCTCAGGCCAAAGGATTATAAAGTATGGCCTGACGAGTTCTCACCTCTTGTCTAAGTATTCAAGAGTCTATTTCGTTGCACAGGTCTTACTTTCCCGCTTTCTTGACTACTCCAAGCCTTACTCTTTGTTGAAGGTTGAGGATCTAATAAAGAGCTAACCTTATAAAGGTACAAGCTATCCTTTTAACAACTCGATAATTGTGACCATAAGCTTGGTTGTGCTATCTCCACATTAACCCCATTAGGAGCCAACCTGTTCAAGTACTTGTTGACCTACCCTAAAATGCCTAGCTATCACAGATGAAAGCCTACTAAAGGACACAAATGACCTATATTTGGTTTATATGTCAAGCTACCTTGACTCATATAGCTGCACCTAAATTCTACTCTATCTAAGATGCTCAACAAATCTTTACCCAGCCAGATGATGCTACTTGTCCTCACCCTTAACATTTGTACCAAACCTACCAAAATATTCTTTGATTGCACTTTACCAATTCACCCCTTTTGTGTATAAGTATTTCTTAGTATTTTCCTTTTTAGTAGATTGCCCCTTTTAGTAATTATCTTACACTTATAAATTGCCTTATATAATTAAGTATAAATACCCATGTGTACATGAGCTGCAACAATCATCCTCCTCATCAATAGAATATTCATTCTTTGTAACTTGTTCTTTCTTTATTATAAGTCTATTTACCCTACTCTTATCCATACCTTAAGCAAGGTTTGGTGGTAAATGCCTTAATTAGCTAATTGCATGTGATATCAATCAACTAGTTAGTCTATGAGAGTCTTTTGGTGCATAATATCTATCAAATGGCACATGTTTGCTTACTCTTCTTACCTCCTTTTCCATCTACCTTTTGGACCTTAGCTTGCTTTAGACCTTCTTTTGATATTGCTACCCGTATAAGTCCTTTAGTACGACGTATCATCTTGGTATCATAGCAAAGTTTTGTAAAGGGGAGTTACCCTGTTTGTATAGTATGCATTGCATCTAATATTAGTTTGGCACAAAGTTTTTAGGTGTTTATTTGAGAGTTATAGTGTCTTGAATGTGTTGTGGGGTGTTGTATAAGTATGGTGTAGCTATGTGAAGTTATTTATTGTTTTGTTGTGTCTGAAGTGAGCTCTATTCTACCCTGTTTTTTGAGTTTAGAAATAGAGTGACTGACAATAGCTGGGGTTCTAAGTTTGGTCGGTTTAAGTGTAGTTGTATAAGACTAAATTATGTTGGTTCGATTTGCTTGTTATCTCTAAGTTCTACTGTTCTTAGGTTTTGGGTGTTTGATTTGTACTGAATATCAAAGTTGGGAAACTAGTTCTGTCGAAGTTTAACTTACTGTGTTTGTAACAATTCATTGAACAATGACTAACCGAAATGTAAACGCTATTGTTAAAGATAATGAAAACATTGTCCAACACTGTAGTAGGCAAATTTTGGCTACCCTTAAGAGCATCCACAAATGTTTCGATGAAACAATTACAATGATTACAGAATTAAGTCACATAGTCCAAGAATCAATTGATATCCAACCCATTGAGGTCACTCCTAATACTCTCTAAGCTATACTTAGAATTGGAAAAGTAGTGTATAAAGCTCGAAAAGGGTATAAGTAAGCCCTAATTGACCAGTTTGAAGTAGAGGAGTAGATATGTGAGTTCGTATGATGTGACATGGGAACTACAAGTGTGCTTCTAACGAAGGCATACCATAACATGGACAAGTCCTCCGAGAAATATCGAAGGAAAGTAAGTAGGGTTTGGTGGACTTTAGATAAGAGATCAAGCCAATATGAACTACTTAGTGGATATGATGCACCACTGGAAAACTCATGACTAATGCCTTACTGGATGTGACTCACTAGTCCAAGATAAAGGGTTGGTCACTATACAAACTTACTTAAAGGTTGATACGACTAAAGGGATTAGGGTAATCTTAATAAAAGAAGAAAACTCAAATAACTTCATTAGATAACAAAATGGTGGAATCTCCTTCAATGCTCTATCATAGGGGTTTTATAACCACATGTACTAGGGTTACATAAAGTACATGAATTTACTAAAAAGGGAAAAAACTATATACATCTAATGGTATAAAGGAAAAAAGGAAAAATCCATAATGTTCTTAGAAAGAGAGTATTGAGTTGTTAGGAGGCATGCTGTAAGTAGTAAGGCCACATAACGCCTGATGGATGGTCAAAAGATTCTGCACATAACAAACTTCAAGGTGAGAAGATAAGGTCGATGACTCATAGGGTATGAGACAATTCAGCATCATAGTATTGACAACTTAATGGAGTGGGAGTGCAATAGGTTAGTAGGTTGGCTTGGCACTCATTGGTTGTATTATATAGTTTTCATCTTAAGAGCGGATAAGAATGCTCTTAGAATGGCTTAGTTGCAAGAATGAGTCTCCTTAGCATTATAGGTTAGCTTCACCTAGAGTTGAATAATGGCTAAGAATTTAGTAAACCATGTAAGCCAAACCTTTTGCTTAAGAGCAAATGATTAATCTTGTAAGTTGATTCCCATCATTTCCTCTAGGTTGTTTAGGATTTTGGATCAAATCCTTAGGGTACTCTATAAGGTGTCTTCCTTAGCATAGTATGGGCCCATATTGGCAATGTTGAAGACATTAGAGACTCCATACCCTTTAGAGAGCTCGAGTTGGTAAGCTTTTTCATCGATTTTCTATAGTACATGGAAAGGTCCTTTAGCTCAACGTAATAGCTTTCTCTTCCCCTTGCTTAGGAACCTCTCCTTGTTGAGTTGTAACCATATAAGGTCATTGGGTTTGAAAAACTTCTTGTCCCTTTTGCCTTACCTTCTTCCTTCAAGTCATTTAGCCACTTGAGTCAAGTATTTAATCAAGAGGTAGCTCTAGGTTGAAACCATATACTACTTTGAATTGGGTAGTCGAGAAACCCAACCCCAATCAGCTGTAGAAGTAAATGCAATGTGGCATCACTCGAGGATCTTAGAGATGACAAGAGGTCGGAATCTCCCTATTCAATAGCTCTCGATCCTGTAGGCAGCTTGGATAGCATCATTAAGTGACCCAATATCTATGGTTTCTAGAATATCTCCAATCTCATACTTTAACCCACTAACGAATCGAGACACAATTCGGTCTTCGAGCTCAATGACTTCGCATTGAATCATTAGAATCTAAAATTCCTTTATGTAAGCATCAACACTTGACCCTCCTTATCTCAACTCCTATAGCTTCTTCAACGTATCTCGTAAATAGTAACTCAAAACAAATCTTCTCCTCATGACTCTCTTCATTTCATCCCAACTCCTAACTTCACGTTCTCCTTCTCTTTTACGCATAGCTTGCATGTTCATCCACTAGAGGGCGGCATAACCAATAAATTTTAACACAGCAAGTCTAACCATAGCATTTTTAGGTACCTCATTATTAATAGTCAAATTTCATCCTTTCAATTCACTTGGCCATTCGACTGACAAAAAGTAGAGTAGCTCTACTTTCGGCAAACACCAAGTAAGACAGTCTCTTGTCTGGTTTGAACTTATTAAAAGTGGCATAAACAATTATCGTCTGGCACGATTCCATTACATAATCACCCATTATTCCTATATTTTAGGCATGTGCTTAATTATGAGGTCTTCACGCATTTCAGGGTCAATGATTAACTGCTACTTCAGACACCTAACATTTGCCTATAAAAATATAGAGAAAAAGTATTGTAAGAAGTCTCTCATAATCCATAACTATTCATTTATCTTTTCTTAAACACATTAATTGACTTAGGCATTGAAGTGACTATACCGAATTAGCTTAGATACCGTTTAGTTCTTTGTATCTTACAAGCATAAGATTTCATCCTAAAATCACTTAACAACATTTGGCGCCATCTATTTTTTATTATACACCCATGTGGCAAGAATTAGATTAACAAAGAGTGTTGACGTTGGTACTTTAGCCCACCACCATGAAAGGGGAAGTAGGCACATGGACAAACAATGTTTGGTTAAACTAGAGCAACTTTGCTTTAACATAGCCAAGGAAAACCAAGAATTGAGCAAAAAACATGAAGAGATCCTTGATCTCCTCTACAATAATGTCCACTTAAGTCAAAATAAGGAACATGGTGATCACAATGCCAAGAATAGTGACGTTTTGATTTATTATCTTGAGTTACCGAGAAAGCAAGTTGAAGTTATAATTGTACCTTTGGCCCTTATGCTTAAAAATGATAAGGAAAAGTAACTACAACAGGTACACCATATTGAAACCTCACATGTTAGCACCCCTGCTACGACAAGTAAACAATTTCGAATTAAGAAGAGCCCTTTCATCCTCAAGATCTTGGATGAAGTTATACCATGGCACATTAAGTTGCTACAATTTGAAACCTATGACGGAACGAGAGATCCTGAAGATCATCTTCAATACTATCGCACCTTGGCTAAGTTACACGGCTTGAGTGATGCCATGGCTTGACAAGCTTTTCCCTCAACACTAAGGAATGTAGCAAGTCCATGGTTCAAGCACTTAAAGCCAAACACAATTTCATGTTTTGAAGATTTGGCAGAAGTGTTTCTCCAATAGTTCCTTGAAGTAAGCTTCTTATCAAGGATTCTTCTATCCTTAACATGACAAAATAGAGATCAAATGAATTTATTAGAGATTATCTGGCTAGGTTTATGGTCGTGATGGTCTAAATTCCAGAGCTAGATATAAGCGTTGCTTTCAACGTAGTTATTGATGGTGTCAAGGCTCATGGAGACTTTTTCAACTCTCTCGTAAAAAATAAGTTGAGAACTTTTGTCGAGTTCAAAGCCAAAGTTACATCTTACAACCAATAGGAAGACAACATTAAGGCTCACTGAGAAGCTGATCATAATAGAGGAGACAGGGAAGGCAACAAAAAGAAAAGTGTGAAAAATCAACTCGAAACAAATGATGATCAATGTCCCAATGCTAAGAAAAAGATGCTACGTATCCCAACATATTCAGTCTACACACCACTCAATCATCCAATTACAGACATATTGATGGAGGTGCGTAGACAGAGAGGCATGTTGTAGTGGCTAAAAAGGATGAGGGGAAATCTTTCAAGGGGAAATTCCAACAAATATTATGATTTCTAACACAATAAGGGCTATAATATTGACGAGTGCATCCAACTTAAGAACATGATTGAGGTTGCAATTCAATGAAGGTACTTGAGCAGGTTTCTTGTACATGATGCTAAGAATATTGAGTGACCATCTTGAAGGAAACGAGAAGAGCAGGAGAATGTCACTCGCCCAACTCATGTTGGGAAAGATGCAAGAGACAAGAGCAATAGTAGAGCACCAAATGGTATAACTAACACAATTGTCGATGGACCTTCAACCATAGTCTGATCAAGCTCTTTGGGCTCAACTAATGCCAGTCACTATGTTTATAATGTCCAGGGCAAGAAGGTCAAAATTGACAGCACAATTTCCTTCACAGAAGAAGATTTCAAAGGCATTGAAAGGTCCCATGATGATGTACTTGTGATTAGTGCGAGAATTGCTAACTTTGAGGTCAAGAAAATTCTTGTTGATACTGGAAGTTGGACAAACATTATTTTCTAGTTTACTTTTGGTTAGATAAGACCAAAGATCAAGGTATAGCTAAGATCCTATAGCTATGTTAACAATTAACTTGTCCGGGTGACTAAACTAATTTCTCTACCAATCTAGATTGGAAATGATGAGTATATTGTGGAAGACAAAGTATACTTCCTTATTGTCAAATGTTGGTCCCTATATAATATGATCATGGGATGGTCGTATCAAGATTGGAAATGATGAGTATATTGTGGAAGACAAAGTGTACTTCCTTATTATCAAATGTTGGTCCCTATATAATATGATCATGGGACGGCCGTATTAGTACTTATTCAACATTATCCTTTCCACTGCTCATCTCAAGGCCAAATTCCCCACTTCTACAAAAGTTAGTGTATGCAGGGGAGATCAATAGTTAGGAAGATCATTGTATATAAGGGTGTTAGGGAGAAAAGAAAATTTTCAAGTCTAAACTTACTTAGAGGGAAAGTTGGTTGGTGTAGTTAAAGTCAAGGATAGAATAGAAGAAATTTTGATGGGAGATGATTATGAGAAGATGATAAGGATATGGAAACCCTTATTGGCAAACATCTACCAAAGTTTAATTGAGTTTCTGTAGGACACTGTCGATGTATTCGCATAATCCCCCTCAGATATGCCAAGTATCCCTAAAGATGTCATGGTCCACAAGTTTCAAATTGATCCAAGCACAAAGGTGATTCAACATAAGAAAAGACATTTCGCTCCAAAGAGGTAAGCAGCCATAGAAGAAGTCCAGAAACTCTTAAAGGTAGGATTCATTCAAGAAGAGCTTTATCCAACTTAGCTAGCCAACTGTATGTTAGTCAAGAAGTCTAATGGCAAGGGGCGTAAGCGCATTGACTTCACGGATTAAAATAAGGCCTATCCTAAAGATTGCTTTCCCTTACCAAGAATAGATTAGATGGTTAACTTAGCTACTAGGCATGCTTTACTCTCTTTCATGGATGCGTTTTTTGGCTACAATTAAATTAAAATGGGTGAGGAAGACAATGTTCACATGTCATTTGTCACTAACTTTAGAACATATTGTTATACAAAGATGCCCTTTGGGTTGAAAAATGTCAATGCAACTTATCAGCGACTTGTTACCATGATGTTCAAGTCATAGATTCATTGAAAGGTCAAAGTGTATGTCGATGATATGATTGTGAAAAGTACAATAGAGGATTGGTATCTCGCTAACCTTGAGGAGAGATTTAGTACTCTAAGGAGATACAATATGAAACTGAATTCATGGAAGTGTTTTTGGTGCTACTTTCAAAAAGTTTTTAAGGTATATGGTCACTCGGCGCAATATTGAAGCAAATTCAAGAAAGATTGATATGATTAGAAACATGAAGTCTCCTCGTATTGTCAAGGAGGTTCAAGAGCTAACTAGGTGAACAATTGCACTTAACATGTTCGTGTCAAGAAATGTGGACAGGTGTGTAAAGTTCTTTAAAATTTTAAAGAATTCGAAGGATTTCAATTTGACAAATGAGTGCAAAAGAGTATTCAACGAGCTTAAAGAATTTCTCACATCACCATCAATACTCTCGACACATATTCTAGGAGAGAATTTATATTTATACTTGTCAATCAGTTGCTAAGCACTTTCCTTTGTATTTGTCCAAATTGAAGGTAAGGAGCATCGACTAATTTATTATGTATGTCTTATCCTGTAAGGACTGAAACATCGATATACCAAAATTGAGAAAGTTGTGTTAGTAGTGGTTTTCTCTAAAAGGAAGTTGAAACCATGCTTTGAGGCTCATCAAATTATAGTCCTTATTGATCAGCCTTTATGGTAAGCATTGCAATGACTAGATTCCTCAGGAAGGATTATGAAGTATGCCTTAGAGTTAAGTGCTTATGGCATATAATACAAACCTAGAACGGCATTAAAAGCTCAAGTGTTTACCGATTTTCTGGTTGAGTTCATAGGTGAGTAGGATAATATAGAAATTGTTGAGAAGCTAATATGGAATCTTTATGTCGATGGTTCTTCGACTAAAGAGGGAAGTGTTGCAAGTCTTATCTTGTAGGGACCTTATAATGTTAAGGTTAATTATGCTTTGAAGTTTAGATTTCTAGCCAACAATAATGAAATGAAATATGAAGCCTTGATAGTTGGACTTAGATTAGCAAAGGAAGTTGGTGTTAAGAAAGTTGAAGTTTTCTTCAATTCACAACTTGTTGTGAATCAAGTCAAAGGGAGTTATGCAGCAAAAGAAGAAGAAATGAGCAAGTACTTATTGATAGTATGAATGCTTATAAAGGAATTTCAGTTCTTTTCAATTCACAAGATACTAAGGAGTAGGAACATCACAGTTGACAAGTTATCAAAGTTGGCCAGTATGGCACTCCCTGATTTGAATAACAAACTTTATTGAATTTCTCCCACATAAGAGCTTACAAATTGTTCAGCAAAGCTTTAAATTGGCTCCCTACTTGAAAGAGAGGCCTTAGATGGATCCAATTGTAGATTATTTGAAGGATGGTGTCCTTCCTAACGATAGGAAAGAGGCTTAAAGGTTGATTTATCAAGCTACAAATTACTTACTGAGAGATGATCAACTGTACAAACGTGGTATTTCCCAACTTTATCGTCGATGCCTTCCTTCAAAAGATGTACAATGAGTATTATTTGAGCTACATGGTACGGTATGCGGTAACCATGTGAAAGGCCAAACACTGTATATCCGTGCCTTACAACTCAACTATTACTGGCCGATAATGAAAGCTGACACGAGAACATCCATTTGGCAGTATCTAAAATGCCAAAAGCATGTGGTGTCGAGTCATACACTTTCTACTGAATCGTGTTGCCTAACTAGTCCTTAGCCCTTTACCTAATGGGGATTAGACATACTCAAGTCATTTTTAAAGTCTATGGCCTAACAACAATCCGTCATTATTGTCGTAGATTATTTTACTAAGTGGGCGGAGGCCAAGACCTTTGTAAGGATCATCGAACCAAAGGTTAAGGCTTTTGTTGTCAACTTCATTGTATCAAGATTCGAGCTTCAATTTATGATAATCATGAATAATAGACTACAATTTGATAATGAAAAATTTCAAGTATTTTGTGAGAAACATGACATCCATTTAAATTACACATCTGTAGCACATCCTCAAACTAATGGGCAAGTGAAAGCAGTTAATAAGATTATCTTACACGGCTTGAAGAGGAAAGTTAATCAAGCCAAAGGTAAATGGGCTAATGAATTGCTAGATGTGTTATGGAGATATTGGACTACCCATAGGACTACAACAAAGGAAATGCCCTTTAGATTGGTGTATGGTATGGAAGCACAATTACCAATTGAATTAGACTTGCCCAATCTACGTATGCAAAATTTCGACATGATAACCAACTAAGTTGGTTTGAAGGCTAATTTGGATACTATCAAAGAGATAAGAGATGTTGCAAGAACAAGAGTTGCAACATACTAAGACAGGATAGCCAGGTATTACAATCAAAAGGTGAAACATAAGGTTTTTTAGCCTAGAGATTTGGTTTGTAGGAAATTAGAGGCAATTGGTACATGAGATAGATAAAGGAAACTCGATGCAAATTAGGAGGATACTGTTAAGGTCCAAGAAGTCATTAGCGAGAGGGCCAATCGACTAGAGAGGTTAGATGGAACAATCATCCCTCATGCATGGATAGCTAAGAACTTGAAGCTTTATTTTAATTAATCCCTTTGATGTTATGAATTATCTCTACTTGCTTTATAAGGTGATAGCCTAGTTCTTGTCTCAAATGTGAACACTTACTCTAAGTTCCAATGCCGACTTGTTTTCATTCCTAATCATTTCTTGATTAGTAGATTATTATTAAGTTTAAACAATACAGTGAACGAACTATTAGTTAATAAATTCAAACCTATCATGGTTAGCAAACATTATAATTTAGTCGAAAAGCTGAATAACGAATGTGTTAGTTCTTATAAGCAATCCTATGGCTCAAATAAGACGACTAGTCCACGTGTCAAATGATTAACGAACATTGTCTTTAAAAAGACACCCAACATATCATGTATGAAATAAAACATGCTGAAGAAATTAGGTGTACGAAATAAAACATACTAAGAAAAATAGGCATGTAAAATAAAACATGCTAAGAAAACAAAGCACAAGGAATAAAATGTGCCAAAACTATTAAATTACATATGAGAGGAAATGTGGATAATATTAATACAATATTGAATGTTCAACCACTCGGCTGAACCTTATTCATACAACTCTGTAAAAATAAAACACAATAACAATCTTAAGATTTCTAGTTGTTCTTAGATTATGTAGAGGTATTGCCTTGGTCAGAAGATGAGACCGTACTGGAGCATGTTTCTTACTCTATGTTGGGGGTTTTAAAATAGGTAGATTTTTCTTTGTACACATAGAGGATCTCCTTAAATAGTCAGTTTTCATCATTGTTAGGATCTTTGACACAAACTCTATTGTTGTCACCCTACATTTGAACCTCAACACTTGTATCTTCATTGACTTCTTTGTCACAACTACTGACATTATCACTGACGTCAACAAAATCTAGGCACAAAAGGTCATATTTAGGGTGAAACTTTATTATTTTTTTTTCTCACCGCTTATACCTCCTTTAATAACTTCTTTCTCAATAATCTTTTGTATTGTCGACTTAGAGTTAGGATCTCTAATGCTTCTTCAATAAAGGGCCATTTCTTTACTGCCTCCTCTAATTTAGCAATACGACTTTGCAATTTGGAGTTATTGGTCTTTAGTTCTTTTATTTGCACCCTAAGCCTGTCTTCCTTATCGCTCATTAAGCTGAATGTTCAGCTTAACCCCCAACACTTTTCTCTTTTCTTACGAAGCTCTTCCTTCAAGTCTTCAGCCTCCTTATATTACTCTTCGCTCTTAACCTTAAGGCTCGAGACTTCATTGGCCACTAATAAATGTGTCAGTTTCTTGGTAACTAGCTGCTCCTAATATTTTTTGGCCTCCATCTCAACCTTGATTCTTATATCCTCAACTATAGCAATCTAAGCCTTCGAGGAGTTATATACATCTTCAATTTTCTGTTATAAGTTGACAAAAACAAAAGAAATTTGCTAGATCACCCGATAAAGTAATAAATTATTATTACCTTCTTCATTTCCTTATTGGCTTCATCCAAAGCCATTAGAACATGGCCACTGATTTGCATATAGATAGGATTATGTCAACAATAGAACACGTGTCATAAGTGAAAGGATTCAATTGATACTTACATCATACAATTTAGTTGCAATGTGTGCCTTATTACAACCACTAACCTTATTGGCGTCCTTCTTCGTAATCTCCTTATCCTCAAGAATAATGATGCCTTCCATTAAAGCTAGGGATTTGGTCCCATTGCCTAAGGATGAATCAATGTAGAGAATATTGTAGCCCTTAGCATGGAACAAAGTACTCACTTACCTCATCGTTAGGGATAAATTCAGCACTATTGATGCTGAGAGCTTTGTTCCTCATGGCATCCTTTGTCTTTTCATCCAAAGTCTTGTATCTCTTAGACGGAGGTTGGCCAGTGAGCTCCTTCCCACTTCTTTTACTGGGATTTGGGATAATATCCACTTTATGCGACTACCCCTCGGAAGCCTCATGATGAGTGATTTCAGCCCCACTACAAACATTGATATCTCAACCAGAATCTCTTGGCACTTCAACCAAAGGAATATTTTCTAAAGGTAGGATCACTTCAACTTGTGTAGCCTTAACAACCCCAAGCTTATCGCTCCCTTATCGCTTGTTGGCAGGACGGGACACCTTCTTCTAGGTTACTACTTGCTTCATCGCTTTCTCTTGTGCAACTTTCTTTAGAGTAGCCGATCAAGTCATAGTTATCTTGGTGCTTGCTTGTATATTGGCTTTAGATTTTTTGGCCTTTGCTTTGGCTAACAGTTTGGTGGGGTCTAAATCACCTACACCCATGTTTGCAATAAAAAGTAAATGCATTAACAATAAAAATAGAGAAATCAAGGACTTACATGTTCCATGCTGAGCAAAGCTCAAAGGTAACTATTCTTCCCTTAAGTTATGAGAACCGCTTTCCTCTTATAGCTCTACTCGGCATAGCAATTACTTAATATCATACCTTCTTTTTTGAAGAAGATTGGTTCCCCATTTTCATGTCACCTTATTATTCTCTCGGCGTCCTAGAACATTTTGTTTTTTCTTCTTTCTTAAATCTTTTTTGCTACGTACTCAATATCTTTTGTACGGACATGTTTAGTCCATTGGGTACAAAAGTCCAATTCTTTGTTTGATATATTAGACATAAGCTTGTTGTGCCAATTGTAGATTTTAGACTCCAATCTATCCATGAATTTCTACTCATACCTAGCGGCCATAAAATACCAATCATCGGGCTATCTCCTTATTATAAAGAAGTACCTAAATAATTGAGCCATAGCCCTAACCTTGACCTCCTTACAAACTATCTCAAAAGTTGTAAGAAGCCGATAAGTGTTTGGTGAGAACATGCTTAGCACAACATAGAAATAGTTAAAGAATTGCTTAATGAAAGTAGAAAATGGGAAGCGTAGTCTAAAGTTGAGGAATTTCAGATAAATGTGAAACTCGTGCTCCCTTAGAAAGTACACTCTTTCCTCTTCTCTCGGCCTTTGTAAATTCCATACTTTAAGAAGATCTTACTAGTATTTATTGTATTTTGAAACAAGAACTTTATTGATAGCATTGACCACTCCGTTTAGAGAATCACTAAAGTAAACCACATTATTATACAAATACTTGGTTATAGATCTCCCTTCTTTGTCATCTAGATAGGTATCTACTGCAAGAGAGTTAATAAGAGCATGTTTGTCCCACTGCTCCACCACATTATCGGTTGAGCTACTTGAGGAATATGCTATCTTGTTCCTTTTTGGGGGAGGAGAAGTAGCATCGGTCTCAGTTGCCTCAAAATCTAAAAGAACAAGTTGACAAATTACATCTTGAACCATGCCTAATTTTGGCTATATGATAAAAATCATAGAACTTTTGAGAATTTTGAAGATGAAGATAAGATATCAAAAACAAGCAAAAGCTTATGGATACAGATGAAAATGAAATGAGGAAATCTCTTTTCAGTATTGAAAATTCCTTATTTATGAAAAATTTCCTTCGTAACCTTAATACATTACTGATAAGAATGATGCACTAATCAGATAGTGTAGTACGGATTATTGACGTATTTTGAGACAAAGATCTAATGATTATCGTAACTCTAATAGTTATTAACCTCTACAATATAATTATGGCTAGAGTGATAGCTAGCATACATGCTATCACTTAGTTTTCTAGATATGCGGGAAAATTAAAGAGTTAAGACCTTACGGCTGGGATACAATCTGTCATATTCTAAATGAAAATAAAAAACTTCCCATATTACTCGACATTTGGGAAACTTAGTTTTTTACACTAAAACCCCACTAATAGAACATTGAGCTTTATTTACTCCCTCAATTGAGTTCTTGACTACGGGAGTTAGGTGGCAAATGTTGATAGTCAGAATCCTTTCAATTCACTCGGCCATTAGACTGATGAAATGCCAAGTAACTCTATTACCAACAGATGTTGACTAAGACAATTTCATGTTTAGTTTGAACTTATTAAAAGTGGTGCCAATAGTTATCGTTTGGTATGGTTTCATTACATAACCATCCACCATTCTTATATTTTAGGCANATAAAAATAGAGAAATCAAGGACTTACATGTTCCATGCTGAGCAAAGCTCAAAGGTAACTATTCTTCCCTTAAGTTATGAGAACCGCTTTCCTCTTATAGCTCTACTCGGCATAGCAATTACTTAATATCATACCTTCTTTTTTGAAGAAGATTGGTTCCCCATTTTCATGTCACCTTATTATTCTCTCGGCGTCCTAGAACATTTTGTTTTTTCTTCTTTCTTAAATCTTTTTTGCTACGTACTCAATATCTTTTGTACGGACATGTTTAGTCCATTGGGTACAAAAGTCCAATTCTTTGTTTGATATATTAGACATAAGCTTGTTGTGCCAATTGTAGATTTTAGACTCCAATCTATCCATGAATTTCTACTCATACCTAGCGGCCATAAAATACCAATCATCGGGCTATCTCCTTATTATAAAGAAGTACCTAAATAATTGAGCCATAGCCCTAACCTTGACCTCCTTACAAACTATCTCAAAAGTTGTAAGAAGCCGATAAGTGTTTGGTGAGAACATGCTTAGCACAACATAGAAATAGTTAAAGAATTGCTTAATGAAAGTAGAAAATGGGAAGCGTAGTCTAAAGTTGAGGAATTTCAGATAAATGTGAAACTCGTGCTCCCTTAGAAAGTACACTCTTTCCTCTTCTCTCGGCCTTTGTAAATTCCATACTTTAAGAAGATCTTACTAGTATTTATTGTATTTTGAAACAAGAACTTTATTGATAGCATTGACCACTCCGTTTAGAGAATCACTAAAGTAAACCACATTATTATACAAATACTTGGTTATAGATCTTCCTTCTTTGTCATCTAGATAGGTATCTACTGCAAGAGAGTTAATAAGAGCATGTTTGTCCCACTGCTCCACCACATTATCGGTTGAGCTACTTGAGGAATATGCTATCTTGTTCCTTTTTGGGGGAGGAGAAGTAGCATCGGTCTCAGTTGCCTCAAAATCTAAAAGAACAAGTTGACAAATTACATCTTGAACCATGCCTAATTTTGGCTATATGATAAAAATCATAGAACTTTTGAGAATTTTGAAGATGAAGATAAGATATCAAAAACAAGCAAAAGCTTATGGATACAGATGAAAATGAAATGAGGAAATCTCTTTTCAGTATTGAAAATTCCTTATTTATGAAAAATTTCCTTCGTAACCTTAATACATTACTGATAAGAATGATGCACTAATCAGATAGTGTAGTACGGATTATTGACGTATTTTGAGACAAAGATCTAATGATTATCGTAACTCTAATAGTTATTAACCTCTACAATATAATTATGGCTAGAGTGATAGCTAGCATACATGCTATCACTTAGTTTTCTAGATATGCGGGAAAATTAAAGAGTTAAGACCTTACGGCTGGGATACAATCTGTCATATTCTAAATGAAAATAAAAAACTTCCCATATTACTCGACATTTGGGAAACTTAGTTTTTTACACTAAAACCCCACTAATAGAACATTGAGCTTTATTTACTCCCTCAATTGAGTTCTTGACTACGGGAGTTAGGTGGCAAATGTTGATAGTCAGAATCCTTTCAATTCACTCGGCCATTAGACTGATGAAATGCCAAGTAACTCTATTATCAACAGATGTTGACTAAGACAATTTCATGTTTAGTTTGAACTTATTAAAAGTGGTGCCAATAGTTATCGTTTGGTATGGTTTCATTACATAACCATCCACCATTCTTATATTTTAGGCATGTGGTTAATTATGAGGTCTCTATGTGTCTCGGGATCAATAATTAACCACCGGTTCAAACACCCAACATTCGGCTATAAATTCAAAGAAAAAGTACTATAAAAAGTCTCTCACAATCCATAACTATTCACTTATCTTCTCTTAAACACATTTCTTGACTTAGGCATTAAACTAGCTATATTGGACTAGCCCTGATATTGCTTAGTTCTTTGTGTTTTATAGGAGTAAGATTTCATCCTAAAATCACTTAACAACCCTTATGGCATTCAAATTGCTTTTCAATCTTATCTACCTAGTCTAGGTAGTTCTCGGCATCACCATTACTAAAAAAGCTAAGGACATGCATTCTCAACCCTTCCACTCTAGTAGCTTGGACGTTACTCTCCTCAGGTTCATAGTATTCTTTTACTTCATCACTTACTTCCTCATCTGCTTCTTCAATTTCATCAAGTGTTAGCCCATGCCTAGTAACTCTATCTACTCCTCCTGCTCAGGGTGGTCAAACTTGGGCATTAGTTCAGCTAAATTGACCATTGCTTCTCTCAGGCTATTTATGTCCTCTATATGGACCATTTATAGCTTGTTGATTATCTTCATTTATGATAATCACCAGATTAGCCACTAAGTTGGTGAGTATATCTAGTTGGTCACCCATTAATTAAGGAGTAACGCTTCCTTGTTGACGTCGGTCATTCTGAGTCCCACCCTCTTGATTACTTAGAGTTCTTTAAACACTAGAATCTCTAGAATAGACATTATCAACTATCTCATGAGATTGAAAGTTAAAATACCACTCAAAGTTCTTACCATAAATAACAACAATTGAATAGTACCCAATATTCCCCCTACGACGTCAACTATACATGATAGATAAGAAGATACTTACATTTTGTTTCACGTTCAACAAATAGGGAAAACAAAGCATGAAATTTCTTCAACAGGAGTTTCCTTTCAACCTCCTATGACAACCACAAAACATCTAACACACACACATGAAATCAATTGAAAGTTACCCAGAGAACAAAGTAATAGAAACTAGCTTCAAACATAGCTAGGCTCGGATACCATGATGATATGGTCCAACATAGATGAATATACGACGTTCAGTATCGTACGAACTAAAGGGGTAAGTCTAAACCTCAGGATGGTCCAAAGGATACATGATAATTGAAGGTTAAGTAGGGGTCCTCATGTACCAATGGTGGATATGACACACCAACACCTTACACGACCTCTGATCACACTTAATATTACGCATAAGTGTAGCCAGAGGTCACTCACCACTATTCTTCGCTCAATAGGCTAGATAAGAGTAGTTAAGAGTAAGCAAGATACACTTAGCTCACGTAAGAAGAAAAATGTTTAAATGTCAATTCTATTGATTGTTGTAGCTATTACAATACATAAGTATTTATAGGACCTAATTAAGGTAAGTTTTAGGTTAGGTAAATTAAAAAAAAGATTCCTTCTAGTAAAGGAAAAGGAATAATATACAAGGGTAATGTTGTAACTAAGCATAAAGAATATTTGGTGATAAAAAAGGACAATACTAATGTCAGGAAAATTAGGGCGCATGTCAGCTGTCCATTTTGTGGTCCTAATGACACTGTAGGCCGAGCATAGTAGGTTTCGGATGTTTAGGGCTGAAAAGGGTCATTTCAGAAGGTGACTTATTGTTAGGTCAGCTTCGGAAGGTCGGCTCTAGACAGGTGTTAGCTTGGCTTCGGCATGCATTAGGTTAGTAGTATACTGATTTGATACTTAGCCTTTGATAGATGTATGGTGGAGGGGTTGGCTCGACACACAAGTCAGTCACCTCGATAGCTTCTTGAATGATGTAGAAGGCAAAGCAACTCAATATATTGGATTAGTGAACGCACTGCTCTTCTAAGTTCAACTCTCTTGGACCACTCGACGAACCATATGATCAAGTCCTCAAGCTTAGGAGCATGTGATTGATCCGTAATCCCCATTAGGTAAGGTATTACATAAAGTTTATTAAGGATTTCTCCACAATTGCACAACCTCTAACTCAGTTTACTCAAAAGAATGTTAAGTTTGAATAGAAT
The DNA here is from genome assembly GCA_024138015.1 of Lumnitzera littorea. Lineage (NCBI taxonomy): Eukaryota > Viridiplantae > Streptophyta > Magnoliopsida > Myrtales > Combretaceae > Lumnitzera > Lumnitzera littorea. Next base: position 75,880,692 of record JAMXBB010000005.1, read on the forward strand.
GAGAAAAAGGAAAAGAGCTTTCAAAAGTTGAAGAACAAGTTAGTATTGACACCAATTCTTATGTTGCCTAACAATGAAGAGCCCTTTATGATATATAGCGATGCCTCTAAGAACGTTCTGGGGCATGTGTTAGGTAAGACTCCAACAAGTCTTGGGAACTAGGTTATAGTTTAGTATTACTTATCATCTTCAAACCAATGGTCAATCAAAAAGGACCATTTAAACTCTAGAAAATATGCTTCGAGCTTATGCCCTTAAGTTTAAAGGAAATTAGGATACCTATCTACTACTAGGTGAATTCACTTATTATAACAATTACCACTCTAAAATTCAAATGCCACCTTATGAAGCCTTATATGGACAGAAATACTGATCACCGTTGTTTTGGGATGTTGTAGAAAAGGTGGTGTTAAGACCGGACCTAATACAAAAAGCGGCTAATAAGGTATGTATCATTAAACAAAAGATGAAAGAGGCCTAAGATTGACAAAAGAGTTGGGTAGATTTGAAAAAGAAGGAAGTTGAATTTCAAGTAGGGGATCATGTTTACTTGAAGGTGATCCTTATTAAAAGCATACATTGAGTTTGAACTAAAGGAAAGTTGAACCTAAGGTACATAAGACAGTTTGAAGTGTTGAGTCAAGTTGGGAGTCTGGCCTATCAATTAGCTTTGCCCCCAAATCTATCGGGGATCTAAAATGTATTCCACATATAGGTTCTAAGGAAACATATCCTCGACCTTAATCGAGTGGTTAAGTAGGAGCTAGTACAAGCAAAGGAAAATTTGACCTGTGAAGAACACCCTATCAAGATCACAAACCATAAAGTGCAAAAGTTGAGCAATAAAGAAATACAATATGTAAAGGTGCTTTGGAAGAACCATGAATGAGAAAATGCAACCTAAGAAATAGAGGAGGAAGTAAGACATAAGTTCCCTCACTTATTTACTAAACTAAGTATGGACTCAAGTTTTGAAGGCAAAACTTATTTTGAAGGAAGGGAGAATGTAAGCCTTATAAAAATTTAAAGGCCAAGTGGAAGCAAAGCCTCATTAATATTAACACCCTCTCTAATTAACAATTAATGTTATTTATAAATCGATTTAAAAGATGAAAGAGCCTTAACATTTAATTATATGTCAATCTAGAAATTACGGTGATGCATCTCTAGGGTTAAACACATGGAAAAACACTACAATAAAGTGAGCAGAAAAGAAAACAGAGAAAAGCTAGCTAAGCCTAGGCAGCTGTCAATTAGATATAACATACCAATTGATGTTACTTAACCTACAATCTACTAGATATGACTCACCGATCTGAACTGAAGGGTTACTCGCTACTGCTTCTTGCTAGAGAGGATAGATAAAAGTTAAAGGGCAATGAGAATACTAGGGTTGCTCAAAATATTATGATATATTGAGTATTGATTGTCTACATACATTTAAGTGAGGTTTATATACCCATCCACTAGAGTTATTATACTTGTATAAAAAGACAAAAGGGTATTCTTATAATTAGGTTATGTAATACAAACTAAAAATGTTAAAAGAGACAAAAAATATTTAGTATGGAAAGTAAAGAATCCTTCTAGAATGTCATGTTAGAAGACATATGTCACTTGATGGCTAGATATTAAAAATATGGTACAAAGTAGACAAGAAAAAAATTTATAGTTAGGTGTTGACTTGATCTGGATCAAGTTAGGGTCTAGTTAGTCTCGTTGTACAGTAGTTAGCTAGGGTTTAAGGGACATCTATTATCGATTGGAGAGCTCGGGTTAGATAGTCTTGGGGTTGGGATATTCTGTCATAGCATAGCTATTCGGTAGGTCTGGTACATATGATGGCTTAGTAGTTAGGTCGGTAGAAAAGGGAAACATAGACATTGAGATAGGAATTTTCATCTAAGATAAGGCTTTGAGTTAGTATTTTTCGAGTAAGTCTTCGGCATCTTCTAGCTCAGCTTTATGCGATCGGTCCAAGGAGTTGATTCCTATCATCTACTTGGGGGTTGAAAAGATTCATCCTCAAATTTGAAGTGGCCTCTAGCTCTTCTTCTAGGACACTCGTGGGCTCTTCTACTCATTGGTGAGGAATTAAGTTAAACACATTGAAAGTAGAGGAGATACCATAGTCATCAGGTAACTCGATCTAGTAGGTGTTGTGGTAAACCTTCTTTAAGACCATGAATGGACCATCAGCTCGAGGAGATAGTTTGCTTTATCTTAAGTGTGGGAATTGTTCTTAGTTGAGGTATATCCATACTAAGTCTCTTGGCTAGAAAGAAATAGCTCAGCGGCCTCAGCTGTAGTAAGCAACAGGCCATTGTTCTTGCATCATAATAGTACCAATTCCAATGCCTGACACATCACATTCCAATTCAAAAGGTTTGTTAAAATTTGGTAGTGATAAGATAGGGGCGAAGGTGAGCTTCTCCTTAATCTCCCTAAAGCTCTGTTCAGCTCGGTTATTCTATCTAAACCCATCATTCTTCTTTGTCAACTCAGTCAATAGGGCAACTATGGTATTAAAGTTTTTAATGAATTTCTTATAGAAAGAAGTTAGGCTATGAAAACTTTAAACTTCAGTGACATTTTTTGGCATCGACCATTCTAGAATAGCTTGAATCTTTTCCTCATTTGCTCAAATTCCTTCCCTTAACACTACAAACCTAAGAAAAATCACTTCATCTTAGCAGAATATACATTTCTTCAAATTTCCATATAACCTCCCAATACATAAAATGTCAAATATTACTTAGACATGTTGAATATAGTGGCTTAAGTTAGCATTATATACTGGTATGTCATCAAAATACATGACCACACATCTTCCGATTAGAGCATACATCACATGATTCATTAATCTCATGAACATGCTCAACACATTAGTAAGTTCGAATAGCATAACCAAGCATTCATAAAGATCGTGCTTAGTCTTGAAGATAGTCTTTCACTCATCACCTAGTCTCATATGAATTTGGTAGAAGCCACTTCGCAAATCAATCTTTGAAAATATTTTAGTGCCATAGAGTTCATCCAACATGTCATCAAGTCTTAGTATTGAGTACCTATATTTGACAGTGATTTGATTAATTGCTTGGCTGTCAATGCACATGTGCTATGAACCATCCTTCTTTGAGATGAGCAAAGCTGTTAAAGCACAAGGGCTCATGATCTCCCTCACGTATCCATGCTTTATGAGCTCATCCACCTATCTTTTTAGCTCGGTAACCTACTCAAGATTCATTCTATAAGCAGGTTGGTTCAGCAAGGTAGTAGCTGGTTGTAAATCAATATAGTGCTCTATGCCTTAAATCGGAGATAGTCCTCTAAGCAGTTCCTTAAGGAACAGGTCAGAAAAATCATCAATCAACCCTTAGACTTCATTTAGAACATCCTTCGGATCTCTCATCTCTAGCAATCTTCTAATCAATAGAAACATAGGCTCATCGGCCTTTTTAGTAGTTTGAAGCTCTCTTCAGCTCATTACTAAGGCCTTTTTCTTACTGGCTCAGATGAGCTAATTATGGGTCTCATTACTTATGATGGGGTCATAGGCTGCAACATAATCTTCTTTTTGTTCTTAACAAAGGCATAGGTGTTCTTATATCCATTGTAAGTAACATGTCAATCGAACAATTAAGGTCTTTCAAGTAATAGATGTGAAGCTCCCATGAGGACAACATTGCACACTATCTCTTCCTTGTATACATTCCCAGCACTGAACGACATGGTTGCTTGATCCATCACATCTAAAACACCCTTATCATACAACTAATGTAGCTTGTAAAGTCGGGGGTATTTAGAGGTCAGTAGACCTAACCTCTACACGAAAGACTATATAACTATATTAGTAAAACTTCCTCCATCTACTATGATGGTGCACAACTATCCTTTGATGGTCTACTTAGTATGGAATAAATTTTCTCTCTAATCTTCCTCAAAGTTCGACAAGGAACTCAATATTCATCTTAGGACTATGGCCATCATTTCTCCCTAATTGGCATAAGTATAGGTCTCCTCTTGCTCCTCAATTTCGGCTTTCCCATTATCCTTCTCCTCCTTGGGCTTGCTTTCATTAGTACGATCTACTACATCTCCTCAAAGTACCATGACACATTAGTTTGAACACTTAGCAACCATATGTCCGAAGCTTAAGCATTTGAAGTACTTTACCTTGCTGGTCTTCCGTTTGGAGGTCTGTCCTCTCTCATATGTTCTCGAGGTCGGCCTAGCCTTAGGTTGGCTCAACTATCCTGCTCAACCCTATTGACATACTTAATTATTGTTGGGTCAGTCATTCCTTTCCTCGGTTGAGCTTGAACAAGTTGACGCGAAATACAGGCTTGGGAGAATGTTGGCTTAGGTTAGCTTAGAGCACTTTTCCTCTGCTTTTCAACTCTTTATGCTATCTTAATCACCTCTTCCAAGGTGTAAAACCTTTGCACTTCTATAATGTTGTGAATCCCATATTTGAGCCGAAAAATGAACCTCAATACTATATGAGCCTTTGGTTTTTCCATGGTGACTCAAATCATAAGCATTTGGAACTCTCTCACATAGTTATCAATAAATCGGCCTCCTTGGTGAAATACCTCTAACTTTGCAAATGTATCTTGTAAGTAGGTTTCAAGCACGAATCTATCCCTTAACAACCTTTTCATCTTATCCCAAGTCCTTACTCTTTGTCTTCCATTCCTTACTCTGGGTGCATTCAGATTCTTCCACTACATATTAGCATACCTAGAGAACTCAAGTGCAGCAAGTCGGACCTTTACACCATCTGTATAACCATAATAGTCAAACACCTTTTTGACCTTCTTTTCCCACTTCAAGTTTTCATCTGCATCTCCACTTCCATTGAAGGGTAGGATTTGGACCTTGACATTGTCTAGTCCTCTAGGAGCTCAGAATCTTAGCTCTTATGCTTAGTAATAACCAGCTCTTCTTCTTCCTCTCTATACTCCTCGACATCAATCTCCTCATCATCTTCCTCAATCTCCTCTAACTCCAATCTTCATCCAGAAGCTCGGTCTACAATTCCTCCAATTCGCTGCAGTTGAACTAGGTGATTGGCTCAATTACCTTGGCCATAATGTCTCTTAGGAGCATTTTCTTATGGGTTATGGTGCTGTACACCTTAGGGTTGTTGTCTATTAACTTGTATTACTATTACTAGACTCTCAACAAGGTTAATGAGTTTGTTAAGTTTATCATTAATCGTCCTTAGGGTGTTACTACCATTATGACCGCGATCAGGTTAAGCACCACTACTCTAGTCACCAATAATATCTTGAATACTCAAATTTGACATGGTATAATACTTCATGAATAGATTAACAAAACACTACACAGAAAATACTGCTACTATATTACCCAAAACATCAGTTAACATACCCTAACAACTTCAACACTCAGCAATCACCTAAAGAAGATAGGAATAAAACTTGCTTTGTTTTCATGGTGAAAAACAAAGTAAGAATGTGGTAATAAAGAACTTTACCTACCAACACAATAGCCTTTACTAGCTCACAACTCCAAACTTACTTCGCAAAACACATTGCAATAGCTATGGAAGGAACACAGTAGCCACTAACAGTAAAGTAAACTAAAACTTTACTACAATTTCACACACTCCCTCTCGAAACTATACTCTAATACCAGTGAAGCTGATGTATCTCCAAAGTCAAACACATAAACAAACACTACAACAAAGAAAGAAAAAAATGAAACAGAGAAAAACTAGCTAAGCTTAGGCAACTATCAATTGGATATGACACACCAATTGATTTTACTCAGCCCATAATCTACTAGATATGACTTACTAATTCAAACTGAAGGGTCACTCGCCGCTATTCCATACTAAAGGGAATAGATAAGAGTTGAAGGGTAATGAAAACACTAGGGTTGCTCAAAATATTATGATTTATTAAGGATTGATTGTCTACGTATAATTAAGTGGGGGTTTATATATCCATTCACTAAGGTTACTTTACATATATGAAAAGATAAAAGAGTATTCTTATAATTAACTTGTCTAATACATACTAAAAAGGATAAAAGAGACAAAGAATATTCGATACGGAAAGTAAATAATTCTTCTAGAATGTCATGCCAAAAGATACATGTCACTTGGTGACTGGACATTAGAAATATGATACAAAATAGACAAGAAAAGAATTTGCAATCAAGGGTTAACCTAATTTGGAATAGGTTGGGGTCCAATTAGTCTTACTGTAGAGTAGTCAACTAGGGTTAAGGTCAAATATCTATTATCGATTCAAGAGCTCGATTCGGATAGTCTCAGGGCTATTTACTTAGATATTTTATCATAGCACAATTGTTCAGTAAATTTAGTGCATGTGAAGGCTTGGCAATTAGGTTATGGATAGGACTTCGAGTTAGTATTCTTTGAGTAAGTTTTTGGAGTTCTCTAGCTCGACTGTGTGTAATCAATCCAGGAGGTTGATTTTTATTACACGGTTCATAAAATCTAGTTATAACTTTAAAGTGTAACTTCAAATATAAAAATATTTAGAGACTCGCTCCACTATTATACTCTTGACCAGAGAAGCTTGTAAATATCTATATGAGCTCTTGAAAGTGAACATACGCGTTAGTAAGTGTCTTTAAACATTAGGGAGATACTCTTTCTCTTATTTGTACATTTTTTTTCTATTTGTATTCAATTTTGACACTTTACGAGGGTACGATTTCCATACTGTCCAAATCTTACTCCTTAATTGTCACTACGCTATTCGGTCCATATGGAATAATAGTGTAATACCCCAAATAAGACTTCCACTTTTTTTGTTTTTGTTTGAACTCCTCAACAATGGAACTGTCCACATGAAGGGTATACTTGCGTTAGCATGGAGATGACATCTTCTTTTACTTGGTGATGTCCATCAAGAAGGATGTATTGCACTTCAATATCAAAAATCTTTCCCCAAGCATAAAATTTTCAACGTCCCTTACTGAAGCTTTCAAAAAACACATCCACCTTCCTTGGCGCAACACTTGACTCACTCCATTCCGTGGTCTCACCAAGCTAGTTAGGCGCTTTTCTTTCCCCATTGCGCCCCACCACCCACACACCACACCAACACCCCCCACCCCCACCACCCCACACCCCCACCCCCTCCCCTAGAGCATCTTGTTTCAGGTAAGCGCTTGTAAATCTTTCCTTCGTCTTCAACTTAGTTGGTTTTAGACACCCGCGCTAAATATACTTAACTATCACTTCGAGGAAGGGTAAGCGAAGGATTTGCAGCTCTAACGGATATCCAAGTGTGGCCGTCCAAGCCTTAGTAGTAAGCAAACCTCTCTTTCACTTCGAGCCACGCACTCCATTTTCTAGCCCGTAAATCATAGGACTTGTAGGAAAGTTGTAGTGACGATGGCATTTAATTCTAAACAAGAAGTAGCATAGCAAAACCTTGAGCCTTCAGTCACTTCTTATATTATACTCATTTTGTTTTGAAGAGTGAGAATAATAGTGTTGCTCCTATTGTGTTGAGGAAATTTCGAGTGGTAGTAGTTGTCATGTAACATTTCTGTATGTGTGTCCTGCCCTCGCAAGTCTAATTGAGTGTGCTACAATTTTTGTCTTTGGATGTAGGTATGAGTCCTCTGTATTGTTTAGTTGAATCCTGATGTAGCTTGGTTCAGTTGTTGTGATCAGGGTGTTGAGTCCTCTGTATTGTTTAGTTGAATCCTGATGTAGCTTGGTTCAGTTGTTGTGATCAGGGTGTGAATTGTTGTAGTGTTTTGCTGCAACATCGGCTACCTTTGTTTTGGTTGTGTCCCTGTATAGAGTATGTCCTGCTGCTGTTGTTTGGATCAAAGTGTTGTGGCGTCAATTATAGGATAATCGCAGTCGCACATGGTAGTGCCTTGAATTCCTATTACTGTGCTGATCACTTTCTAGCTTTGCAAAGTATTGTAGTCACTGTTGCGCGCGCGCGTGTTCTTCTGTCAAGAGTGTGACAATTGTGTCACTGTTGCTGCTAAGCTCAAGTCTTGTCCATGTGAATCAGTCCCTAGTTGAATGCTGCTCTATGTTAGTTATAGGATTGCAAGCATAGCTGCAAAGTGTGGAGAATATAAGTTGTTTTAATTCTCGAAGTAGAGTTTAGCTAGGTAGCTCCTTATCGAGTAAGAAACTGTCTTGCTTGTCGTGTTGCTGCTGTAGATTCTCCTCTTTCTTAGTGAACAGTAACTGCTAATTATAGTTTAAGTCCGCTGCTGGTGTGAGGACGTGTGTGTGATCTGTTGTCGCGGTGTAGCTACTAAGCTACAGCTGTCTAGTTGCTATCAATGTGAGTCCTATTGCTGCTGGTCGGTTGTCTTGTAGTGTCGAGTTTAGTCGCAGTCCCGGTTGTATGTTGTGATGCTTAGTGTTCCCCGCTACTATGTTTGCGTTGTGGCATGGCGTTGCTGCCACTACCGTAGTCTTGCTTGTGCCAACCACATGTGTGTGTGGTGGCCTTGGCTGCTTTGGCAATTTAGCAACAGCAAGCTACGTCCTACATGTCCTATTATACCGTGGCTTTCTCTAGGTTCTCCACTTGTAACTTTAGTCCAACCATTCAACAAGTGTTGTCGACCCAAAAAGGAGCCATAGTGGGACACCGACTACAACCCAAAACCATTCCTTACGTGATAGAAAAGTACCCATTACAATATGATTAGAAAATATAAGTCCAACCTCACTTAAGTACTACTAATCAAAAGTCTATTAGAGCCTTGTTAAACTACCCGATTTTGGAGACCCAAATTACATGAATCACCTCTTAAGAGCAATAGACATAGAGCAATAGATATAGAATAGTGACTAGCCAAACAGTAAAATGGGTAGCAAAAGCAATTCTAATAACTTCTTTCATAATAACCTACGTTCACATCCAAGCATAGGTTTCCTTATTAGATTTGCCAAAACTCTCATGTTCTCAGGATCCTAACCTATTCAATGCTTTTAGCATCAATAACCTGTAGAAAACTATAGGGGAATGAGCTAAAAAACTACAACCTCAGTAAGGGCCAGTAGATAAAAAGCATATATAAGCTAAGCAAAACAAACAAGTTATCAATCTTTTTTTTCATGCAATGCATGAACAAGTAATGTGCCATCCGCATGACGTTATTTGGTCCATCATGAAGTTAAAGAAATTACACCTACTCTAACCCAGATTGTCACAATCTATAAGATACTCTAGTAGTAACATATCGCCATATACTAATTAGAAGTAATCAATTAGTGCCTTCTTACCCATTGATTACTTCTAAAGTGTATATGAAGCATCATTCCTAAATCAATCCACAAAATATTACAAATTTAATGGTATAGAATAAAAGTTCACATCATAATATAACATAAAATAGATGATACAAACCTTAGAAAATTATAGAGTTTTATTAACAATTAATATTACAAACCATTACAAATAGAGTACTTAAAACATATTAACTATAAATTTCATAATCCTTTCACACTCTCCCCCAAAGCTCGCATCTATCTTCTTAATACGCACCAAAGGCTTAGACCTTCCTAGCTATAGCTAGTAGGGTTCCTCTAAAAAGTTAAAGCTATAGGGGTATGAGCTACAACTAACTTAGTGAGAAATCTACTCATACCATTGTTCAGGCATAACATGTAAGTTTTCAAGCATATGATATATAGTCAATCAATCAAGCATATGAAGCAATACATGTAGCTAATCAATATCTGGCATGCAGTCTAAGGTTTATTCCTTCCTTGACCTTAGGTTGAGGATTAGTAGTTTCACTAATGTCTAGGTGTCCAAATTTAGCGAATATAATCTCTTAGCATAACATCTTTGGCCACTACTACAAAATAGCCATAGAATCACAATTATCGTTTGAACCAATTCCCATGTTAGCATAATGATCAAGAGATGATACCCCTTGATTTGTCCAAGAAAACCAAATGAGTAATATTCTCCCTGATCTCACGAGAAAACTAATCTCTTGATTATCTAAGAGAACCAAAGAAATGTGTAACCTAGAATCCATCATAATCCCTAAGAAGAAGAATCTTTTAGTTAGCCAAAGGAACAAAAAGAAATATTCTCAAAGGCCATATAAATAAGTCACAAGAGAAGGATCTCTTGATTAGTCTTACGAAGGCCTAAATGAAGTGTTAAGAAATGAATACCTTCCTTACTACTAAATGACAAGGAAATGATCAATTCCCTGATTGACCTCTAGATGTATACAACCCAAAATAGAAGAATGGACACAATCCCATCCAATATATGACCATCCTCAAAGTCACCTAGTTTGTAAAAGATGAGGAAGATTCTCACCTTTTCATTCCCTATGTAGCCATAGTGGCAAAAATAGATTTATGCAATATGCTATGCATGAAAATTTTTACATTAAAGTTCTAATATGCTTAAGGTTGATTAATAAGTGATCAACCAAATATCAAACACTTACATACGAATACATCACATCATAATCATCAATTGTATTATGAGGAATAGTTTATAATATTTTCTCAAGAAATTCAAACAAATCAAGCACAAGCACTTTCTTGATACCCCATACACAAACCGATTGATATATATATAAAGTGCCATTAACTACAAACACAAGCAAGTAATATTCATCGTGGATACTCACCTAGCCATTACTATCACTCGTCATTGTAGTCTTCAAGTAGCTTGAACTCCCAATCACCAAGAAAAAAAAAAAACATAATAAAAGGTAAATATTAGATATACATATGAGATTTCTTTGTTAGGTATAGTCTTATAGTTTTATAAAGTCTTTTAGTTAATTAATGTCATGTCCAAATTGTCATTGTCTTGTAATGTCCATAGTCCTTATGCCCGGGTTTTCAATCCTCGTAATAGGTCCAATCATTACAGTTTAAGTAGTTGGGGTAAAGAATATGTCCATATGTCTAATAAGTCTAATATGTCCAAATATGTTCTAAGGTTATAGTTTCAAGCTATGTATAATCATAGAAATTCAACATGAAACTTTGGGATCATTATTTAGGCATGGATTTGTCCACTAGTTTCTTTTAAGTTTCTTATCAAGTTATTTTGAAGGGGAAACATAATCTTTTAGTCTTGATATTGTAGAGATGTATACAAATTGAATCCAATGATAAAATAAAGAATGTTTTGATAAAGATAAAGGTTTCCTTTTGTAGAAGACATATCTTATGATGCTTTGGAGACTTTTACACATAGGAAGGGTTTTCAAAAGAAAGAGATTTTGACAAAGATATTAGTTTTTAAAGTTTTGTTTCTATAAAAGACATACTTTAGTTAAGATAAGCTTTTTCTTATCATAATCTTGATTTTGAAATGTAATTGATAGGATAAATTTAAAACTTATATGAAGTAGAGAGGTAGGTAAAAAGCTTTTGGTTGGTTTAAAAAGGATTTTTAGAAGAAAGTTGTAAAGATGAAATCAATCTTAGAAAAACTTGAATGCTTCATTAAATAGCTTTACTAAAAGTACTTCTTGATTCATTTGAGAATCTTGAAAAACTTTTTGCTAACAAGAGTTCAGAAGAGTCTTTTGACTTGAAAAGGGACTTTATGGAATCAAAGATAGATTGTTAGTAAGTGTTGATACCTTTTTTAGTCAAGAGTTGCTTTTGAAAACACAAAAACAACCTATTAGGCTTTGTTGTTGGTGTTGAAAGTTAAGTAGGTGAAGTGGAATGTTGGTTAGTTTATAGAATAAAGACAAGAGGAAAGAGGTAGATGTAGTGGACTTTGTGGTCCCAAAAGTGGTAAGGCATCCCTATTTATAGAAGTTAGGATATTATTTATATATTAGTTGGAAGTTGTGTAAAGGAATTGAATTCCTAAGGACAAGGACACATGTCTGGCTTATGTCCTTTTCATGCTTAATCATATGGATGACTTTGCAAGACATTAATGGAAGTAGATGAGTTGGATGAAAATGGTATGAGGAAGTTAATTTGGAATTCCCTTCCTCCATTCCATACGCCACTTGTAGTAATTAGGGTTTTTCTACTTGTTTTGAAAGTTGTTTATTACATGTTGGAAAAAATGCTGATATATGAATTTAGGGTGCTTATCTCTTTATGATATTGACCTAAATACTTAGTTGTTAGTTAATTAGTTTAGTTAATCTAAGATTAAAGTGGTTATATGATGGGTCTTTGGTCAGTAAGATGTTATTTTCTACTAGTCCTAATCTTAGCCATCATTTTTTTCTAAGTTTGATTGACTTTAACTCTTGATTATTTATCTATCTAAGTAGCTTCTAAAATAAATCCAAATGGTATTCCTAGTAAGATCTTGTCCTCTCTTCAGATGATCATAAGACAATAATAAGGTGATAAGTTACTTAGGGAAACAAAACTCTTCTGTGACTAAGTTTCATCTTTAAGTCACTTTCATGCTTATATGTATAGATAAGTTGGTAGATAGATGATAAAAGTGACATTTAGATGACATATGGATATCCCTTTCTTGGTCCTAACCTCATGCCACTTTGCACCGTTCATCCATCCATTCCATTTCCAATTACTTGATAAGTCTTGATCCTTATCTTCAATGATTTTGCATGGTTATGTTAAGTTTAGAGTAGATTTAGAATAGTTACGATAAGCTTTGAGATCTAAATTTTTACTAAAATCTTTTATTTCTAGAAGTCTTATTTTAAGTCTACAAGAGTTAATATTTAATAGTACTTATGAAATTTATAAATAATCTAGACTATATCTTTGAAATCCATCTTAGCAATTTTAGGTACTTGTGCCCTAAATGCTAATTTATGGGGGCCACTTTCTTTCTTTTTCTTTTTCTTTTTTATTACACTTTAGTTGTGTTTTTGTTTCTTCTTATAAGTTAAATAAGTTATTTCTAACATTATTAGTAGACATTATTCTTTTTTTTTAATACTCAACATATGTTAAGCAAATTGTATTATTGTTAGTATTATTATTAAATATCAAGCAATTAGATGAGCAAAACACATTATAAGGTCCATATTAACTACTGTGAAAATTGTAACTCCTTGTATCAATCTAATTAAGCAATACTAACTATGAACTTAATCATTAGTTTCTCATGTATTTAGTAAGTAGATTTTATTTTTTAGCTTGTTAAATTTCCATTTCCTCCTCCAATTACAATCAATGGAGCAAAACAAAAAAAAGCATCTCAAATGTCTAGGTCAAATTTATCCTGCTTTTGTTAGATTCCAAAAGATCACTAGTCCAAACTATAGGGAATTACATCCTACCCTCCTTAACAAAAGTTTCGTCCTTAAAACTTAACTATCACCTTTTAGTATCTATAAGCTCTAAAACCCTAACATTTGTATTACTTAACAAAATCATTCATATCTTATGATTTATTATATGATCACATTACATCACCATAACCTTTATAGATACATATTCTTGTATCAATGGCTCTAGATGAACTTTCGAACACTAAAATCCTAATTGAAATCTTAATACATATTAGCCTTTAAATTGTAAAACCCTAATCTATAGTCAAAAACCCTTATCTAACTATTATACTCTGATTAAATAGTAATACTATTCATTAATTAGAGACTAATTACTTAATTGCCCTAAAACCTTAATCTACCCTCTAAAATGTACTCGAACAGCGATAATTGTCTCAATTCTTTAAACTAATTAGACAAGATTACCCTAACAGGCTTAACTAACTTAATTTGGCACATTAAGCCCTAAACTGTACCTAATTAATGTCAAGTATACAAGTAATTGAGATTAAGAAACTTAATTACACCTTAATCTACTAATCGGATTTTACATCATAATTAGCTATAAGTCAAGAGCAATTAATCATATAAAGCTAAAGGAATTGTGTGAAAATATCTCCTTAATAATGCCAACATTATACATGGGGAGACAATATGAACCTTGTAAATTTTCGAATCCGAACTTAGAGTCAAATGCTAAAGTTAATAGGTAATCCTTAACAAAATCCATAAATAAAATGATTGAACCCTAAATAATAAGTTGAAAAACCTTAAAAAAAGTAAAACCCTAAAACCCCTACAACACGGGAAACCCTAAAACGATGGGAAAATATCCATATACTAAATAAAACCTTAATTAGAAGTCCAAAATCCTAATTCAACTGCTAAACCCTAAGTATATTCCTAAACTATTCACTAATCACAAATAACTTCTCTAATTACAAGGAAACCCCAAATCTCTAGTCTCGTACATAGTCAAAAAACCCTAATCAGTCACGAATAACAAAGGATTAAGTAATATAGATCACTGAACTTAATTAAAATGACAAAATATGGCAAGACCCTAGTTATACCCTAATTAGGCTTAAATTGCTTAATTAAGTACAATTGCGATTAATTAGCTTAATTTACCCTTTAGTCCATCTACCAACTCTCATTACATCATAATTAGTAACAAGTTCAACTTAATTAAGAACAAAGGACAAAGGACTAATTGGGAATAAAAGTACACTTATCCTTTAGGAGATAAAGTTCTCCCTCATTTGACAAAAAGCAAAAAAAGTACGATAATATCAAGAGAGGACCATGTACCCTTATCCCAAAATAGCCACTTCTTGTCCTCCTTAATCCACCTTTAATATCTACTATTTCATCCCAATAAAACCTTCATTTAACATCATTTTTCACTCTTAGAAGACCTTAGGAAACACTCTTAAGAAACCCAAATAGAAACCAAAGGAAAAAGGGAAGAAAACAAAAGGAGTTATTAGAGGTCCTTGCATATATTAGCACCATTTTCATTTTCTACCACCATACACCACCAAATTATAATACACCATACCAAAATGTCACATACACACTTTATTTACCTATTAACAAACCCTCTTTTCCAAAGGAGTACGTTTTGCCTTTGTTTTAGAGTGAAAAATTTGGAGCTCATGTAGAGTAGTTTAAGGTAAAACTTACCCAACTTAAGTTTTATATTTACACTAGTTTTACCTATGATATCTTGAGAGTTTAAGATTAGAAATACTCTATAAATATTTTATAATCTTGTACATTTCATTTAGAGCTTAGTAATTACACCTTCATTAATGTACTTAGCTAGTTTGTTACTTGCATTCTAGAAGTGTAAGAGTAGTTTTATGTAGATAACTTGAAAAGATGTTGGTGAAACTCCATGAAACCCTAATTACCATCCATGCCACCCCCTCCATGATATGTATCCATCTTTTTCTCACCATTTTATGTGATATTATTAGCTTAAAACAAGAAGAAATGTGATTAAAATAAGGAAATACACTGAAATACACTAAAATAAGTGTTAGATGGAAGAAGTTGAAGGAAGCTTAGAAGAACCTTACTTGGCCGCCACTTTCATGAAAGTTTCAAATCTGTAAATTTTGATTTATTAGTTTGATAACATGATTATTTAGTGTTAAGTATGGTTTAAGACTTAATTAACCAAGTTAAGTAGGTTAATGATGAGTTACGGCCCTAAACTAGCTTAGTTAATGATTAGAGACTTAAGAATGGTATTAATGGCCACCTTAATGATCATGACCAGATCTATAAAGTTAGGTAAAGTAGACTAAACTTAAGGCTAAGGTTAGGTAAAGCAGATAGGCTTAAGCCCAAAAACATAAGTGGGTTTAGGCTTAAGGCCCTAAAATGCAAGTTAGGCCCAAAAAGCCCTAAAACCCAAGTTTAAGACCCAAATAAAAAGGATGACCAGATCTTAACTTTTATGTTAAAAGGCCCACTAAACCCTAAGGCCCATCTAAGACATCCACTATTGTCACATCCAGGTAGAGCATAGGATGCATTATTACATAAGAATACTTATTAAAACTTAACTCAATCTACTCATTCATAAAAAAATAAAAAATAAAAAAACTTTATTTATATGATAATGGGATTGCTATATTGGAGTTCAACTAGACATTTAGTTACAATTTATATGTACAGCCTAATATTTACATCAAAACATGAACAATCCTTTTCTTTTGTCATCTTCAATATAGTGGGATTCTTGACTTAATATAAGTTCCATCTAAAAGTCACTGACTCCGACTCACGCTATCAATATACATCCCCTTTAGTATTAAGCCCTTTACGGTGCTATTAACTTGAGGATAAAACATTTAACCCCTCATCTACTAAAGCTAAGTGAGAGTAGATAACAAACAATACAATATAGGCAATATCATAGCTAAAACATTTCAATCATAATCAATAAGTTTAGCTCCACACATACATTAACCCAACTAGGATTTTATTACTAGCAATGTAACATGCAATGCTCATGTACATACATCAGTAACACTATCCTATGTCCTCCAATATCCTCATCTTATTAGTCAACATAGCTAAGCATCTAAATACAACATCTAGGAACCTAAGGGGACAAGGAACTGCTAAGGAGTAAGACCCCAAACCAAATTGGACTACATACTATAGTCTACCAAATCAAACTATCATAAAAGTCAAGATGTTCGGGTAATGCGAATCTATATGCTTCTAAAAACTAAGTTCATAAAGCTATGATTTTTCTCGATCACTTAGAAGCCTCAATCTTGAAAATTCTAACCAATAGGTCTCTTTTATACCATGCCATGCCATGCCATGCTATGCAATAATCGCTCAAATATATCATTCCATAAAATTAGTCTTTAAGTTTGCTCAACCTAGTTATCTAATCCTAGTTTTCCAACCCTCCTTAGCAAAATTCTAGCATCTTACTTAGGATTCACTTACTTGAACATCCAGAAGATTGGGTTAGCAGTCACTCAACTTCCCTAGTTAATACAATCATTCATAAATACCATATCAACGCCTAACATAGTAACATAATATTTTAACCAAGACATAGCTACCATCATTCAAAATCACCACATCAACATCTACTATAGTATCACGTCAGTTTAATCAAATATAGCCATATTCAATCAACACAGCATCAGATAGCATATAAAGTTATGAGTAGCAATATATCTACTCAAAGCATGGGTTAGATTGACTTACTTAAGCTTAGTAATACTGCAAAATCATAAACATTGCGATGTGAACCTTTCTTACTTACCATACCTATAAAAATATAAATACAGTCTTTAAGTCAAGTATGGGTCAAACCCAAAATCTTATAATCTTCCATTATCACATTTTTAAACTTCATTTAATCATATCTTACTTATTCCTTATCAAATTTTAGTAAACTTTATATTGTCATGATCACTATTTCGAGTACTATTATAAGATTCAAGACTAATCAATACTGTCAAAAGTCAAAAAATACTCTTTCACACTATCGACTTGACTGTATGTTATTGTAAGTCAGCAAACCCATGTGGAGAATAGCTGTACTAGAGTTTTTTAGATTTGAAGCAATGTGATGGAAAAAATTACAAAACGCATGCTAGAGAGCCTAACATAAGATCTGGATGTGGAATGAAATGAAGAGAGTTTTAAGGAGTAGATTTGTTTTGAAGTACTATGAATAAAACACATTTTGACCACTCCAAGACTTGAGGCAAGGTAGTTGATTAGTGGATGAGTACGTCCAAGAATTCAAATTGCTGACGATCCAATGTGATGTCGACGAACCCGAGACTAGAACTATAGTATGGTTCATTTCTAGTCTTAGAACTGAGATCAGCCATGTAGCAGAATAATAAAGGCTTGGGACTCTAAATGAGGCCAACCGAGTGGCACAAAGGGTTAAGAGACAAAGGTGGAGCCAAATTAGCCAAATGCCTAGCACCCGAACAAGATTACTGACTAGAAGTGGCATGTCGATCGAACCCAAAAATGACCAAGCATTAAGCAGTTTCGAGGTGGACTACCAAAGACAAGTGTTGAGTTGACTAGAAGATAGCTGAGGTAAGGGCAAGGTTAAGGAGCTTGAGGTTAGAAGAGACTAAGGTTAAATCTCTGAGAGGAAGACTTGAGAAATCAAATGTTTCAAAAGTCTTGGCTATGGACACATGGCTAGTCAATATCCAAACTAACGTATCATGACCATCACGGGAAATAAGCTCGAATTTGAAGTGGAGAGTGCTAATGAAGGAGATGACAAAGAGGGAGTTGATCAAGGGTTAGAAGGATTTCTGGAAGATCTCGATGTCATGACCCACTCAAACTTAAGGTCAAGTACTATTTCATTGTTCGACGAACTCTCAATACCTTTGTACCCGATAAGAATGAGTAGAGGGAGAACCCCTTCCATACAAATTGACAAGTGAATGGCAAGCTCTACGCATTAATCATTGTTAGAGGAAGCTATACCACTATCATAGCATAAGGAGTAGTTAAGGCCCTTAAGTTGCTGACCTACCCACACCTTAATTCATATAAGATTCATTGGTTGAATGAGAAGGGAGGCCTACCCATTGCTGAGCAGGTTAAGGTACCCATTACTGTTGGAGACATATACAAAGACGAGGTGCTATGCAATGTACTTCCCATATGTGCTTCACACATCTTTCTTAGTCGACCTTAGCTATTTAATTTAAGAGTGTTGCATAAGGAATATAGGAATACCTATATGTTCCAAAAAGATGGGAAGAAGGTCATACTAACCCTGATGAGCCCTAAGGAAGTACAGGAGTCATAAGAGAAGATTGCTCGATCTCTATAGTAGAATCCCTTGATAATTTCCCATGCCCAATTTTCCTAAGAAATAGTGACGAAAGAGAGTGTACTCCTATTAGTCAGGAAACTCTTAGAGTTAAGAGAAGCAAGAAGCTTACTTGCCGAAGTGTAGGTACTATTATAGGAATATGTCGACCTCCTTCTTACCGAGATGCCAAGAGGTTTGCCACCCATCAGAAGTATAAAACACTGTATTGACCTTCAGTCTGGAGCTATTCTTCTTAATCAACCAGCCTACAGGCTCAAACCCAAGCAAGTAACTAAGCTAAAGAAACAAGTAAATGAGTTGATTAATCTTGGATATTTTTGAGAAAGCATAAGCCTCTGTACCGTGCTAGTTGTCTTACTGCCGAAGAAGGATGGCTCCTGAAGAATGTACATTGATAGCCAAGCCATTAACAAAATTGCTATTAAATACCGATATCCAATCCCACGATTAGATGATATGTTTGATGAGTTGCATAGTGCCCACATCTTTTTGAAAATGATTTGAAGAGTGGCTATCATTAAATATGAATGAGATCTGAAGATGAATGGAAGACTGCATTCAAAATAAGGGATGGTCTATTCGAGTTGATGGTGATGTCATTTGAGCTCGACATTAAGCTCATATTCAGTACTTCTTGGCACCTATAGATAGATGGCCAGACGAAAGTTGTACACAAGACAATCGACAACCTCTTATCGAACTTGGTGTACTCCTCCTGGTTTTTAAATTAGTTCTCTTCAAACCAATCAATATTAAACAGGCACCGATCAATATTAAACCCTACCTATTTAATATTAATCCTCGACTAGGATTTAAAGAAAATCGATTCTTTTAACTTTGAAAACATTTAGAGTTGCCACCCGACCGGAGTCGTCACCTGACCAGAGTTGAGAAAAAGAGTTAAGTTATAACCAATTGGGTGGATTGATTATAACTTAGCTATTGATCTTTCGATAAAACTGATCTCTATTAAAACGATTTTTTGGAAACCAAAGATCTGGATTCGAGGGCTAAACTTTTAAACCTTAAATGAGTACCACTTTTAATCTTTTTGAATTTAAATTTACCTTTCAATATACCCTTATAATAACATTTATTTACAAGCTATAATTGAAATTATGCCTATTTACAGAAAATAAGGATTTAAAGAATTAACTACTAAAGGGAAAAAGTTTTTCTTTTTTAATTTTTTAGTCGCCCCATATGTATAAGTACTTACATGCCCACTATTCGGGATTAGATTTCTACAGTTTGTTCCTGAAAATATTAGTAGATTGATTTATTTTAACTTTTAAAAAACGATCGAGTTTACTTTTTTGCCCAGTTTAAGTTTCATTTAAGGAAGTTATTCTAAAAGGTCCTAATCGAAGTTTATTTCTGGAAATTATAAATAGAATCCTAATTTTTAAAAAGTACACTTATTTTATTTATTAAAAAAAAATTTCTAAGTGTTAAAATTTTATTCATTCATTTATTTACTTATTATTTATTTATTTTATTTTATCTATTTCTAGAAAAAATACAAATAAAAATGGACTATTCTTTTTTTGTGCTTTTCTTCTTCTTTTTTTACTTTCTTTTTCTTTCTTTTTTGTTTTTTTTTTTTGTTATTATTACACTTGCACAAGAAAAAAAAAATTTGTATAGATCGAGCCTGCTCAGGGTCCACTCGATCAGCTTCGATCGATAGTCAACTCAATCGGCTTCAATCAGCTTGATCGGCTTAGATCGACTCAAAAAGTTGGATTGGAGTGTCAAATTTAGGGTTTTCAAGTGTGAGGAATCCGATGGTGGTGATGGTTTTCATCGAAAATCACCGTAGATGATACTATCTTAGAGAGAGAGAGAGAGAGAGAGATCGAGCTAGAGAGAGAAAGTGTAGTGTGTGTGCTCCTTAGAGAGATTCGTGTGCTTGTATGTGTTGAAAGTAAAGAGCAAAACACTTTTTATACTGTAAGTATAAGGCTTAAGCTAGGAAAGTTGGGAAAATTGAATTAATTAGTTGAAATTCGTTAATGGGTTTTGACTCGAAAAATGTAAAACATAATTTTTATGTTTTTGTTTATGAGCTCTATTTTAAATGCATAAACGACTGAATTTGGATGGGTTTTGAGGTGAATTCAAATGTAGGCCATGTGTATTACATGGTTTCATCATTAATTAGGTGAAAACATGTATTAAAATCGGTTAAAAATGGCCTTAGATAAAGCATGCAAGGAATGGAAAAAACTGGAAGTCCAGAGCTTAAAACACGAGAGCTAGAAGAAGATGGAGGCACTGATCATGTGTAAGGCATGTGCCATGCACCCCCATACACTTATGCAATGCACGCGTGTGTTTGAATAAAAATAGGGCACGCTATCCAAGGTCAAGGCTTACACCCTATTTAATGTTTGCTGATTAATTTGGTCTGTACTAGGCTCTCTCTCTCTCTTAAGAATTGAAAACTACAATTAAGATTTCTATTATTATTTTTCTTGTCAAAAAGAAAAAGGCACTTTATTCTTGACAAGATTCGAACCCACGACCTTTAACTTAATGTAATGTTAATGTCCATGTACTTATCTGTTAAGCTATTGTCCTATGCCTTGTTCATATGGACAATTAAATGGCACATATGGATAAGGTCGACTTGGGTTAAATTCAAATTTAAGCCTAAGCCTAATAACCCTCTCCTTAAAAATTATATCCTACTAAACTATCTAAAAGATTTATTATTTTCTAAATTTCCTAAATCTTCTATTTTTATATTTTTGTGATTTTTTTCTAAATTTATTATTTTTTGGCTTTTCTTAAATCTTCTATTTTTTCTAAATTTCTTAATTTTTTAGTTTTCTTAAATTTTTTACTTTTCTTGTATTTTTCTAAATTTCTTCTTTTTTGGGCTTTTTCTTTTTTTTTTTTCACTTTTCCTAATTTAGGACCTTTTATCCTATTCTGAAAAATTCTAAAATAAATTAAATAAAAAAGAGGGCAAAAATGAATTGTCTACAGCTACTCCTCTTTGCAATCAAGTTTGAGCAAAACTTTACCATAAAGACATTTTGCCTTAGGGGTAGATTTCATCCTAAGAAGCGTTACAACCAGCCAGCTAGCTAGCTATCCTTGGCTCAATCTACTAGGGATGTGGAGAAAAGGTTAAAGTGAGAAGAGGCGCTTTAAAAGTTAAAAAGAAGAATTAAAGCCTGGTTGTGCTCTTTTAGGTTGACTAACTTAGGTAGGAGTGTCTTTAATGGGCTAGCAACCTTAAGTTAAAATCAATTTAGAAAACTTGGCCATACCTTATTAGACTCACCAACCTAAGTGAGAATATCTCTCGAGGCCTAGCAACCCTAAACTAAGATTGATTTGGAGAACCTAGTCATGCCCTTTTAGGCTTACTAACCTAGGTGAGAGTGTCTCTCGAAGACTAGCAACCCTAAGTTGAGATCGATCTAGAAAACCTGATCAAGCCCTTTTAGGCTCACTAACCTAAACGAGAGCATCACTCAAGAACTAGCAACCCTAAGTTGGGATCGATTTGGAAAACCTAATAGTACCTTCTAGACTCATTAACCTAGGCAAAAGCATCTCTTGCAGTCTAACAACCCTAAATTAAAATCGATTTGGAAAACTTGGTTATGCTCTTCTAAGATCACTAACCTAAGTAGGAACGTCTCTTAAGGACTAGCAACCCTAAGTTGGAAGCGATTTGGAAAACTTGGTTGTACCCTTCTAGGCTCATTAAATTAGGTGAGAGCATCTCTCAAGGACTAGTAACCTTAAGCTGGAATCAATTTGGAAAAACTAGTCGTACCCTTCTAGGCTCACTAACCTAAGTGGAAGCATCTCTCGGGAACTAGTAACCCTAAATTAACTTATGAAGAAGCGCCCTATGGGTTTGTTAAATGAAATTTGTGAAGAGAAGCACCCTATGGGCTTGCTATAACAAGTTGGTGAAGAGAAGCGCCTAGTGGGCTAATTAAAAGAAATCTGTCAGGGAAATTGTCCAATAGGCTTGTTAAAAAGAATCTAATGAAAAGAAGCACCCTAAGGGCTTGCTAAAAGAAACTAATGATGAAAGGAAGTGCCTTTTGGGCTCATAAAGAGAAAGTTTGCGAGGGAAGCACCCTATAGGCTCGCTATAAGGAGTAAGTAAGGTAAGTTCCCTATAGGCTCACTAAAAACCCTAGAGGATAATGACAAAAGAGAGGGTAGCACTTTGAAAATTGGCTAGAACCTTAAAAAAAAAAAAGAGTAGATCTATGCTCTAAAATTTGGCTAGAACCTTAAAAAAAAAAAAGATGAGACAATGCCCTAAAGGTTAGTTGGAATCCTGAAAAGAATAGAAAGAGGGGGTCAGCACTTTAAGAGCTAGCTAAAACCTAAAAAAAAAAAAAAAAAAAGAAAGAAAGAAGGGGCAGCGTCCCAAAGGCTTGTTGGAACCCTAAAAAGAATAAAAGCATGGGTTAGTGCTCTAAGAGCTAGCTAAAACCCTAAGGGAAGATGGGATAGCACCTTGAAGGCTTGATGGAATTTGAAAAGAATAGAAAAGGGGATAACGTTCTAAGAGCTTACTTAAACCTTAAGAGGAATTTTGATGAAGGATTAAAGAAGTAAGGTAAGGAAAGCAACCGCTTTTTTTTTAAAAAAAAAAAAAACTTCTTGACTTGGAAAAGTATTTTTAGAGAATTTGTTGAAAAACCATTTATGAAAAAAAAATGCATTAGGGATAGGCCCCTTCATTTGAGCAAGAGTCAAAAGATATTCAAAACTGCAATTAGGGAAGAATAATGTAGACTACTATGGTTAATTTAAAAAAAAAAAATGTGACCACCTTGAAAAGAAAATGAATGACGTAAACCAAAAGCTTGGCTACTTAAGTCAACATGGATTTGGAGAAAAAATCTTGTGACAAGCATTTACTTTCTCTCTCTTCTTTTGTCCTTCTTTTTTCTTTCTAAAATTTTGCCAACGGTTATAAATTCTTACTTAAAGATAAGTTTGTAACCACCCCTATCCTTAGTAATCATGTAGGGTTTCTCAATGTTCTTAACCTTATGGCTTTCTCAAGGGGCTTTTATGATTTCAAAGATTCCTTTCTTAGGAAAAAGGTAACTCATGATTAGTTTAGTTGAAGAGGGCTTTCTTGCTAGCTCTAAGTCTAGATTTCGCTCTCAACTACAGTTTTAAAAATTACAATCCATTTTATAAGTGACATGCTTTGATCAATCCGTTAGGTCTTTTCCAATTCAATCATTATAAATTCAGGCTTTTGGTCAAAGGGTTTTAAAAAGGACTAGTGAAGAGGCCTATTTTGAAAGAAATACTTTTATTTATCCCGAGTATACAAGTCAAGAGCCTTAAGGAAAAATTAAAAGTATGCTTACCCTAGTTTCAAAAACAACTTTTATTAAAGATAGATTATCTTTTAAGATTGGAAGAGCTTTTACTATGTGAAGGTAGTATTGTAGGTAGGAAGGCCTGGTGTGATTTAACATAGGTAAGAGAGGCTTCAAAGTAGTTAAAAAGATTTTGGGTTTTTGAGCTCAAACTGTGATTCAGAACCTTGTGTCTTTGGGGGTTATTTGGCCTTGAACTCCCAACCTTTTGAATCGATTTGGCTACCCTTACTAGGATATGATATATCTTTTAGGTGTTTCGTTTTACACTTGAGCCCAATTTTCTAACCTCTTTTCTTCATCTTTCTCTTTTCTTTTTTATTATTATTACTTTGCCCAATTATCTCTTGTTGTTCTTTCTTTTCTTTTCTTTTGGCCCTAAGATTGATTATCTTCGTTGCCAAGTTTTTGCCTTTTAAGTGATTCAGGGCCCTAAATCAATAGATTTCTATTGTATGGGCTTAGTTCAGATAAGTATAAGTTGAGGTGTTTAAAAAGAAATTAGCTCTTCTTCATTTCAAAGAAAAATAACTTATCAAAAATAAAAGTTGCCTTTGAATTTAATGTTACTAAAGCAAGCATAAACCAATTTTATCCTTCTCTCTTCATCAATGACCCTAAACTTTAAATTAGCCTATTATAGGGTGGTTCTTGACAAGGTTGAAAGTTCTCCAAATAGGTCCAACGGGGTGAACAAGAGTTAATTGTGTTTAAGATTTAGAAATGAATGCCTAACTTCATTTTAATCTACATATCACATTCAAAGTAAACTTCCTCTAAGGAATAAATTCAAAGTATCATCACCATTATGTCACTCAACTCTTAAAATGTTTCACGTTAGTGTGTAGGATATAGTTTACCTCTTTTCATTCTAAACCTTTTAAAAGTGAGTTACCAATTTCTTAAGGAAGAATCTACATTTATTTGCCTAGGATGAAAATTGGCTTTGCTTTCTAGTTTCTCAAATCATGCCCCAATATTTGACTTTGTGTTTTGGCTTAGTTTATGATTGGACTTGGATTTTTAAATAGACTAAGGGTTTTAGCTTGGCTTAGTTACCTTTATAGGCTAAGGATTGTATTTAGGTCAGCTGCTTTGATGGGTCATGATTTATGTTCAGATTGACTACCTAGCCAAGTGGCTTGTGTTTAGGTAAGTTGCCTAAATAGGCCCAAGGTTGTCGTTTAGATTGAATACCTAACCAAGTGGTTTGTGTTTGGGTTAAATGGCTGAATGGGCCCAAGGTTAGTGTTCAAATTGAATGGGCCAAGGGACTACTGTTTGGGTTGAATGGGCCAAGGGGCTCATGTTGGCTTCCTTAATAGGTTAAGGGGCCTCGTATGGGTTAAAAACCAAGTATTTAGGTTGGTTACTTGAGTGGGCCAAAGGCCTGAGCTTATGTTGGCTTCCTAAGCCCATAAGGATTTATAATCATCAACAACTTTTCTTTTCATTTTTTTTTTCAAATTTTGTTCCTTTTTTTTTCTTCTTTCTTTTTTTTTTTCTTGAGAGAGAAAAAGATAAAGTTTTATTTTACAAAAAACAAGAAAATTATTTACAAATAAGGATGGTGATTTTTAGGGTTCTATTTATAAGTTTATGATATTTTATATTTCCCAAAATGGGAGGGAATAGTGGTTAGTTAAATGCCTATTAAAGGACTATTTATAAAGAAGGGAATTTTAAAGAATGAAGAATGAAGAATGATGAACAATGAACGATGAACTAAGAGAACTTTTATTATTACAAAAGATCAAAATACAAAAAACAAAGGTAGAAAACCTAACATTTATTTTGGAATTTGACATTTATTCTAGGCTCGTGAATTAGGAAAAAAAAAAAACCTTACATTAAGTCTTGTATACGAGCCTTAAAGTTCTCTATCATCTCATAAGTATGCCTAATGACTTGTGCTAAAAGGGCCCTTAAGGCTTGGTTGTAAGCTTCAAAACACTCAAATTTTTCCTGCAGGTAGGCCATCTCATCTTTTAGCAACTACTCACGAATCCTAGAGATGTCCTATAGCTTATCATTCTCCTGATTGTTTGCTTGGTTATTTATCATTCTAGATCTACACATTTTATAGACAAGAATCAATCATTAATGCAACAAAGGAAAGTACGTAGGAATATGCAGATGTTAGGGTTATTTGGGTTAATACATTACTTCTTAAGTTGCAACTCTACCGTTACTTTCAAAAAACTTGATTGCATCAAAATTATTGAATGATTAATAGGGTTGCAATTCTTAAGGGTTGTATATGAACTCAAGTTTGAAGTATAGTATATACAATTAAGGTAAGTTTTAAAAGGTCCTTAAGTTTTGTGACCTCACTTATTTTTAGATAACACTTTAATTGATCACATTAAGCTTAAGTAGGGTGGCCTGATCAACCTCGAGCAGTGGTTACCCCACTACATCTGGAGCCTACATAATGGCTCCCCTCCTAAGGTCTTAAGACAGCTTGGATCTGACCGCATCTACCTTACATCTTTGATGTAACAAATAACCCCCCATATCCTAATGCACGTGCTATGCAAAATAAATATGATTATCAAAACAAAGTACACACATGAAGTTAATAACAGATAAACAAATAAACATACAAATAAATAAATAACTAAACAAATAACTAAAAAACATGAGAATTTTGAAAGGTAAATTTAATTTCGAAAAATTTTTAAGTAGCTAACCCTCTTGACATCGCTAATGGAGTCGCTAAGCTATTGAGCCTAGTTTTTTCCACCTGGTTTTTAAATTAATCTTCTTTAAACTGATCAATATTAAACCATACACGTTTAATATTGATCATCGACTAGGGTTTAAAGAAAACTAGTTCTTTTAACTTTAAAAATGTTTTGGAGTCGCCACTTGATTGAAATCGAGAAAAAAAGTTAAGTTATAATCAATTAAATTGATTAATTATAAGTTAGCTACCGATCTTTTGGTAAAATCGATTTTTATTAAAATGATTTTTTAGAAACCAAAGATCTGGATCTGGGAGCTAAACTTTTAAACCCTAAACAAGTA
Organism: Lumnitzera littorea; assembly: GCA_024138015.1. Lineage (NCBI taxonomy): Eukaryota > Viridiplantae > Streptophyta > Magnoliopsida > Myrtales > Combretaceae > Lumnitzera > Lumnitzera littorea. The sequence continues at coordinate 75,907,713 of JAMXBB010000005.1, forward strand.
CCACATTTGATCTTTCCTAATTTAAATTTACATTTCAATATACCCTTATAATGACATTTATTTATAAGCTATAATTGAAATTATACATATTTACAAAAAATAAGGATTTAAAGAATTAACTACTAAATGAGGGAAATAAATTTTTTTCATTTTTTAAGTCACCCCATATGTACAGGTGCCTATGTACCCACTATTCAAGATCAAACGTCCGTAGTTCATTCCCAAAAATATTAGTAGGTGGATTTATTTTAACTTTTAAAAATCGATTGTGTTTACATTTTTACTCATTTTAAGTTTTATTTAAGGAAGTTATTCTGAAAGGTCCTAATTGAAGTTTACTTCTAGAAATTCTAAATAGGATCCTTATTTTGGAAATGTCTACTTATTTTATTTATTAAAAAAAAAAACTAATTTTTCTAAGTGGTAAAATTTTATTCATTCATTTATTTGCTTATTATTTATTTATTTTATTTTATCTATTTCAAAAAAAATATAAATAAAAATGGACTATTCTTTCTTTCTTACTTTTCTTCTTTTATTTTTTCTTTCTTTTTTCTTTTCTTTTTCTTTTTCTTTTATTATTACACTTGCATGAAAAAAAAAAAAAAAATTTTGTGTAAACCAAGTCGGCTCGAGATCAACTTAAGGTCGACTTGGTCGGCTTAAGTTGACTCGATTAGCTTCGATTGACTTAGAAAGTCAAATCGAAGTGTTAAATTTGGGCTTTTCAAGTGTGAGGAATCCGATGGTAGTGGTGGTTTTCGCCAAAAACTGCCGTAAGGATGCTATCCTAGAGAAAGAGAGAGAGAGAGATAGTGCTAGAAAGAGATAGTGCAGTGTAGTGTGTGTGCTCCTTAAAGAGATTCGTATGCTTATGTGAGTCGAAAGTGAAAAGTAAAGCCCTATTTATATTGTGAGTGTAAGTCTTAAGCTAGGAAAGTCGAGAAAATTAAATTAATTCATTGAAATTCATTAATGGGTCTTGACCCAAAAAATGAAGAAAAATGAATTTTTCTAGTTTTTGAGCTCGATTTTAAATGCATAAACGACTGAATTTGGATGGGTTTTAAGGTGAATGCAAAAGTAGGCCATGCATATTGCATGATTTCATCATTAATTCAGTGAAATTGTATAATAAAATCGGTCAAAAATAGTCTTAAGCAGAGTACATAGGGAATGGAAAAAACTAGAAATCTGGAGCTTAAAACACGAGAGCTAGAAGAAGATAAGAGTACTAGTCACATGTAGGGAACATGCCACTTATGCTTGCGTACCCCCTGCTGTCTCTAATGTCAGGACTTGTGCCATGTTTAATGTTTGCGAACTAATTTGGTCCGCACCTGGCTTTCTCTCTCTCTCTCTCTCTCTCTCTCTTTATTTTAAGAACTAAAAACTACAATTAAGATTATTATTATTATTATTCTTTTCAAAAAGACAAAAGGCACTTTGTGCCTAATAAGATTTAAACCTACGACCTTTAGCTTAATGCAATGTTAATGTCCATGTGCTTATCCATTAGGCCGTTAGTTTATGTTTTATTGATATGTGCAATTAAGATAAGGTCAACCTATATTAGATTCAAACCTAAACTTAAGCCCAATAACCTTCTCCTTAAAAATTATATCCTACTAAACTATTTAAAAGATTTATTATTTTCTAAATTTCCTAAATCTTCTATTTTTATATTTTTGTGATTTTTTCCAAATTTATTATTTTTTAGCTTTTATTAAATCTTCCATTTTTTCTAAATTTCTTAGTTTTTTGGGTTTTCTTAATTTTTTTTATTTTTTCTGTTTTCTTAAATTTTCTACTTTTTTTGTATTTTTCTAAATTTCTTATTTTTTGATTTTTTTCTTATTTTTTCCTTTTTTTTCACACTTTTCCTAATTTAGGATCCTTTATCATATTATATAAAATTATAAAATAAAAAAAGGAAGCAAAAATGGGGTATCTACACCTCCTACGAGCTGCTGTTGAGAAGAATCTACATGATTGAGATTTATGTCTACTTGTCATTGAGTTTGTTTACAACCGCTCTACTCACAGCTCAATAAGGAGGTCACTATTTGAGGTCATCTACAAACTTAACTCAAACTTACCCTTAAATATGGTTATTAACTCAATCACCTAAGGAGAAAGTCAATCTAGCCTATAATGTACCAAGGATTCCAGAAGTTACATCAAAAGATTACTTGGCCAAGGCTGTGAGTCGATAAAAAGAACAAGGAAGCCAAGGAAGGAGGTGAGTCTTTGATAGTCCCGAAGACCTTATCTAGATTCACCTCAGCAAGGAGTATTTTCTTAGAAAGAGGATGAATAAACTATCCCCCAAGTTAGATGGACCTTACAGGATCTTTAGGCGTATTTATGACAATACATATGAGCTCAAGCTCCTCGAAGGATATAGCGTATCTGCTACGTTCAATGTCACCGACCTGATGCCCTATGTACTTAACAAAGAAGACCAAGATTTGAAGGCAAATCTTCAACAATCCTGAGAGTTGATGGACTGTCGAGATATGGCCCTCTTACTTATGCTAACCTCTACGGCCTTCAGTCTCTCGCCAAGAGGATTATCTCCCATTAGCCTGTTAAGGACAAGATGCAGTACATAGAAGAACGATGGCCGAACTCCTTGAGAGGTCAACTTAGCCACACCCTCCTCTGTTCTAGTACATGTACTGATGCCGACACCTCCTTTGTTGAAGATGAGGCCCCTACATGCCGACTCCTTCTGATTCAACCTACTACTACTACTATTACTACTACTGCTACTGCTACTACTGTTGCTGCTACTACTGCTACTACTACTACTACAACTACACAGCGGCACCCTTCATTCATCTCGACAACTTCCAATACTTCCAATACTTCCATCTACAACTGTTACTGTAAACCCTACTTTTAATGGGCCTAAAGATTTGAATTAAGAGTACCTTCCGAACGTTCCCAAAGATCAACTAAACAAAAAACTTAAGTTTATATTTAGAAACGAATTAAATTTTTACAATTCAAAAGCCAATTGTCGATAAAACCCGAGCTTGAAGAATTGCAAGCTCAAAAGCTACTTAAAACCGTAAACCTTAAAACCATTAAGGAATTTTAACCCTAAATAATTAATCGATAAATTAATTTGAATAATTTCATTCAACTTTAGAAAATTTCACAATTCTACAAAAAATCAAATCATAAATCACAAAACAATGTAAGATAAAAATCCTAAAACAATTTTCTGTAAGGCTATGCCCTTATCTTCATGCATAACTTATCAATTGAGAGTTGGAATCATTTATCAATTGATAACTTATCAAAATCTAGTGATAAGACAATTTCCTTATCACCTCTTCACTTATACTACATATAGACAATTTTTCACAAGAATTCATAAGCTTAACTTTAATAAAGGTGACAAGACCACTCCATGGCCTAAAAAGACTTCCAATGGCAGATCTAAAAAGGGGAGAAAGGGGGGGCATGCACTTGTCATTCACCCATTAATCACTTCTTCTTACACATCACTATTCACCCCTTAATGCTTACATCATCAAGAGTTGCAATTGTTGACTTTTTGTAAGCTTCAAGACAACACTTTCAAGACATTTAAACACTCCTTCTCTCTCCATTTCCAACCGGCCACACTTTCCACCATTCCTCTCCCTTTCAATTTCACTTTCACTTCATCTTTCTCTCCTTTGAAACAAACATAAAAAGGAGAAACAACCTTACCCCATAAAATCCATTTTTCTTTCATTTTTAAAGCTTCACTTACGGCATTTTTTTCTCTTGTTCTTGTGTCATTTTCTTTCACCATCTAAGGCCTTTTAAGACCATTAGAATCTTCCATAAACCCCATTCCAAAAGAGCAAAAGATTCGGGTTCCAAAAGGTGGCTAAAAGAAAGAGGCAAAGTTAAAGGCTTAAGTGGAACCTTAGTGCACAACCACCAAACTTTGCATTAAGGACGAGTAAGTGTTTCTTTTGATGTGTGGATTAATATTTATGTTAGGAGACTTGGATTTCTTAAAGATATGAGTAAGGTTTGAGTTGTTATAACACCAAAAATCGTTTTAAGAAACAAACCATAAAACCTTTACATGAAGTTGAAATATGAGCATGTAAAGTTGGTGTTATGTATGGACATTTGTTTAATGCTTTGAATGGGAGATTTTAAGTTAAGAAAATCTTGAAATGAGAACTTTAATGGAAGATAAGCATGCTGGACGTGAGGGTTCCATAGTCATTTGAATGTTGATTTTGTTTCCATTAAGCTAAACATGCTCAAATCTAGACTTAACTTAAGGAAAAATCCATCACATGAAGTTTTATGAAGAAACCAACTTTGTATGACATGAGCTATAATATGGGAGTTGTATTAAGTATAAGATCTTTTATTTCTTTATGTGGAGCATGAGTTAAAGGATCATTTGATGGAAGAAAACTTAAGTTAAGGTTTGTACACAAGTGGTTAAGTGCATAATCTACCACCTAAACTTAAGGAAATGATGAAACAAGTTGAAAAACCAAGTAAGGACCCCTTGGGACCATCATGAACAGATCTGGAACGTGGGTGAAAGAAGCCTAAAAATATGATAAAAGTGAATGAACAAAGTGAAAAGATTAACTAAAGCAAGTATAGTAAGCATATAAAGCCTAAAACTCAAAACCGAGCTTAAAACTTCCAAAACAAGCCTAGAACTATAAGTTGAGCCTTCAATAAAAATCTGACCAGCACCTTAAGGTACCAAGAGAAGTTGTTTTGAAGCCCATAAAAAATCCACCTAAGGCCTCATAAGCCCACCAAAGTCATTAACTTTAGTTTGAACCAAAAACAAGCCCATTTGACAACTTAAGCCCACTAAAGGGCCCAAGAAGTGGTTGTTAGCCTTAGGAATATAAATCAAAGTTGTAAATCTGATCTCAAGGAGTATTTTAAGCTTAGGATAAAATCTTAAGACCAAGCCCAAAGGATTTCTCAAGTTATCAAAAAGCCCATTTACCATACAAAGCCCAAAAGCACTCGAACACATGAGGAATGCTACTGTTCTGACCCATGGATAGAATTGTATACCTCATTTCGAAAATCTAACCTTACCACATTAAAGTACACTCAAAAACGATGAAGATTGACTATAAGATCATAAAAATTGGATTTAAAACGAAAAAGTTATACGCGATTGAACTTTAAGTAAAAACCAGGAAAAATTTCGAAAACTAGTCAAGAGTATAAACTTAAGGAAAATTTACTTAGTTTCTTAAGTTTGTTTCAATTCCTTATAAAAATTATTTCAATGACCTGGGGACACTGTTTACGAAGACGACTTGCCTCCGGATTACTTTGACTGACCCACATGGCAGAGTGAGTAAATTCCCGATGACTCTTTACTTGATTGTGCTTGTAGAATAGATGCACCTAAACTTATATATATAAATTTAGATGCTTGTGGGATATAGGAGATGCATGTGTATGAATTTGTGGATGAATGTAATGACTTGTTAATTATATTAAATAAGGGGAATTGTTTGCATTATATATACATGTGAATTGTATGGAATGAAATTGTCTGATCACCTTGAAAATCGAGATAATCACTTATACGATTAAGAAATCAAAATGAATCATGCATACCCCATATTGCATACGGATAACACCGACTGCCGCTTCGTGTAGAAGATGGGAAGGGACTCACAGGAATACGAGTTTCCTGCAGGATTGGGCACTAGCTACGGCATCATATATATTGAGTCTCTGTCTTAAGCTGATGAGCTTACTAGGCGCCGGGAGACACCAACCGTCGGCAAGGGGCCAAGTCTTATGGCTTCTGCTTAGGGCGTGTGATTGTGGATTGTGGAGGCCACCACACTGCTAGTCTTGGGATTTTGAAAATATGATTTATTATTCGATAATGAAAGTATATATATGTATTATATACATAGTTTTGTTTTGACTAAGGCACAATAGTGCTAATGAATTAAAACCCAAGGTCTAGAACCCAGATTTTGGTTTGGGTTGGTTAATTATCTCCAAACCCTGACTATAGGGGGCATAATTCTAAGTTGTATGCAGTTCCAAGGTCACTGCATGCGTTTTTGGCATACTGATTGTTCATGCATTTATATGATTGTGCATCTAATAAATTTTGCCATGCGGTATTGAGGAGGGTAATTATCTCACTAAGCGTAAGCTTACACCCCAACAGTTTTTTTCCTTGTAGGTTGATCGGTAGTTGGGAATGGGATAAGAATCGAGTGCAAAGTGCTACCATTGAATCAGTATGATGAAAAGCTTGTATAGTTAATTTGGAATGCTCCGAAAAACGACTAATGTCTCATTTAAGTTTACTATCTTTATTAAGTTTAGAATTTTCTAAAATTGTCTATCTTATTTCATTATTTTGGTAGGGGATACCGATTCTCTACGGTTCTGAGGAATTGTGGAAAAATGGATATCCATAATTATTTATATTATATAATGAGTCAATGAACTAAAATTGAAGACTCTAGCAAATAACTATTTAGAGTCTTGCAATCTCTGACTTGCAAGGCAATTTTCTTATCATGGTTGCACACGTGATATGGAAATTTTAGGCAATACTACTAGGCTCCTCCTAAGGTCGCTACAGTTGCACCATAAACCCAGCTTAGTTTCTACGCCTAGAGATTTCCTAATACAGACCCATTGGTGAGCTACCACCTATCCATCACTTTTCTAACATTGTACTATTATTCCTTTTCATCATTTATCCTATTTACCCCTTATGTACATATTAGGAATCCCTTTCTTCTTTATTCCTTTTTGTAATTTTCTCGATTTATAATGTTGCCCTAAGGACTTACTATAAATAGTCCCTTTTCATTATAACCGAAGGATGATACACCCCTTTTAAATATTGAATATATTTGTTCTTATGAGATGTTCCTCTCCAAGCATATTTTCTTACACCCTTATCTAATCTTGTTGAGTACCTTAAGATTAGTGGCAAGTAGACCTTGACATTAGTTTGTGCATCACATCAAGCAAAGTGTTAAGTCGTGTTGTGTTTATTAGTAAGTCATATCCTCCAAACAACTTTATGTAAGCTACTACATTCCATTTTGCTGACTGCTCCATTCTATTTTCTTTGATATCTCAAAAGACCTATTTGGTTCCCATCTCCTATGATAAGAACCTATGATAAGTCCTAGTGATTACTAAGCTCCTAGGCATATTACCTTTAGCATAGCATCCTTAACTGTTCTTTTGGTAATGCCAACCTCTTTAGATAATAGCAATCATCATCAAGGCCCAACATGTTCATCTCATATCCCCAATAACTTCTATATGTGAATTCTCTTTAGTTGTTATGCTTAAACTTTTCCATAAAGTATTTCTTCCTTTCCTACCCCTTCCTTCATCTTACACTAGAGCCTTCCAAATTTCATTTGACTTAATCTAATAACTTCATATCACATTTCTTATCTCTTAACATTCTTTACCCTTTTACATGTTTCTTATCTATATGAGTAACTTAGATCCTCTTCTACTAATCTTGCAAACTTCCCATCTATCCCTTTTTGCATACACATTTTTTTTTCAACCTCTAGTATACAACCATTTTATGTCTCGAAGGGATCTACACTATTTACCATCAAGAGTCTACTTCTATCAATATACTTTCTAGTTACATACGAATGAGTTGTTCTATATCAAACAACATATAACCATAACTATCTAACGTATGTACCAATCTTAATATAACTAGGTCATCATATTTTGCTACTAAATATAAACAAACATATAGTTGACAATCATATATCGAAGATGAATCATATCTAAGTAACCTTCTATTGAACTTTCTACAGCATCTCAAGTGAAGATTGATCTTTAAAAATACTTCTACTATACCTTCTATAATATCATTTTGCATATATTTAATTGAGATTTGTATTTAAGAGACCTTCTACTATAACCTTCAGCTACTTGTACGATGATGCAAGTGTTGACTTATGCCTCAACCTACTGGATGAAATAGTCCATAGCGACCAAGGCAAGCTATCATCTGCCCAACATCTTTAAGAAGGGTCCAAGGACGTTTAGTCCCTATTAGGCAAAAGGCTAGGGGCTAGTCAGGGCATGAAGGTCTAAGCTAGGTGTTTGGTTGATAGGCGCGTGCTTTTAGCAGGTGTGACACTGTCAAACTAAGGCTTTAGTATCTTCTTTCATGGTTGGCCAATAATATTTGTACAAGGCCTAGGCTTCGATGTGATTACTGTAGAGGCAACCATGGAGTTTTTTGAGGGTATACAACACTTCTTCCCTTATCAAACATTGGAAGAGGGGTAAGCTATGTTCGTACCAATAAAGGATGCCGTTTATGACGATGTAGTTGGCCGCATTTCATGTGAGCCTCTTAGCATCTTTTCTAGCCTTTGGTAAGGCATTGATTTTGAGGTAGTTGGCAATGCGGTCCATCAAAGAGGGGTTCCCTAAGGTGATGCTAATTTCAAGGACCTATTATGGGGGCTCATCGACAATGCACTATGGCATAAACTAGAGGAGGACCTTCCTATTGGCTTCCCATGCTGAGGGTAAGGGTATGAAGGCAAGCTTGGAGAGTCTATCTGCCTTGGTGTTCTTGGTATGGGAAGTCTTGGTTATGGTCCAAGATGAGAAGTTGGAAACCAGGTCTTAGACCATTAGTAAATATTTTGTTATGATTTCCTACTTTGTTTCATATTCCCCTGTATCTGTTATATGACGAGCATGAAATCTAAGTATATGTTGACCTTCTTGGTGCTTATGCCCACCGTGAATAGTAGCCCCACCTTATTATTGCTCGTATGGGATTCAAACTTAAAACTGTACAAAACCTTGGTACCATAGGGACCTTATAAGACTATTCTTACTCCACTCCCCCTACCCCTAATTAGAGGATCCATCCACATAGATGGTCTATTTTGGTATGTCAGCATGAGTGGGTGGTTCATCTTTGCCATTGTACTCAGCAACAAAGTCTACAAGTACTTGTGCTTTTATGGCTTTATGTGGGCAGAACTGGACGTCGCGGGCAAAATTGGACATCATGAGCATTGAGCTTCATGGAATACTTTACCATGCACCTTATGGTGTAGGGCTTCTATAAAAGAGTCTATATTAGCTGGTTAGTAAGAACAATGATGGAATGTACCTAGAAATATGGGCAAAGTTTTCAAGCAACATGGATGATGGCTAAGGCAAACTTCTTAATTCGGATATACTTGACCTTTGGTCCTTAGAGGATGTGGCTAACATAGTAAACTAGTTTGTGCTCTTATCCTGGTGCTCGAACTAGTATTGAGGAGAGGGCTTGGTTACTAATAGTATGGTATAGGTAAAGATCTTTGTTAGAAATTGGTTTGGAAAGTATGGGTTAGTTCTGGAGGAATTCCTTCAATTTAGCGAAGGCTGCTTCACATTTGGTATCCATTAGAACTTTGATGGGTCCTTCAAGAGTTTAAGAACTCAGAACACTTATTAGTGCTTCATGAGAGAAAATGGTTTAAGGTTGCTATTCTACTAGTAAGAAGCTAGATGTCTTTGATCTTTTGTAAGGCGCCCTCATGTCTTTGATTGCTTGAATCTTATTGGGGTTAGCTTTAATGCCTCTCTCTATGACTACATAACTGAGAAACTTGTCCGATCCTACCCCGAAGATGTACTTTTGAGGGTTGAGCTTCATCTAGTATTTCATTCAATGTGTCAAAGGTCTCTTCTAGATCAGCGATGTGGTTGACTTGGCCTTACTTTTGATGATCATGTCGTCACCGTATCCTTGGATGTTCCTCCAAAGTTGGGGTTTGAAAACTACTATGACCAAGCCATAATAGGTTTCTCTGGACCTTTTTGAGCTTAAAGGGCATAACCTTGTAGTAGTATGTCTCAAAGTCTACAACCAAAGAGGTATGTACTTTGTCCTCAAGGGCTATGCGAATTTGGTTTAGCCAAAGTAAGCATCTATGAAGTAAGCCTGTCGTGGCTCGAGGTGGAGTCAATTAGTTGGTTAATGTGAGGGAAGGGGAAGCAATCTTTGGAGCGTACCTTATTTAGATCCATGTAGTTTACACACAATCTCCATTTACCATTTACTTTCTTTACAAGGACCATGTTAGTGAGTCAAGTAGGGTGTCTTTCTTCTTTTATAAAGGCAGCCTTCAAGAGTTTCTATACTTCTTGCTCAATGGTAGCCTGCTGCTCTGGTGCGAAGTGTTGCCTCTTTTACTTAACGGGCCAAATATGTGGGTCGACCCTCAGGTGGTGTATAGCCTTAGTAATGTTGATTATCCTAAGCTTCTTATCTAGGGACATCACAAAGACGTTTGAATTAGGGTGTAGGAATGTATGAATTCCTCTTTCTCTTTAAGGGAAGGATGCCCTACCTGTGTGGTCTGATTAAGGCAATCACTGTATTGGATGACCTCGGTCTACTCTGCCAATTCTCCTAAAGGGGTTGGCGTAATCTCTAATGAGGACTCAATGTGCATGATTTTATCATACGAGATGTCGCTAAGATATAGAGTGTGGACAGTTTTTGGTTTCTACATATAGAATCGATTCCCGTAAGTATGGGAATTTCAACATCAAGCTTCTTTGATTGATGCAAATGTTAGATTTATTGAGGTAAGGGTATCCAAGAATGATGCTGTATGGGGAATTAGTAGGCCGTACCAAGAGCAAATAAGGGTGATCGTATCGGGGGTAAGTCTAAGCTTGTAGAAAGCTTGAAAAATGACAGTGAAAATGTATGAAAAATGATGAAGTAAAACAAGTAAACCACAAACAAATCTAAGGATGTAACGTACTAAGGACCTCTATAGACTCACAACTTAACTCAATATTATGCACAAGTTAACTTAGTGAGGGTACTCACCATCTAACCTTATTTAAGGATTAGGATAAAAGCGATCTAAGCAAAGAGAATGTTGAAAAAAATGAAGTATATTTTGTATCGAAAGATATGACAATGATGTCTACGGTTGCATTTATAAGGGTATTTATACCTGAAATATTAGGGCAACTATTATAAGTGGAAATGATTAAAAGGGTATTGTCTAAAATAAGTAAAGTATAAGGAATGTTAAGAGGTATATATGAAAAATCAAGAAAAGCATCTGTCTTATACTAAAGATCCCATCACATAGGTGTTTGGATATGAGCCTGGTAGCTAAAGGAAGGACTTGTAGCAAAAATAGACAAAATTGTATGATTAACTTGGTTGGTACCAAGCAGTGATGTTGAGCTAAGCTGATGATTCTTTCAAGGTGAATTCAATTTAAGCATGCTTTGAGAAATTCAAATTTAGGTTTGCTAAGCTGGTGGTCGAGTAGACGAAGTGTTGTCTAAGTATGTCTCAAGTCAACAGACTATAGCAACTCAGACTCTTTAGATGTTGGTCACAAAGAGAAAATCTACCTTGCCATACCTTTAAGTCCTCAAACTCGAGCTCAAGTTTGAGGTTTAGTGGCTTGATTCTTATCATCCCTGCTACGTTGATTAGGATTTAGGATGAAATCTAGCTAGTTCTCACTCAATTCTTCCTCAAGTCGATAAGGGTTGAAGTTAGCAATATTAAAAACTTCGAACACTCCGAAGTCCTTAAGTGGCTCTAACTAATAGGTTTTTTCGTTAATTTTCTAGAGGATTTTGAATGGTCCTTCATCTTTAGCAAATAGTTTGTTCTTTCTCTTGTTAGGAAAGCTTTCTTTGCTCAAGTATAGCCATGCTTGGTCGTTAGGCTAAAACTGCTTAGTTTTCTTACCTTTGCCTTTCTCTCTTAACTTCTTGGTAGCTCAATTGATGTGCTGAGCAACTCGCTGGTAGATCTATTGAAGGGACTACGCTAGGGTTTGTTGACGGGTGATTCTTGTTTTGGTACACGAACACCTACAACATGAGAAAAGTAGATCTATTGAAGGTACTACGCTAGGGTTTATTGACGGGTGATTCTCGTTTTAGTACATGAACACCTACAACATGAGAAAAACAACTATTACGGGAGGCATTGAAGGTTGCTCCAACGCTATTACTTCAATGCCTAAGTTAGCCCTCTAATCATGAGAGTAAAATTGTTAAATGATTATGAGAGTGAGAGAATGGAGAAGAAGGTCTCCTTCTTTAGGGGTCTTGCCTAGTATTTGTAGTAAGTTCATGGAGATCGTCCTTAGATTGGGTCATTGAATTAGGCTTAGATATTAGGCCTACTAATATAAGCATATAAGCCTACATAATAATTATCCAAAAATGCCTATCAATAGGGTTTGTGCTTTTGGATCTTCTTGGTCAATTGAGGACATCGAGGTGTGATCGAGGGGCAGTTTAGGATTGAAACCGTAGATAACTTCAAATAAAGCATGACCGTTGGTGGCATGTATGGTTTCGTTGTAGTCAAACTCTACCACAAGTAGGCATGTATCCTATTTAGCTAAATTCTTTCCTACTGGTGCTTGGAGTAGTGATCCTAGGATGCAGTTGACAAACTTTGATTGTCCATTGGTTTAGGGGTGGTAAGAGGTGCTAAGAAGTAACTTGGTTCTCATCCGATGCCAAAGAGTTCATTAGAAATAACTCAGGAATTTTGGGTCGCAGTCTGACACCACACTCTTCAGTGTTCCATGCAAGTGAACAATTTCCATCAAAAACAAAGAAGCAATAATCGAAGCATTGTTAGTTTTGGTACATGTAATACCCTAGAGTTTGAACTAACAAGATAAACCTAGATTCCAAGAGCCTAAATTTAAGGTGTCGAGCAAAGTTATTCATTTTAGTCCAAACTTCACAGTAAGGCTAGAAAAGTTAGATGAAGTGTTCTGGTAAAATCAATTTCACAAAATAAGTTATATAAAATGATTAATTTGATAAAAACTTCAATTTATCGATAAAGCCAATAATTATAAAAAATGTAAAATTTGAGGTTTTAGATATAGTGAGATATTAAAGATAAGTTATTTAACTTATAAAAATAATAAATGAAAATGAAATATATATAATATACATGTATATTATGTACAATATACATTATATGTATTAAATATATATATAGATAACAATAATAAGTTATAAAAATGAGGTAAATAATATAAAATGATAGAAAAACTAATTAAAAATTAACTTGATGAGCCACCAAACCATCTAAGCATGATGTGGTGACCTAAGATAAATTTGGAGTGATAAGTCAATAGCCCAAACTTAAGAAAATGACACCTAGCAATTAGAATAAATATAAAATTAACACTTAAGTTAGGAAAATGACATGTAGCATGATGGTTGATCAACCCAACTAACTCCAAATCTATAGATAGACCCTCAACATCAAATATTAGACATTTTAGCTACCAAATTTAGATAGGAAAAATTAGGAGAAAATAAAAAAATAAAATAAAAATATAATAGGATCTAGTCTAGGGCAATTCATAGGATAGAAGCAACCTAAATTGGAGCGGATTGAGGGTTTGAAAATGGGTGGTGTATCTAGCTTTTTCAATAAGGCCTAACTACCAAAGGGTGGTTAGAGATAGTTGGTTCAAGTGACTTAATTTTCTAGCCAAAATTTGTTAGATTTTCTAAAAATACCAAATAGCCTTATTTAGTAATGAAATTTTGTTTCCTTAGATTATTTTAGATGTAGATTAATTTAGTAATTTTATTTTAATTAGAATGTTAGTGGAAATATAGGGTGCTTAAGGAATTGCTCTGTTTGGTAGAAAATTAAATTAAATTTTAGAAATATTAGATGATATTATTTCAAGCTCATTTTTTTGTACATAATACATTTATATATATATTTAATTGTGGTGACAAGAATTTTTTAAAATAAACCTATTTACTATTTTTTATAATTATTTTGGATAAAACTACCAGTTTGACCGAATTGTTGAAATAATTAGTTTATGATGAAATTAATGAATGAGCCCTACATGTTTTGACTTCTGAAAGTTTATAAGGATATTTGGTATGCCTAGTTTTTATCTAACACATAACTTTGCTTATTTTTCCTAATATTCCATAATTTCAAGCTAAAACCGCTATTTTCGTAAAAAAAAAAAAAAAGATAATAGCTAGTTTAGTGTAATTAATGATCAATAATTAAACTACATATTTTTGTGAGTCTATAGGATTTTTTGTGGAATTAATTGGTCTCATATACTATTTATTACATATTTTCCTAATATAAGCTTATAGATTAACTTGATATATAAAATAGTAAATAATATTATTATGATAATTGATTAGTGTAAAATTAGTATTTTAGGTATAAAATAGATGTTGGTTAAGTTTGGAAAGTATGATTTTTAGGGTTTTTAGTTTAGAAGTAAAGCTTATTCAAGTTAATTATAAAGTTACGATAACGTACAACTAAATTGGTAGTGAGAAAAGGTATTTCTAAGCTTATAATCATATCGATCAATATTATTTCTTAAGATATCCTAATAGTACTTGAAAAAATGAGCATAAAGATATAAAATTTACTAAAACTGGATAAGAAATGAGTAAGATAAAGTTAAATGAAGTTTAAAAACGCGATAATAAAAACTTAGAAGAGTTTAGGTTCGACCTGTAGTTAACTTAAAGACTATGTTTATATTTTCCTATGTGCGATAAGGAAGGACTATGTCTTAAAGTTTAGAATTTTGCACTACTATTAAGGCTAAGTAAGTAGATCTAACTCATGCTTAGAGTAAACATATTGCTACTTATAACACTATATGCTATTTGATACTGTGTTGATTAAATATAGCTATATCTTGGGTGAACTAATATGTTACTATAGTGGATGCCAATGTGGTGATTTTGGATTATGGTAACTATATCTTAGTTAAACTGTTATGTTGCTATGTTAGGTATTAATGTGGCTTTTATGAATGATTATACTAACTTGGAAAGCTAAGTGATTGCTAACCCAATCTTCTAGGTATTCACTTAAGTGAACCCTAAGTAAGATATTACATTTCCACCAAAGAAAGACCAAAAACTAGACTCAAATGACTAGGTTAAGTAAAACTTAAAGATTAGTTGTGTAGAATGATGTACTTGAGTTGTTATTGCATAGCATGGCATAAAAAGGGACCTACAAGTAAAAATTTTCAAAATGAGGCTTCCAAGTGATCAAGAAAAATTATGGCTTTATAAACTTAGTTTTGGAAGCATATAGATTCTCATTACTAAAGAAACTTAACTACTTTGGTAGTCTGAATTAGCAGACTACGGTGTGTAGTCTAATTTAGTAAGACAAAATCGGGGGTCCTACTCCTAAGCAACTCCTTGTTACCTCTAATATAGGCAGACAACTCTTTGTAGTCAAAATTGGTAAATGCAAAGTGGCTTAGGCAACTCCTTGTTGCCTCTAAGTTCTTGAACGTTATATCTAAATGCCTAGGTATGTCGACTAACTATATGAGTATATTGGAAGGGCATAGGATATTGGTATTAATACATGTCACGTACATAAGTATAGCATGCTATAATGTTAGCAATAAATGCTTCGTTAGGCTAATGTATGTATGAAGCAGAACCTGCTAGTTATGATTGAAATGTTTTAGTTATAATATTGTCTATATTGTATTGTTTATTATCTACTCTTACCCAACTTCAATACCTGAGTGGATAAAATGTTTGATCCTTAAGTTAGCAACATTATGAAGGGCTCAACAATAGGGGGGATGTATTTTAATATCATTAGTCCAAGTTAACAACTTTTGCATGAAACCTGTACTAAGTTAGAAGTCTTACTATTTTGAAGATGCAAAAAAAAAAAAAAAAAAAAAAAAGATAGCTCATGTTTTGATGTAAATATTAGGTTATACATATAAGTTGTAACCAAATATTCAGCAAAACTCTATGTAGCACCCCCATTATCACATAAATAAAGTTTTCTTTTAATGAATAAGCAGGTTGAGTTAGTTTTTAACAAGTATTCTTGTATCATAGTGCATTCTATGCTAAGCCAAGATGTAATAGTGTAGGGCACAAAGTGTGCCATCTTACTGAATATATCTACAACAACCATCATAGAGTCTTTGCCTCAAGCTGTTTAAGGTAGTTCGAGGATAAAATCCATACTCAAGTCAACCCATGGTTTAGTTAAGATGGGTAAAGGAATTGCTCTCCCCTACTCAGCATAGCTCTTTTCCTTTCTATAAGTTGCATAACTCTTAGCTACATGATGTACGTCTCCCATCATCTAAGGACAAAAGAACCTTGCATTCAATAGCTCAAAGGTCATTTTCCCTCCAAAATGCCCAGAAGGCCCTCTACCATAAGCTGCCCTCAGTAACAGCTCTCTTACAGAACAGGTCGGCACACCTAGCTGACCACCTTGAAGCAAGTAGTCATCCTTTATATAATATTCATAAACTAATCTTTCCTCTCCACAATGTCTATATATGGGGCCAAAATGAGGGTTACATGGGTATTGTTCTTTAACGATCACAAAACCCAAGAGTCAAGTCTACAATTCAATGAGAACATGTCTTCTAAATAAAGCATCAATAGCTACATTGGCCTTGCCTTATTTATATTTAATCCCAAAGTTGAATCCCTCTAGAAATTCTATTCATCAAGCCTATACCTTCGATAGCTTTAATTAGCTCCTCAAATATCTCAAGGACTCATGGTCAGTATATACAACAAATTTTTTTGGCAAAAGATATCATTGCCATACATGAAGTACTCAGATTAATTCCAAGAGTTCCTTATCATACACAAAGTAATTCAATTGTGCTCCCTTAAGCTTTTCAATGTGATAAGCAATAAGTTAGCCTTATTGCATTAGTACAACGCTCGAACACTTTCTCAAAATCTAGCAGGGCCAAGATTGGGGCAAAGGTCAACCTTGCTTTCACCTTGGTGAAACTCCTCTCTTCTTTCTCTCCCTACTTGAACTCTACGTTCTTCTTCATTAGATCGGTATGGGTTGCAACTATTGAACTATAGCAGTGAATAAAATTGTAGTAAAAGGAAGCCAATCCATGGAAACTCCCCATCTCAGTATAAGAAGATGGGGTTGGCTACTCAATAATGGCTCGAACTTTTTCTTCATCAACTCTTAATCCTCCTCCACTAACTACGTAGCCTAAGAAAATCACCTCTTCTTGATAAAAACAACACTTCTTCATGTTTCCAAATAATTTCTATGCTTAGAGGACATCGAAAGCAGCTCAAAGATGGTTTTTATGACTTATCAGGTCAATACTTTAGACAACAATGTCATCAAAGTAGATCACAACACATCTTTCAATCAAGTCCTATAGAACATGGTTCATCAATTACATAAAAGTGCTTGGGGCATTTGATAACCCAAAAGGCATTACTATCAACTCATACAAACCATGTCAAGTCTTGAAGGAAATTTTCCATTTACCCCCTTGTCTCATTCGAATCTGGTGGTATCCTAACTTTAGGTCAATCATCTTAAACACTCTTACACCACTCAGTTTGTCCAGTATGTCATCTAGCCTCAAAATGGAGTACCTGTACTTGATTGTTATCTTATTCATAGCTCTACTATCCATACACATTCTCCAAAAACCATCCTTCTTCGACACTAGTAACACAAGCACAACACAAAGGCTAAGACTCTCTCTTATATACCCTTTTTCTAATAGCTCATTAACTTGTCTTTAGAGCTCAGTAGCTTGTTTAGGATTCATCTAATAAGCTTGTTTGTACGGTAGTGCAGCACCAGGTATCAAGTAAATGCAGTGCTCTATACCTTAGAAAGGGGGTAACCCTTCTAGTAATTACTCTAGGAACAAGTTAGAATACTCATGTAATAGAGCTTTGATCTTTGGGGGTAATTCAACTTGTTCCTTCAGCTCTAATAGTTGCCTAATTAACAAGAAGGTTGGCATGTTAGCTTTAATAGCTTCTTGGAGCTCAATACGACTCATAGTCAAGGCCTTCTTTAATCCTTGAGCTAGTTTAGGTTGCAATTTGCTAACTTAGCTCGGTGTCATGGGGTTTAAAGTAATATTCCTTCCATCTTTCTTAAACATATATGTATTTGTAAAACCATCATAAATAACCCTCCGATCAAAAAGCCAAGGTCGGCCAACAACACATAAGATACACATATGGGCAATACATGATAGAGAATTTCATCAAAATAGTTCCTAATGGACATTAGCAAAAATACTTGCTAAGCAACATGTAACACTCCTTTCTCATTTAGCCAATGTAATTTATATGGCCTTAGGTTTGAGATAGTCGACAATTTGAGCTTCTTAACCATCTTAGTAGATACTACATTGATATAGCCCCCACTATCTACTATGAGTGAACATACTTGCTCATTCATGTTGCAAGTGATGTGAAAAAAGTTCTCTCTCTATTCCTCCTTAGTAGAGGGTTCAATGTTCATCGAATGTCGAACAACCAAAGTTAACTTGTCTAACTCTTCAACAAACACATCCTCTTCAGGCTCTTCAATAGTACTATCAACTTCAACCTTCGAAGCATCTCCCTTAATGATCATAGTTCATTTGTTCAAGCATTGGGCAGTCATGTGCCCAAATCCCTAGCACTTAAAGCACTCAATTTGGCTCATCTTCCTCCTAGATCGTTGTCCTTATTCTTAAGTTCTCGTTTGAAACTCCTAGTCGGTAAGATGACTCTTCAACTCAGTTGCTACCTCAGCTCTTCTACTAAGGTCAAAGCTCTAAGAAGCTTAGTTACTACTCTAAGCAAGTTAGTGAGATTAATCAAGTCGGCTCATTGGAGGTCGGCTCGGCCTATTCTTCCTTTGTCTCTCTACTTGCTGGGCAATTTTCATGGCTTCATCCAATATGGTAAAATGTTGTAATTCCACTATGTCTCAAATATCATATCTTAATCCAATAAGAAATCTAGAAATTGTTCGAGCTAAAGTTTCATTTACTTCACATTAGATCAAAAGTATTTGAAATTCTTGAATACATTCATCAACATTTTGGCTTCCTTGTCTCAACTCTTGGAGTGGAGCAAAAGTATCGTACAAGTAGGTATCCAGCATAAATCTATTTGTAAGGATTCTTTTCATTCGAGCCAGGGGTTAACCTCTCTATATCCTTCTCTCTTTCTCATGGCTTAGAAGTTTCTCCACCACATCGCAGCATATCTTGAGAATTCTATAATAGCAACTCTCATTTTCTCATGGCCGTCATACTGGTAGTAGTAAAAGACTTGCTCTACTTTCTCTTCCTAATCAAGATAGTCATCAATATCTCTAAAACCATTGGAGCTCAAGATTTGAAGCTTCATAAGGTCAGTAGCTTGGTATACTTGAGCTTATTCTTCTATTTCGACATGCTCTTCTTCCTAATCCTCTTCATCTACTTCACCCAAGTCAATCCTCCTCTGTATACGTTCTCCCACTCTTCCATCTCAATTTCCTTAAGTTGGGATTTGTCATCTCATGGGTGAGAAACTTGAGGACTTTTCTAAACGGCATTAGTAAGCCGAAAGGCTAATGCATGAATAACTTTAGTTAGGTTGAGTATCAAATTAGACATTTCATCAATTCATTCATCCATGCTTTTAGGAGTATTTTGTTGTTGTCAGCCATTTTAGACAATGCTACTATTATCATCTCCAATACCAACGTTTATACTCGAATCAATCATCCTTTACTCAACCTCATGTTTACACAAACAAACAACACTAAGGTTCCTTATAGAACAATACACACTTATGGTTCCTAAACACCCGACTTACTAATTCACAATAAACAACAATTAGTACTTGCTCTAGTTTTTTCATAGCTCAAAACAAAGTACAATAAGGTATATGCAACAACAAACCACTACACCTTCTACTAACTCAAACACTCACAATTAACTTTAGCACAATCATAATGCATTCTACTATAACCAATACTACACACTATACAGTAATAAACACAATTGAATATCAACTTACCCACTACAAACCTTCGCTTTAACACCAACCAAGATGGTAGGCCATGCCAAGAGCAAACAAGGGTAATCGTATTAAGAGTGGGTCCAACCTTATAGAAAGCTTAAAAAACGAAGGTGGAAATGCATGAAAAATGATGAAGTAAAACAAGTAAACCACGAACAAATCTAAGGATGTGATGTACCAAGGATCTTCGTGGACTTATGACTTAACTCAATATGACACATGTGTTAACTCAGTAAGGATACTCACTACCTAGCCTTGCTTAAGGATTAGGATAAGAGTGAGGTATGCAAAGAGAATGCTCATGAAAATGAAGTATATTTTGTATGGAGAGATATGACAACAATGTCTGCTATTACATTTACAAGAGTATTTATACCCAAAATATTAAGGCAATTACTACAAATGGAAATGACCAAAAGGGTACTATCTAAAATAAGTAATGTACAAGGAATGTTAAGGGGTATAGATGAAAAATCAAGAAAAGCATCTGATGCAAACCGTAACCAAGAATAGACAAGGTCAGTCGCTAGATAGGTCTAAGTTTGCAGAAAGCTCGAAAAAGGTAAATAGGGAAAGGTGTGAAAAGGGTAAGAAATGAAGAATGAAAACAATAAGCAAACCCACAAATAGTTCCAAAAGATATGACGTACCAATAGAATTTTTGAAGACTTACAGCATAATTCGATATGATACACGAATTGGTCCAATGAGATTACTCGCCACCTTGCCACCTTGCCACCTAACCTTGCTTGAGGGAAAGGATAAGAGTAATACCGAGAGTAAACAAGCAGTGTTTACGTAAGGAAGAAAGTGCTCAAGTGTATTAAAGGTAATTTGATCTTCTTACAACTACAAGTACAAGGATATTTATACCTGCAAACTAGGGCAACTTACCCAAAGGGTAAAAGACAAAAAAGACATTTCCTATAAGGGTAATGTACATGTTATAAAGGGAAAAAATGAAAATATAAGAAAAATAATCATTGGTACTATAGATTCTACATGTGATACTATACATATGGCTAGGCAAAATTGGCAGGGTCGTTAGGAGATGCGAATAAAAAGTACGAACAGATGGATTTGTTTAAGCAGGGATGGCCTAATCAGTCCAGTCTCTCTCTCTCTCAGCTTCTCGACAAGGAAGAGGCCGAATAATTGGTCAACTCAACAATACTACACAATAATGGGTGGTCATACAACACGGCATTAGAGGTGACTCGGCAAGGAGATACTCAGCCTCAATAGGGGTTAGTTGGAACATAAGGATTCATCATACCAACCCCTTTAGTCCTCGAGCTCGGCTATGAGTTAGGAGCCCTATAGGTTGATTCCCATCATTACCTCTAGGTTATTTTGGATTTAGGATCAGATATGGATGGTGTTCGCTCAGTTCTTTGTCAAGGTGATATGGATTAAGGTCAGCGATGTTAAAGGCGTCATAAACCCTATAGTCCTCAGGCAATTCCAACCTATAGGCATTGTTGCTGATTTTCTAGAGGATTCTGAAAGGTCCTTCTACTCTTGTAGATAATTTGTTTTTCCTTTTGTTCGGAAACCATTTCTTATCGAGGTGTAGCCACACCAAGTCTCCTAACTAAAATTGTTTAGCCGACTGACCCTTAGTCTTTTCATGCATTTTTCTAACAGCCTGGTCAATGTGCTAAGTGACCTTATCATAGATATATTGAAGGGATTATGCTTTAGCCGAGGCATCGGGGTCCTCTTGCATGGATATGGGTATAAGGGCGCGGTCGAGGGGCAACTCGGGATTAAATCCATAGACCACTTTGAAGGAGGTCTACTTAATGGTGTTATGTATGATTTGATTATAAGTAAACTCGACCACAGGCAGGCAGACGTCCCAATCAACTAAGTTCTTGCCAATTGCTACTTAGAGCAGTGAACCTAAAGTACAATGAACCACTTCTGTTTCGTCATCAGTTTGGGGGTGACAAGAGGTACTGAAGAGTAATTTGGTTCCCAGCTAATGCCACAAGGTTCTCTAGAAATGGCTTAAAAACTTCGAGCCTCTATCAGAGACTACACTTCTCGATACACAGTGTGTCCACACAATCTCCTATAATAAAAGAGAAGCAATAGCCGAAGCATTATTAGTTTTGGTACAAGGCACGGAGTGTGCCATCTTACTAAACCAATCCATAACGACCATTATAGAATCTTTTCCTCGAGTAGTTCTCCACAATCCAAGAACAAAGTCCATGCTTAGTTTAATCCACAACCTCATCGAAACAAGTAAGGGCATTGCTTTCCCTTATTCGGCTCGGCACTTGGCCTTTTTGTACACAGCATAGCTTTCGACCACCCGGTGCACATCTCTTCACATTCTTGGCTAAAAGAATTGGCCATTCACGAGTTCACATGTCCTTCTCTCTCTAAAGTGCCCAAGGAGTCCTCCACTATGGGCTTCTGTAATTAATAATTCCCGTAGGGAACAAGTCGACACACACAGTTTTCCTCCTTGGAACAGATAGCCATCCTACACATAAGACTTGTCCATTGTTCTCCCATCCACATATCTCAAAATTATTGGTCCAAAGTGTAGATCCTCAGAGGACTGTTCTTTAATACTCGCAAAACCAAACAATCTTGTTTACGGTTCTAACAAGAGCACATGCCTCCTCAAAAGAGCATCTGTAACTACGTTGCTCTTTCCTTGCTTGTATTTGATCACAAAATTAAATCCTTCAAGGAATTTAATCCATCTCATCTTTCGCTTGGACAGCTTGGTCTGACTTTAAAGGTACTACAGTGACTCGTGGTCAGTATATATGACAAATTCTCTTGGCAGTAGATAGTACTGCAATACTTGCAATGGTGGATTAGTGTCAAAGGCTTCTTATCATATATAGAGTAATTTAACTAGGGTCCTCGAAGCTTCTCACTGTAAAAGGCAATTGATTAGCATTCCTGCATCAGGATAGCGCTTATTATAATGCTTGACGTATCACAATCTAACTCAAAAATTTTGTCGAAGTTAGGTAGCACTAACACTAGGGCGGAGGTCAACTTCTTCTTAATCTCAACAAAACTCCTATCCTCCCTTTCTACCTATTGGAAGTTGGTGTTTTTCTTCATTAATTCAGTAAGTAGTGCAACTAAGGTGCTAAAGTTCCTAATGAACCTTCAATAAAATGAAGCCAGTCCATGGAAACTTCTCACATTGGTACAAGTAGTAGGGGTCAGCCACTCAACAATTGCTCGAATCTTCTCATCATGGGCTTACAACCTCCTTCATTGACTACATAGCCCAAGAATATCACTTCCTCCCGGCAAAAGCAACATTTCTTCAAATTGCCGAATAGTCTCTCAGCACAAAGGATATCTAGGACTATTCTGATGTATTCACAATAACTCGACATGTCTGCACTGTAGATTAGGATGTTATCAAAGTATACCATGACACACTTTTTGATGAGATGTCTTAGCACATGGTTCATAAGTCTCATGAAGGTGCTTGGGGTATTCGACAAGTCGAAGGGCATGACCATTCATTCGTATAGTCTATGTCGAGTCTTGAACGCAGTCTTCCACTTATCTTCTATCCTCATGTAGATTTGATGGTAACCAAACTTGAGATCAATCTTGTTAAAAATTTTGGCTCCATTCAATTTCATCCAACATGTCTTCTAGCCTCAGGATTGGATACCTATATTTGATCATGATTTTGTTCACGGCTTGGTTGTTAACATACATATGCTAAGTTCCATCCTTCTTCGGCATTAGAAGTGCAGGTACAGCACAAAGGCTGAGACTCTCTCTTACACATCCTCTTTCCAACAACTCATTGACTTGACATTGAAGCTCAAAAGCCTACTCAGGATTCATGCGATAAGCTAACTTATTCAGTAGTGCAATATTAGGTACTAAGTCAATGCAGTGCTCTATGCCTCAGGTCAAGGTCAACCCTTCTAACAATTGTTCTGGGAACAGGTCGGCATATTCATCCGACAGTTCCTTCACCTCTTAAGGTAAATCATTATGCTTCTTCATTTCCAGTAGTCACTTGACCAATAGGAGGGTCAGCTCATTAGCATTATTGGCATCTCGAAGCTCGACTTTACTTATTACTAGAGCCTTCTTCGATCTGTAAGCAAGTTTTGTCCATAACTTGTGAACTTTTCTCAACGGCATCAAATTTAGCATGATCTTCCAATCATCCTTCTCAAGCATGTAGGTATTCCTGTAACCGTCGTGGATGACTCTCCTATCAAATAGCCACGGTCTTCCTAACAATATGTGGGACACGTACATAGGCAGCACGGTGCAAAGAATTTGGTGGACAGTTCGGTAGTAGTATTTGTTGAGTGACGTATAAGGCTCCCTTCTCACTCAACCAGTGCAACTTGTACGGCTTTAGGTGTGCAACATTTGATAACCTTTGTTTTGAAAAGAGGTAGTTGATGCTACATTGGTGCAACTCCTATTATCCACAATGAGGGCGCATGTCTAATCATTTACCTTATAGGTGATATGAAATAAGTTCTTCCTTTGCTCCTCCTCTCGTAAAGGTTCCACACTCATAATGCATCGGACAACCATAAGTAGCTAGTCTAAGTCCTCAAAATACACGTCTTCCTCAATCAACTCTT
This sequence comes from Lumnitzera littorea, assembly GCA_024138015.1. Classification (NCBI taxonomy): domain Eukaryota; kingdom Viridiplantae; phylum Streptophyta; class Magnoliopsida; order Myrtales; family Combretaceae; genus Lumnitzera; species Lumnitzera littorea. The sequence continues at coordinate 75,932,228 of JAMXBB010000005.1, forward strand.
TCTTGACATTCTCATTCTCAGTAAGAACCTCCTCCTTAGGTTCCTCATCCGTACTCTCTACGTCTATCTTCAGGATGTCTCCCTTGATGACCATTGTCCTTTGGTTCGAGCACTGAGCAGCCATATGTCCAAACCCTTAACACTTGAAGCACTTAATCTAGCTAGTCTTCTTGCAAGACCCTTACCCCTTCTCATATGTTCGAGTCGACGCTACATCTGCAGGTTGACTTTTCTACTCGGCTCGAACATCAACCCTTCTGCTTAACTCGGTATTCGGCAAAGTCTGGTGACTTGCTTGTTCGGGTCAGCTAGTCAGCATTCTGGTCATTACTTGACTCCTTCTCTACCTCTCTACTCGTTCAGCAATCCAAGCAGCTTCATCCATTGTGTCAAATCATTGGAGCTCCATAATGTCTTGGATATCTCGTCTTAACCTAGTGACAAACCTTGAGACTGTTCGGGTAGGTGATTCCTCCACTTCACATCTTATCATAAGCATTTGGAATTCTTAAACATATTCATCAACAGTTCAACCTCCTTGTCTCAACTCCTGAAGCCAAGTGAATGCATTTTAGAGATAAGTTTTCGGCATGAATCAGTTTCTAAGTACTCTCTTCATCTCAAGCCAAGTGTTAATCTCTTTGTACCCCTCTCTTCTTCTCATGGCCTGGAGATTCTTCCACCACATAGCGGTATATCCAAAGAATTCAATAGTAGTAGTTCTTACTTTCTTATAATCCTCATATTAATAGTAATCAAATACACACTCCACCTTTTCTTCCCAATCCAGATACTCGTCAGCATTTTTAGATCCATTGAAACTCAAAATCCAAAGCTTCACATGGTCAAATGCTCTGGGGACTCGTACACGCTCCTCTTCAAAATGGTCTTCTTCTTCCTTATCTAGCTCTCTCAAATCTATCCTTCACCTTACTTGTCCGCTAACTCCTCCACCTTGAACTAATCGAGTTGAGTTTTGACCTCTAATAGGTTGAGCAGCTTGTGGAGTGTTTTGCATGGCCTCAGTGGGTCGGCAAGACAAGGCATGAACAGCTCGGGTTAGATCTACCAAAAGGTTAGCTACCTCATCATGTCTTTCATCAGTACTTTTAGGAGTTTTTAATGCAAGCACTTGTTAAATGTCCAACTAATATAATACTATTAATATATCACTTATGTTTACTTCATGGTTAAATGCATATGAAGGACATAATGAATTATTTTGAAAGTACATATACATATCTAAAATCAACCAACCCCCTACATCAATTTTTAACCTAAGTTTTGTATATCAAATTATTCCATATTTTCACTTATCTAATATATTGACTTGTTAATAGTCAATTTTCGCTCGTCTGACGCTCATCTAACACTCGTCCTTTCGTCGGCCGAGATACCAAGTAATTGAATCTCTCGACATTTGCACTAGATAGATGACACACGGCATTTATACCGAGTATAAGAAGTGTCACGAACTAAGGATAGCTTAGTTATGGCAAACGCCGTATACTGTACATAGAATCCCTAATTAGTTACCCTTCCAAACGTATTTATATAAAATTTGAACTACAAAGTTTATAATACATGGTAATTTATTACATCTAGGTCTATATTACTGATAAAGAAAAAGTACATAAGTAAAAGTCTACATAATCGATTCTCTCAATATGCTGGATGGCTCGCTCTTGCCCAAGTCCCCAAGCTAACTTGTGGCATTCCCCAACTAACCTCTACGAACAAGTTATCCTGTAGCAAAAGCTTAAGAGAGCATAAGTCTAAGGTGGTATAAGCCTAAGCTCAGTGAGCAAAACCCTCAGCTACACCACAAGTAAGTTATAAATACATTATGTTCACACATATGAATGAATGATCAAATAAAATGCCAAACAATATGTATAGTTAACTAGTCCATATACGTAACTTAGATTTAACACCCTCCGAAGTCAAGGTTGGAGTATACACGACACCAATCAGATTCGAGTATTATACCGGAACTTACTTTACTACAGAACTCCATGTTCTGTACTTAAATCAAACAAGTTTTTTATTTTCATAAAAACTAGGTTCTAGTATAATCATGAGTAGGCCTCCGCAGTCTACACTCACCCTTGAACGGAGGCTTCTAGACTTGACCCTTAGTCGGGCGGTTGGCACCTCCAACGCCTAGTATTCCCGTGGGCCAGGGTAAGGTCATTTTATGCGAGTGTACCGTACAAAACCAATAAATTAATAATAATAACCCTCGAATGACCTCTCTTTACCTCCGTATGATGTGACGGCCAAAATTATATCTATGCAATGCATGTTGATGCATGTACCGGTTTCTTCTTATGAGCCGAGTATAATTAAGTCCAATTAAGATGTGACCATTCAATAGTACATACAATCATTTTCTAAACTATCATGCAGCAAACAAAGTGTTTTCTATACTTAAGGTAAATTTACAACTTAGCACATAATAACATACACAAGCATATCCCGACCTCATACAATAGTCAATTAACAATAACATTTAAGTCCACTATTTACAATCACATACAAGCATGGAATCATAAGGTAAATACTCACTCAGCCATGACGACTCGCTCTAGCCATAGTAATCAATCGGGAGATCTTCGCCCACCTCGAGATCACCTAATTGTTACAATATAACAATGCTAGTAAGTAATTGGATTAACTAATAATTCTAAATATTTATTTACCTAATTCTACTTAAATTATTGTCAATTTTTATCTAGTTAAACTTTATGACTATTTGTATGTAACTTTTTTGTTTTATTTCTAATATTTATGTATTTATAGTCATTTTTCATCGTTTTCGAATGCACGTTCACACGGTGATGTTTGTTTTGGACGTTAACACCCGTGTTTTATGATATAGACTAAATTTATGGAAATTTTAACTATTGGAGCTTAATTATTCTTATTGCTTATATTTATATCCTATGTTTGTACTTAATGATTTAGTTAGCCCTTAGATTCTTACACTTAGAGAATTTTACCTTGATATTACTAATTCATGTACTGAATTAAGTTTAATCTAACTTAGGAAGTGTATTAAGGTTTACTAATTTATGTACCTAATTCTTATGTACTCTTCTCATTTCTTATTTTATAAACTTATGCTTATGTCATCAATCACTTGTGTCATTGCTTGTGTCATCATGTGATTACATCATTGCTTACATCATCCTTTGCTTACATAAGCCTTACCTTATGCCTAAGTGTATTATGTACACTTATACATATGTTAAGTGTATACTTTTGCCTTTACTTTACTTGTATGTATACTAGTATACTCATATATATACTTATACTTATACCGTATTTATACTTATACATATACCCATATACACATACGATGACATACGTATTTTCGTATGCCTAAAATTCCTCTTAAGAAAGCTTCTCTAATTTCATTCTTTTTGTGTTTTAAGGGTGTATTTAGCATGGTATAGATATGTATAGTTAGTATATGTCTTAATTTAGGTTATGTACATAATGAATACTTATGTATAAAGGTCTCTATACTTGTATTTCTCTAGTATACCCTTATGTACACATACTTGAAGACATATACACATGCATCTTCTTCCACTTTACAATGATTTCTACTCTTCTACACCTAAAGATTGAAGCTTTATGCCTTCTTCAACATAGATGTACACAACACATAAACTACTCATCTAATCTACCTCTTCACCTAACTAGTAAATAATCTGAAGCAATACATAATAACATACCTTAGTTTGTTCTTAAAATACGGACGCAAATTTGAAAAAATTTGGAAAGTGAAAGGGAAAGGGGAGGTCATGGCTATGGAGGTGTGGTAAGGGCTTGATTTTTGTTTTGTTTTATGTTTGAAAAGAAGAAGAAAGTGGGGTTTAGAAGGGGACAATGTGTGGGTGGCAATAATAGAAAAGAAAGGGAAGAAAAAGCTAAAAGAAAAGAAATCATTAGAAGACATAGATATTTTCTAATGTGAAAGTGACTTTTTGTTGACTTTTCTACATGTTGACTTAGTCAACCTTTTGACCTTGATCAACATGTGTTAACTTGGTTAACTTTCCAAAAGCATATGCCATTTAGTATACATAATGTAGTAATTAAGGAAAATTAAGAGAAAAATTAAGAAAATGAAAGGAAATGAGAAATTTGGTGAATTGATTAGTAAAAATAGATGATGAGATCTTACTTTAAGTATTTATATCCCATATACACCATTTGGTAAGCTACTTAGTATAACTCAGATGATAAGTGTCATTTAGGGTATTAATGTTCACTACATATAACCTAAGCATCAACTAAACCCTTAACTCTATGTAGTACTAATCTAATTATATTCTTAGAAAATGAATGTAATCTATGATACAATATCTTAATTTCTAAGGGATTACTTAAGGATTCTAAATATGTAAGCATGATTGAAAGTTATCTCTAATCTTTCACTAATGATTTAGCAAAATACGAGGGTTATATTATCAATTAGAGTTTTAAGGTAAATTATGATAATTAGTGCTCGTATATCTTTAAGGTTATAGTTTTAAGGTTTTTATCACTTTCGAATGAAATCTTTAGTGTTTACATACATTTAGAGTAGAAAAATTTTATACGTGATTGACTAGTTATTTTAGGGTTTTTACTTTCATTAGTCTTGTCAACTCCTAGATTATCTAACATACTTAAGTCTACTTTAGAAGTTAGATCGAAAAAAATGTTGGGTTTACAAGAAGTGTTCCTAGTTTAAATTCAAGTCTATGATGATGCAAACAGTTATCATAAGCACGATTACATTACATAACCACCTGCTATCCCTTCATATTAAGGGAGATGGCAAGTCAAGAAACTTTCACATATCTTAACAGTTATCCCAACAACTGCCTTAGATATTACAACCATCTATAAATATGGGAAAGAAACTCTATAACACTTTATTCATATACTTACTATACTAAGTCACCTTACTAACTTAGGCATCGGAATGGTCACACTGAACTGACCCTGGTACCAAGTATTTCATTCTCTTTTGCAGGATTTTTCCTCATCCCAAAATTCACTAACAACATGACTTACATTCTAACTCACAATTTGACATGCACAAAACACTTCTTAAATTATCAAATCACCCTACTTCAACACTAACTCCCATTTTTTCACACTCCACTAAAATAGTTCAGTATCCCAATACTTATTTACAACCAAGATATAACACATGCAAATCAAATTACTTGGAAAATATTCTATTTTAAGCATTTCTATCACACTATTGCAATTTAGCCCAAGTTACTAAAAATTCAACTTCTCAATTTTCTAAAACTTTTCACATAGAATTAAAGCAAACTCTTTCAAGAGCTTGTATACAAAAATTGGGGTAGAAATTAAATCGTTTACTATTTTAAAAATTTAATGTAAAATTCGTTTTTAAGCCTGGCTTCTTAAGGAACCCATATTTTTGTTGTGAATCATAAAAATCTGGTTAGATATTTAGATTCTACTTCAAAAATATTTACAAATACCAAGTTTCATAATTTTTTGACAACTTTTGCTATGTTTAGAATTTTAGTAAAAGATTTAAGAAAATCAAATACTCACTATCACTAACTTTTCCTTTCAGCTTCAATGATGGGTGGTTGTTAGCAGCTCCAATCGCCTATTTCCCTACAAGTGGTGGTCGGCACATGTTGTCAAGTTGCATTGTTGTATATACACTTCAAATACTCAAATTTGCATCCTAATGTCCTATAAATTTCCCTAACCTCTTTTCTATTCTTTCTTAAGTTCTTAATGATTTAGCTTTCACCCAAAATGAACTGTAGGTGTACTATTCTACTTTTTATATTCATAGAGAGGTTAGTGGAAATTTCTTTTGGTAAATAAGCATTTTCTAAGATTACAATATCCATACATTATGTTCTTATTTGGTTTCATGCATACCTCATATTTGTCCAACAATTGACATGCCCAAGACTCACATTCCCAAGCTACTACCTTAGTTGATCCTTATTTTCTAAAATTTAACTTAGTTTATCATATATATGTTTGGGGATTTTAATTAATTATGGATATATACATTATACAATAGTTATTACCATGTATATTCAACATGTATATATATATATTTCCTAGATATTATTAAATGCCTTTTAATTTGCTTCCTTATTCATATAATTTATCACTAGGATCTTATTAATTATCATAGCTCAAATCATACGTTTCTAATAAAATAAACGATACCAATAAAATCAAGCTTTGGCTAAATTAAATATTTTACACATTTTATTTTGCCAAACAAACTTTTTTAGGACTCTTCTTTTAGTTTTTGTGGTCCTATAATAAAAATTTATATAATTTCGACAATATTTTTTAGAATCCTAATCGATTAATTCCAAGCAACTATGATCACTCTATGTGATAGTACTCACAACTCGTACTTCTCACGAGCACTTTCTTTCCTCACTTCCCAAGTCATATTTTTGTAAGTTCCATATTTATTAGGAATGTACTACTGTTTTAAGTCCTCGATAGTTGGTCAAAGACTGAAGTCTCATACAAGAAACCAAATTAACATAATTATCTCTCTTCACTTCCTGCATTGCACATCAATTTCTTTCTATAGGCTTTTCATGCCATCATCCTTTAGAAGATGGAGAATGACTTTTACAGTAAAAGGCATAGTCAACAAAGAACACCACTATTACTTTTGAAGGATAAACAACGTTTGCTTTTATCAGGTAAGAATATCGATACTTATTCTTTAATAAAAAAGTGTTAAATAGGAGAAATTTTATTAGGGTTTTACTCTTTGATGCCTCTATTAGGATATTGAAGGTCAATTCCTTAGCTTCATTCTCAATTTGGTTAATGATATTCTATTGCCCTATAAAATGTATGTGTATTTAAAACTCCAACTACATGAGTGATATGACCAAAGGAAAATCATATATATTCACACTAGAGAATGAATCAATAGTCACCCTTTTGCCTATATCCCAGAGCATAGAATTCTAACTATTTTATTTTATGATAAAAAGCAAGAGCATTATGTTGTTATAATGTTATGGAGTTGCTCACAATTAAATCTTTATAATTAGAAAAAATAAAAACTTCCTTTTCTGTATGCATTCTTATTTTCGGTTAAAAACTAAAGCTTTTTCTTTCGTTCTTTTTTAAAATATCAATTACTTTTCAAGTTATAATAGGTAGATTTATAGTCTAGGTTTCATAGCTTTCTAGCTTTGTGTTATTGTTCTGAAAACCATTGTATCCAATAGTATTTTGATTGAAGCAAGATTATGCAATTTTAGTATCTATCTAGCATCATTTTCTTAAGGGATTTTAGTTGAGTTGAGATGTTAAAAGCCTAAAAAGTTGTTAATCTACAACAATTGATTTAAGTTATGTTCTGCTAATATTTGATTAGATTCTCTCTATTGGTGGGATGCTTCTCTTTTGGCTAGAGTTGGTGTGATGTTTTGATCCTAGTATGTGTTGCCTTTGACCTTGAAAGTTTTGAACCTAATTACTTTTTGTAGCCATTACAAAGTACCCTTGTGAAATGAATGGTATAAGAGAATGCAATAGAAATGGTTTTGTTGCAATAATTATATGTATTGCAACAAAGATCACATATATTGAAAATGTATTGTTTGGTTTTACAAGTGATAGCATAAGACATTTGACATGGTTAGTAGACTAAGGTTATCTAACATTCTATAAAAAACTCATTTGTATTGATTTTGGTCTCATGTCTTTTGTTCTTGTTGACCCTAAAATTCTCCAACATAATGGAACTAATATTGAGAAAAAAATAATAATAATAAGCTAGTAAGTGGTAATCTTAGAATCTTGAATGTTTATTATTATTATTATTATTATTATTATTTTAGTTGGAATATAGATTTTAGGGTGTTCTTTTGATATATTTGCCATTGTTGGTGATTGGCTGGTGATGTAAAGCTTGAATCTATTGTAGGTCTTCTTAATGATTTCTAGAGTAGTCTCTTTAACTTCATGTCAAATGTAGATTAATGGATGTTTTTTAATTCTTGTTTATCTTTTCATTTTAAAGTGACTTATTGATTAGAGGTTAATCATTAATTTATTCATTTGTCTTAATTGAAATAAATTGTGTTAAGAAAAAAGAAGCAAGTAGCTACATCTTTCTTCTTCTATGCTTTCTATTATTCACTTTTTCTATCTTTAATGTTATGAAAAATATCGATAAATGGCTATCATTTATTTTTTTAATTCTTTGCTAATATTATTTGTTAGTATAGAGTGTGTATGAGAATAAGCAAGCTAGGATCTAGTGTCTCCGTCCCTTTCATTCTTTTCTTTTTTTTCCATTTTAATTGTTAGCTTATTATTGATTATGGAGAAATTTTAATTTTTGCTATTCTTATGAGTTAGCAAAGATTGTGTATGTGAGGTTAGGTTTTTTTTTTTTTCCCTAAGAGGTTGGGTTGAATTATTAGAAAATATTATAGCAACTAGCTAAACTTTAGGTGTTCTTTTAATTCTACATTGGAACTTGAAATTATTAAATATATTTTCTAATCAAATTTACTCACTCACTTGTTATTTTTTGCACTTGTACATGATATTTATCCAAAGCAAGAGATTAAACTCACTAGGAAATATCATAAATAGTATATTTGCAATTTACTCTTGATCCTCTCTCTCTCAATAGAAACCTGAGCGAAGGTCCTAATGGTTCTCGATGTCTAATCGCTAACCCATTGTTAAGATTTAGTTTAATCTAGAGATTGACAGATGCTTAAGATAATCAAGTGATAGGAATGTTCTGAAAACATGGTGGAGCTAAACACGCAACAATTTCTAAAATTTTAATAAAAACAGAGGCAAGATGAATTGTGTATGTGATTGGCATCTTTGTAAAATACATCACTTAAAAAGTTATTATTAAAAAAAATGAAAAAAAAAAAGAAAGAAAAAGATAGGAAAACAAATAGGTGTGATTTCTTTTCTTATATATTCTTTTCTTTTACATTCTCTTGTTGATTTGTTTAATCTCATACCTATTAGACATTGAAGAATCAGTTTTATATGATTGAAGTACTATACATATAAGCCATACAATCATCATCCTTTAACTTAAGCTTTTACCTAAATGGGTTGTATTTCCAACCAACATCTAAAAGTTGCATAAGAGTGGAAAGTCATCAAGTCATAACCTATTACATTTCGAAGGTAGCCTTAATCTGTAAATATTATCAACTAAACCAGATTTTGCTATTTTTAAGTTTTTAAAGATAAGCCAGTCATTGTTCCAACCAGAATCCTAATCCTCTAATCATTGCATCTTGATTATACAAAAAATAAAAATGAAGATCTCGATCATATATAATGAACTTTGGTACATTTAGCATGGCCATCCTCTTTTACCTTGAAGTCCATGCCATGCAGTTAAAAGTCTTCTACACAAGAAGCAAACATTTGCATGTATGGTGTGAGACTCGCACTTGCACCATTAAGCTCGTTAGTTAATTTAAGACGTTCAAAAAGTTAATCCAAATAAGTCAAAAATTTATGAGGGGTTTCGTAATATTAATCGAGAAGTTCTCATAAGTTCAAATTTTAAAAATATTAAAAATATAGCTAAAATAATAGAAATTTATCATATTATTATTATATTATCTATAACGTAAAAATTATGCTTGAAAGGTTAATGAACACTTAGAGATAAATTATATGGGTAATATAATTAATATTGTACATAAAATAATGTATAAAAAACATGTATATCCAACAAATATAGTTATTATATAAATATATATACTTGTAATTATTGAAAATACCCAAAATTGGGTAAAATTCGTTAAATAAATAGATAAAATATGTGAAAAAAATTATAAAATATAGGAGATATCATGAAACATCTCCCCCTTACATGGCAATATAGGTAATGTGCTATAGAGAAGTTTGGAAAGTAGGAAAACATAGTAAGGACAATTAAGGCTATAGAATTACACTTATACGCCTAGAAAGAAAAACCAAATGAGCCTCTTAACAATCATATAAAAATACCACTGAAATCTAGAACAAGTTTTAGTCAATTGCAAGATTGGAAAAATTTTTGGGAAAGAAAAATAGAGAGAGAGAGAGAGAGAATGAAGAAAACAAAATTGGGAAAATTAGTACACAAAGTAAGGGTTTAACAAGTTCCCCTGGAAGAGGATCACCTGGAAGTGAGCCCAAACCACCACACAAAAGGAGAAGCCGCCATCTAAGTTGATCAATAAGCCTCCTCTCCCCCATAGTGGCTAGAGCTCAGAGCTTCAGTGCACTGCCAAATATCTCATTTTTATAAAAAATTTTGGGAAAAATAGTAGATGTTTACCAAAAATCTTCAAATTTGGTTCCATACATATTTTTGAATAAGGAATTCAAAATTTCAATCAAATTTTCAAAATTTTGAGTGTAGGTATGAGGTCCAAAAGAAAAACATCCTACATGCAAAACTATAATCAATTTTTTTAAAAAACCAATTAATGTAGTTTCAATATGAAATTTTGTGGCTATACATGTTGAATTTTAATATTATGTGGTTAGATTAAAGAAATTATATCGCCATATTTTAGGAAAAACTCAATTTCATAAAAACAGTGCATTAAACAGGGAATTTTACTAATGGAGCGAGTGAATTTTTCTTTTAAAACTATGTTATACCCTAAATTTCCCAACATACAATAGTTGAAAGTGGTTTAATATGAGTTTAGGAATGATGATTTTTGGTGAAAATGGATAATTATTGGTTTAGGGTTAATTCTTCAAATTTTATGAAATTATAGATTAGTGGATAATATATGGAGAATGGGAATAAATGGTTATGGTGCTTAGTTGATATTTACTATATATGCGGGGTTTAGACTTCTGAAATTGCAAGGTAAGTGGAGTATATGTAAAGTTGTTAAATGTACTAATAACAGCAGCAAAGGTCAGAAACTATGTCAGAAAGAAAGTAAAAATATAATGTAGTGTATATATGTTGAATACACTAAGAAAATTGGATCTGGACTAGAAAGTAACTTATATTTGGGCTTTACCCTATTTTTAAAGACAAATAGTAAGTTAGGAACTTTATAAATAAGAATTCAATTTAGGACTATGGCTTAGAAACTCCATTAAAAACTGAGTTAAAATGTAGACTGGTATGGAATATCCTTTATCACACTAAGAGTTTAGCAGTAGGTTAGTAGAGGATTTATATATGAATTCTATACCTTTATCAAAGCTAGAACATAAACCAGAACCTTCTTGGATAATAACCTATACCACAAAGTTGATGGAAGAAGCTAAATGTAAGAGTATCCAGATGTTTGAAGATGGTTGGGACTAGAATATTGAATTGTTTGGTACGGAAAGTTGCTTACTTACAACCTCTAAGAATTTACTAAAGTCAGAACCTAAGTCAAAAACTTGCTGGACAATAATCTAAGCTAAAACACAAGGTCAGAACCTTGGAAAGAACTTACACTACTTAACTAATACTTAATAAAATTTTAGAAAGCTCACTTAACTCAATGGAAGAACATACTTAAATGTTAAAATGATCTCATCTATATATATATATATATATATATATATATATATTGTATAATAGATGGGAACTAAAGTTGTTATCATAAATTTTAGGGGTAATAAAGGAAGACGGGAGTGATGCACATAGAGAACAAGCATCAATGTATGCTTCACAGCATTTTGGAGTACTTTAAAGTGCTTGGAGGCTTTACTATACTTTTAGCTTTTGACTATAATGTAGTTGTTTATGCATGTGCTTGATTATTGCTTTGTTGCCGTAGGAGCTAAACTCCATGTTGTGATTGTTCTATGTACTTGTTTGCTTGGATTGTTTAAATTAATCACCCAAGAAACTGAATTAACATAAATTCAATCTAACTTCTAATCAGACATGCATCATAACCTACTAAGGGTAACGATTATAATTCTTAAGTCAAACCAAACCCCTTCGATGAAGATAGTTGAAAGGTTTCTTTGCCCACCCTTAGTCAAACGAAGTAACAAGAAAGAAGGTTACAGCAAACTTGGGAGCCATGGTTCGAAGGGAGTCTTAGGTGAATGGTGTTCTCTATTGCATAAGCCCCAATTTGGTTTTGATTACATCAAACTCCTTAACCTAGATTAGAGTAGGCATAATTTCTCTAATCTCATAATAGAATGGATAACATCATGTGATAGCATTTGCTTTTACGTACATGGCATATAACTAACTTAGTTGAAAACCCTAATTATATTTGTACTAAATACATGCTTCCATCTCCATCTCACTTATTGAGAAAGTTATTGCTCATTCCCTATAATGGTCTTGTAGGTTCAAAATAGACATCAAGAACACCATCTAAACCTAGAAGATTGAATGTGGGATTAGGAAGTAAGGATGACGAAGAATTGGCTAACTTGTGTTCTAAAGGTTAGTTTTACTAACTTTTAAGGAAATTACAAGGGTCTCTTAGTATGGCCCTCTAGTTTTCCACTACTATCATATTACAATTTTTGTAAACCTATAGACTTTTATAACCCTTATCTTGGATTTGTTACTATTTTCCTTACAAACGTAACATTGTAAATATTTGTAATTTTTGAATATTTTGCCATGTATTACTTCCTAAACTCCAATCTTTTAAGAAACCTTAGTTACAAAATCAAGTTTTGCAAATATCTTCCAAGCTTACACCATAGGTTTATAACAGAAAAGTAATGAATTCGATGCTTCAAAGTGGTCAAGTTGGGTGCACTTGGTGTGAACTAGGTCTACGATATTAATGTAAAGTCAACTTCTATCTTAAAATGGTTCACAAGGCAGGATTGCTGTGACTCTATAATAGAAATCAACCTCCGACTACATCCAAGCCAAGGTAGGCCTATCCGAAGCAGAGGTTGATCAATGCTTGCCGAGGTTAAGCTAAAGCCAGAAGGACAAGAAGAAGAAAAATAACTACTCAACAACAAGTCTGTCATTAATCAAGTAGTCGAGAGACCACGTTGCTAAGAATGGGATCCACTCGGCCCGGCACGAAGAGACTAATGCTAACTAACTTTAGAACTCATTAATTTTTGGTTAACCTCTCCAGTATCTTAGCCAAGCTACGTGAGACTTCATGGACTCCTTCTCGAACCCATACATCTAACTGCCAACCCCATCCGATTCGAATATTACTCCTACCAAGACATGCCGAGTGACTGCATGCCAACTTCCCCTGTAAAACGCACAGTTTTGTATTCTTGTACATATTTTCCTTTATTTTATTTATGAGCCCAATTCTTTAGGGTTTAAAGCTTGTACATTATTTATAGTTTTACCACTAGGGTTTAGGACTTGCTATAAATAGCAACATCTATAAACATCAAAATATATGAAGTAAGACAGTCATTCTTATAGTGAAAACTTTGCTCTTTCGAGCAAAGTTACACTTAAGCTCTTAGAGTTTACCTGTTTGCCAGATTATTTAACGGTGAACAAAATATTTAATCTTTCTTGTGTTCTTACCGATCTTATCCTAGAGATTGTGGCAAACCCTTCATTTAAGTGAGTTAGTGATTCGCATCTAACCTCTCATTTGAAACCCTAAGCAACATTTAGCGTTTATGAGTCATATCGAACCTTCTTTCCAGCTCATTCCCCGATTGTGTTTGTGTCTTAGTGCATAATATCCATCCACATTCACCGTCAAAACCCAACCATTTCACTTCCTGTCCGTCATACCCATTCGACCTATTCTAGGTTTTGAGATCCGCTACCGTTGATCTGTACCATCCTTGGTATCAAGCTTTGGGGAGACACATGTACTAGTGATTCTTTAAAGTTTGATTTGTGGTTTAGACATTTTTGTTAGTCGTCATTTTATGGTATAGTGTGTTCTTGTTTAATAGTTGTAGTATTACGCTATTGAGTCGAGCAACAGTAATTTTAGTAGTTGATTCTAGTTGATGTAGTGTTTTTGTTGTAAAATGTGTTTGCTCAATTTTCTAGAAAATTATTGTACATATAAGAATGTTGAAAGATAGTATCAATAACAGTGGTGATAGTCCTCGCAGAAGTTTGAAATGACATGTTGATAACTTGAAATATCATATTCAAAATCTCACTAACTCTATCCAAGAACTCACTAGTTTAGTCAGAGGCCATAAACGTAATGGCCGAGATAAAAGAAGGGAATGAACACCCACAAGTGGAAGTAGTTCCAATGAACTAAATGATGTCGAACGATAGCAAAGAAGAGCTGCCGAGCCGAGAAGAATAGAACACCAAACAATACTGAGAAGAGGCAATGATAGGAATGTTGACTCTAAGTTAAACAAAGTAGCCTGGAGAAGAGAGCCGAGTCCGAGAAGAGATGTGGCTAAGCAGAGCTCCAATGGAAGTAGCCGATCGAAGTGAACCAACTTGCTAGGAATGCAAGAGATGAACCCTGAGCACCTAGCTAAGGACTTGATAATATCAAGCTTAAACTACCAACCTTCAGAGGAAGTAGCCGACCTAAAGAATTCCTTGACTGGGTTTCCTAAGTCAAGAAGTTGTTCGAGTGCTATAAGTGTGATGACCGAATAAAGGATAAGCTGGCTTCATTATCCCTTGTTAAGTATGCAGGTCTTTGGTGGGATAAGTTGATTTCTAAGCAAGATGCTGAAGGAGAAGAAACAATAAGAAATTGGAGGCTTATGAAGCGTTTGATGAACCAACAATTTGTGCCGACTTACTTTAAGTAAGAGATGCTCCATGCTTTTTAACACCTAAGGCAAGATCGAAACACTATTGAAGAATACTTACAAGAGTTCGAAACTCTAATGACAAGATGAGAGAGTACCGAGCTACAAGACCGCACCATTACTAAATTCCTAAGTAGACTCTGAGATGATATTGTTGACGTAGTTAAATTACAGCCGTTCAACTCATTGAACAAGTTGATCAATTTGGCATTAAGAGTAGAGAGACAAAGGAGAAGATGGCATCAGAGGCCCACTAGCAAACCTCAACAAAGCAGCCCTAAACCTGAGAGGTGTGCCAAGAGAAAAGAGTTAGAGAGGAAGATGGAGAAAGGAGAACCTAGTCAACCTGACTATGTTGAGACAAACAGGACCGAGAAAGAAAAGGCATCCAAGAACAAGGCTCGAGAAGTGAAACGCTTCAAATGCTTAGGCTATGTACACATTGTATCCTAATGCCTAAATAAGAGGGTCATGGTCTTGACGAGTAAAGGGCTCGAAGCTCAAATCGAGAGTCAGAGTGATAAGAGTTTGGAAGACCAATTGATAGAAGAAAATGTCTATGCTAAGGACCTGGATAAACTCTTAGCTATGGTAACACAAGCTAACCTAAAGGCAAATCCTGGACAAATGGAAAATTTATTTCATATGCAGTGTCTAGTGAATAAGAAGACCTATTCCTTAGTTGTAGATGGGGGAAGCTGCACCAACATCATTTTTGCCAAGTTAGTAGAGAAGATGAAATTGTCGACCTACCTGCATCCCTAACCTTATGGATTGAAGTGGTTTGATGACAAGGGTATGGTCCATGTGCATAAGAGAGCTCAAATAGCATCCAAGGCAAGGTAGTATAAGGATAAGATTAAGTTTGATGTAGTCCTTATGAATGCTGTAAATTTGCTTCTTGGCCAACCATAGGAGTATGATCGGAAAGTGATCCATGATGGCTTCCTCAATACTTACACTATTCGAAAGGATGAGAGGAGCTATTACTTAACCCACACGAGTTTTGAGGAAATCCAGAGACACTCGGCACCTATGGTGAAGCGAAGAGGGAAGATAAGTTTATTTGGCATCTTGACCTGTGGTCAATGCTTAAAGCCAAGGACGACTTCCCTTCAGTCCCACAGTAATGATGGGAATCAACCTCCGACTACATCCAAGCCGAAGTAGGCCTATTTAAAGCCGAGGCCGATTAATACTTGCCAAGGCTGAGCTGAAGCTAGAAGGATGAGAGAAAGAAAAATAACCACTCGGCAACAAGTTTGTCATCGACCGAATAGTCGAGAGACCACGTTGCCGAGAGTAGGATCCACATGATACAATACGGAGAGACTTGTGCTAACTAACTTTAGAACTTAGCAATTATGGGCTAACCTCTATGTTGTCTTGGCTAAGCCACACAAGACTTCAGGGACTCCTTCCCAAACCGGTACATCTAACTGCCAACCCCATCCGATTCGGATACTACTCCTACCAGGATATGTTGAGTGACTGTATGCCGACTTCCCCTATAAAACGTACAATTTTGTATTCTTATACATGTTTCCCTTTATTTTATTTATGGGCCCAATTTTTTAAGATTTAAGGCTTTACACATTATTTACAGTTTTACCATTAGGGTTTAGGACTTGCTATAAATAGCAACATCTATAAACATCAAAATATATGAAGTAAGACAACCATTCTTATAGTGAAAACTTTCCTCTTTCGTGCAAAGTCACACTTAAGCTCTTAGAGCTTACCTTTTTGCCAGATTATTGAGTAGTGAACAAACTCTTTAATCTTTCTTACATTCTTATCGATCTTATCCTCGAGATTGTGGCGAACCCTTCATTTGAGTGAGTTAGTGGTTTGCATCTAACCTCTCATTTGAAACCCCAAGTAACATTTAGTGTTTGTGAGTCATATCAAACCTTATTTCCAACTCATTCCTTGATTGTGTTTATGTCTTAGTACGTAAAATCCATCCACATTTACCATCAAAACTCAACCATTTCACTTCCTATCCATCATACCCATTCAACCCATTCTAGGTTTTGAGATCCACTACCATTGATTCGTACCACTCTACCTCTTTGGGGCGCGACATATGGCCTTTGGTAGGTTGATGTAATCTATAGCTCCTCTTACATATAGATGATCAATATAAGTTGAACATCCTTGTATATGTATACATGCACATTTTTTTTCCTAATTTCTATGATATGAAAACAAGTGTTGACTCCAATCAGGATCTCATCTCATCATGTGAATTTAATCTTTATTAAGTACAAGGTATTGGGTCTAAGTTAGGTAGAATAAGTAGCTTCATTCCAATACTAGAATGTTTTATTTTCTTATGTCCAATGGTCATCAAAATTGTTATTTATTGTACCTTGTGATTGACTTAGTTAAACAAATTGTGTCACATGTTATAGAATCCCTTTCAAGAATTGTAATGGCCACAATTCAAGGCTAATCATTTGAACAAAATGTTCACTCATAGAGTGATATGTTTATATGTCATTTATGTGTGTTTTTTATTGAATCATTGTATCAACTAAAGTAATTGAGATATTTGCTAGTACTTGTAATGTTCATGACTCATAGATATGATTCAAAGTTTTAATATTTAAATTAAAAAATGTATCCCTTCAAAAAGTTAACCTTTCTTGTATCTCTTCATTATCTTTATGATATTGAATACTTTTGTTAATTTGTCATGTTCATTTAGGTTATCTATTTTGTATGGATTATACATAGTGCCTCTCATAAATGTAGGTATACCATTTTTGTCATCCTTTATTTTAATTTCAATCTCTTTTTATTTTTTAGCTAAGTTTATAAAAAATGAAAAAATTGAATTGAAAAAAAAAATAGAAAATAAATAAAATAAATAAATAACGAAAATTGAAAAAAAAAATAAGTGTCAACTTTAGTCAAGTCGAGTCACTTAAGGTTAGATCAGATAATGTTATACATTCAATTTAATAAATTCTGAGTTTTAAATAGTCGAGCTTCATTAAAATATATTTTAGTTCAGTCCAATATAAAGCAAATTTTTATCTAATTTATTTTAGGCTAAATATACTTAAGATTTATTAAATTATTTAATATGTTTTGGGATAAATTAAAATGGATTAAATCAGGCTCAAGATAGAAAGCCCAAATCGATGTAAGGTCTCTAGAAATTAGATTGAATCTTCAGTAAATTTAAATCGGGTATTAGCATATCTTTTGAATGTAAGATTTGTTAAGATTAAATCTATATTCATAAAAATCCAAATGATTTAAATTTATAGCTTATAAATAAAGGACATAGGCTATAAAAAATTCATAATTTTCAAATTCAAAAACACTCACACAAATTCCGAAGTCACTTACTATTCACAATTTCCTAACTCATACAACACAATTCCAAGCATTTAAACACATGTGACTTCACAAATTTAATCACACACTCAATACACCCTTTATACACCTGACCTGATCACATTGTTCACGTCCACACACTAATACACACACCGCTATACACAATCTCTACAATACAGCACACTGTCCAACACACAAGCACCCACAACACTTCACACTATCTATGTCCGAGTACAGCGACCCACGATCCAAACACGTTCATACACCTACACTTCCTTCACTACTATACATGATCATACGCCTGCACTTCCCTCATTGCTGTACACATACGATTACATGCTACACTATTGAGCATGACACATCCATACACACTGACACATGCAAAACACAACACACCATCCACGCCTTGCACTAACGTATGCCGAATACATCCATGATTGCACCAATCGGCAACACATACGAGCACACCCTAATGATAAAGGCATATTTTACTCATATTTTAGTGTGCAAATTAGATAGAATTGTTATTGATTTTATAGAAATCATTAAGAATTGGTACTTAATTATTTTCATTTGGACATTTCAAGTATTGGAGGATTTAGAGCAAAAAATACAATCAATTTAGAGGAGTTTTACATAAACAAACGAAGCTCAAATCAAACTACAACACATTAGAATTGAAAGTAGCCAGCCTTGGGCCAGCCTACACTTTACACTAACAGCTTTGGAGTTCTATGCCGCCAGTGTTCATGAAGAAAGAACCATTCAAAAGCTAACCCTAGTTTTCTCTATAAATAGACTTGTGTTTCATAGTTTAGGGACTTTTTACATTTTCTTTAGACCTAGAGAGTTTTAGAAGCAGTTAAGAGTTATTTTTGAAAAGTTTTTCTTTTGAAATTCATAGATTGTTGAGAAGACTTTGCTTTTGTTGTGGAAATCATCCTTGGAGTTGTAATTGAAGTTTATTCATCATAATTACAGAATTAGTGATCTCTATTCTATTTCTATTTCTGAAATTCTGTGATTTCTTCTTACTTTTAATCATGAACTTCTTTGCAATTTCTATTATTATATGTGCTTTTATTTTAATTTCTATAGCTAGCTAAGTTTAATTTGTAAGCAATTGATGAAACCCTAGATAGCTGAGATGATAATTGTATTGAAATTATAGGGTTAATAGATGTATGAATAATTTATAATTTCAATTTCTATGATTTCAATTATAATTCTCTATTGGTTATAATTGTTAGAAACACTATTGATACGGGAGTTGATATAGGGTTTATTAGAAATTCTTGATTCAATTGATTAGCTAATGCGAGACAGGTTAATTAGATTAATTAGAAATTATCCAAGGATTAATGCAACGTCTCAAGTTAATTATTCACTAAGACATTAAGGATAACTGATTTATAACATAAGTCAATCATAGCATTAAGAGATGTATGATTGTAATTTAGAGTTTACTATTAATTGAAGATGCAGGAGCTAACTAATTAATTAGAGGTTTAAATCCTTAAGTTTTAAGCATGATAATTTCACTTGAATAACCATATAGCTATTAATTTATATAACATGATGATAATTTGATTTGCACAACTAAAGTGGATTCTGTTTTTCCCATATTCTCAATTGATTACATAGTTTTAAATATTTTATTGTAATTTTCTTTTCGATAGTTTTAGGATAATTATTAGATTAGTTAATACATAATTTAATTTTGATTGCCTAAGTATTGATAAGAACTATCATAAGATTAGTAATTTCTTAATCATCAAGGGATCAACAACCTCACTTGCTCTTTATTACTTGATTCTAACTTAGTATACTTGCTGGAGTATTCGCGAAATTTTTATATATATAGTTTAAGTAGATCACACAACAACAATCCATCAACATGTCCATGCAATCCCACACTCACATACACGATACAATGCATAAGTAATTAGGTACATTATTTTAGTTAGTTAGTTAGTTATTTTGTTTTTTTAATTAATAATTTTATTTTACTAACTTGTTTTTTAGTGTAGGTTTTTTTATAAATTTTAATAATTTTCATGCCATTTTGCAATTTTAGATAATTTGTAATTTTTTTGATAAATTTTAGTTAAATTGCATTTTTTAACCAAGATTGCATTATTTGAAAAGTTGCATTTTTTTTTTAAATCTATATCTTCAGAGAAAATGTGTATCTAGATACGTATCTTAGTATATTTTGCATATAAGATTTAGAAAAGATAAATTTTTTACATATAGATTGTTAAAAAAGTAAAAATAAAAAATCTTAATTGAAGTTTTCAAAAGATTTAGTTAGTTAGTTTTTTTTTCTTAAAAATATATTTGTGAAATCAGATCTTTTTACAATTTTTTTAAATAATAATTTGATAACTAACGTAAATCCAACTCAATTTCTCTAAAAAAGATCTACCTACTGAATCTTTTCTAAAAAAAAAACTACGATGATTTGATCTCGGCTAGTAAGTAAGTAAGCACATTCGAGGTAACTATAAAATTTGTAAAATATTATTATCTTCTTTTCATTTTTAGGGAAATTTCGTAATAAAAAATAATTAAAAATTCATTTTTATGCGTTTTAACATCCTTTGCATGCTTTTACATTTTTCTAAAAAATTATAAAAATAAAGGCCCATTAGTTGTTTTTTTTTTTTTTTAATTCTTACATAGTGACTTAGTATTAATAAGTTAACCCTCGAATTCAAATTTTTCGGTTAAATTTTTTGAAATATTATTTTTTTTAGAAAATTCGTAAACTAGTGTCTAAATTAGGGTTTTCCCACTCGAAAACCTTAATTTGACTTTTTACTAATTTAACTAGTTGGCGACTCCAATTGTTTTTTCAAAATATTTTTTTTCTAGACATTTTTAATGAAAAATGTTTTTCCTTAATTCTACGTCAAGTAATTTATATTAAGTGGCTTAGGCTTAATATAAGTTAAATTAAGAAAAACCAAAATAGGGCTTGATAATAGGCACTAAATCATAATATGGAGGTACATAGAACATTTATCAACTATAAAACCAATATATACTATGTATATATTTTGCCCTCTTAATATACTCATGCAGGTCTTTTTGAATAAACAGGTGTTGTTTTATAAGTATGCTTATTTGTCAATTAAAGTTTTTGAGACAACAATTTGTGTCTTTATAGAATACCATATAGCCTAAGGTGTTCCTAATATCAGTCTTCATAACTTTTTAAGACAACTATTAGTACCCTAAAAACTATATATATTTCTTATGACCAACCTTTTAGGATGACCTATGATGTCTTTATATGCACCTCTCATGGCAAGAGCTATTAGGATAGCTATCAATGACTTAAAATTACATATCTTATTAATTATGAGTAAAGATTTTAGGTGGGCTTTTGTTGTCCTAGTATACACTCCTTGTAGCGAAGGCTATTACGATGCCAGAAGTCCTCCTAAAAAGTTTTTGCAATAGCCATCTACAAGATACAATATATACCTACCGCAAAAGCTTGGCTACCCTATTACGTTATATAGTAAGACGGTTTTAGCCACCTCATAAGTGTAAATTTGGTGTAATAGATATGCCAACTTATGTTAATAATGGATTAGTGAAATTCTAGGATTGAAACATAACTAAATCCTATTCTTATTTCATAATCTCTACTAATACAGGTTATGGCATACAATATATGATTACATGAAAACTTGTTTTTACAATACTTATATAAGTTATGGCATAAACCAGTCCATCTCATATGCAATTATTTTAAAAAGTTTTTCATGAGTTTTATGGATTAATCCAATTGCTTAAGAACTTAACTAAAAAAGAAAAAAAAAAAGTTTTCACATACCCAACATGAGTCTCATGCCAATCAACAAACTTTAACCACATCATCACTTTTTCTCTTTCTTCAACAACATTCAATGCAACCCTCATGTTCTTCCTTTCTCAAATCTCTACCAAAGATATGTTTTTAGAGCGATTTCAAGTAAATAAGGGATATATAACATATTTCATCACATTATCTTTCATAAATGACTCCTAAAAACTAAGATTTCTACACATACAAGCATCATAATTCATAATGAAATCCTCACTGAAAATTATACTTTTATTCAAATAATCAACAAATCTACAAAAGTAAATAAATAAAGATGAAGTACATACCTTAGATTTGTTATGCAAGTGGTTGAATCCTCAAGGATTGTAGGTTTTAAATGATAGTGTAGTGAGAAAGAGTGAAAGAAAGATTGGAGTTTTAGAGAGAGAATTAGAGTATAGAATAAAATAGAAGGAGGTTACACATGGTTTTCAAATTCAAGCACATACACTATCAAGGATTATGGCCATGGAGTGTGGTTGTAGTCTTTCCCTATGCTGTGTTCTTTTAAGTTGGGTGGGACCACTGGTAAGGGTCATAAGCTTGATCCTACTCATAGTTCTTTCGGCTTGAATTTTTGCAACTTCTCAAAATTAAGTTATAAGAGGATTATATGTAAGCCACAGGCATGGACATTGCGCATGTTCTTTCTTTGACACTTAAATCCCCATTTTGTTGATTCCTTTAATTCTTTTCCTGAAATTGCTTTAAGAAATTTCAAAAATAAAGTGAAGTAAATCACAAAATTAAATCAATTGACAACTCAATTAGACAACAAACTTTATTTAGTTACCATTGCATAAATAAAAATTCTAATAACTATTTTTGAGAAAATCAAATTGTTCAATGCAAAGGAAAATCACTAACTAAATGTTCCAAAAACTTGATATTCAAATTGACTAAGACAAGATAGCAGTAAATGAAATAAACAAAAGAACAATTGAAAAAAAAAAAAAAAAGAAAAGAAAAAGCACTTGGGTTGTCTCCCAAGAGCATTGTTGTTTAACATTATTGGCCTAATGGTTGAATCCTTCCCATAATTTAGTTCCATGCTTGCTAGTCTAGGATCTAGTTTAGTATTTCTATGTAAGCTTCCCTGTGGCCTTTCTATTATGGTTATAGCCAATTTTCCAAGTTAACTCTCCAACTTTTTTAGAGATGCTTCGTTGTTTCTAAGTGCTACTTCTATGGCTTAGAAATAGGTATTAAGCTCTACACGAACCTCTTCAATAATTCTTAAACATTAGGGGCCCCATTCTAAGGTTGCACATTTCTATTCTACTACTACTATTGACCTAACCAAGAGAAACTCGAGTGATTTCTCAAACCTAGATTATACATATTATTGAAAAGGTCATTTTGAATACAATTAACATCTTCTGCTTCAACCAACTATTCATCTTACACTACATTCAACAACTTCATCAACCCTTCAATTTTCTTACTCAGGTTCTCAAGTTAAGCTACAGTGCAATCACTAAATCTACATTAAATTTCTCGGTCACCTTCACCTTAGATCTCACATTATGTCACTACGAGTTGTTCATGGCCATGCTATCCATCAGCTTTTGGGCCTCATCGGTGTCTTAGCATTCAGAGTTCCTCCAATTGTAGCATTAGTCATTTTCCAAAAATAATAATGGAGACCCTTATAAAATTTTTGGATTTGCATCCACCAAGGCAATCCATAATGTGGACACCATCTTAGTAATTCCTTAAATCTTTCCTAAGTATCATAAAGGATCTCACCATTTTTTTTAGCATAAAAAGAAATATCATTTGTAAATTTCACAATCCTAGCAATTGAAAAATATTTGCTAAAAAATTTTCCAACCAAATCTTCCCAAGTGATGATAGAACTTGTAAGAAGTGAGTTAAGCAAGCTTAACCTTACCTTGCAAGGAAAATGGAAACAATCTAAGGTAGCATTTAGGTATAAGGACTAGATTGGATAAAGAGAATTAGACTGAATAAAAAGAACTAGATAAGATAAGTATAAGGAGAACTGAACAATACAAACTCATTGTATTATGTTTAGTTTGCATAATACTAGACAAAAAATTTATATTAAAAACTTAATTATTTATGTTATAAAATAAATAATTTTTTGTAATATTTAATAAAAATAATATTCATTAACTTAATATTATAATATGAAGGGATATTTTTGGAAATGCAAAATATTTTTTTTTAGCCAATGAATTTTATTTTTGTACCATAGTTTAGATGGGACAAAATTTAGGCATTTTGTCTAGTCCATCAACTTAGTTTTTGTCAAGCAAATTTACAAACCAAATATAAAAAAAAAAAAAAAAATTTTCCAATCCAATACCACAAAAATTAAGCAACCAAATGCTACCTAAGTCTCACTACATCATATATGACACTATTGATTTTAAATGTGTCACGGATCTCCAAAAAGCTTAAAATTTGGCTATTGGGATCCTCATCAGGCAATCCATCAAATTAAACAAATTGTTGCACTATCTGGATCATGTGTAGCTAGATTTAAAAATTCATCTTCTATACTACTAGTGTAATGATATTAGATTAAGCTCCAATCGCCTTTAGCTTGGCGAACTCCATCAGGGTTTTATTGGTTTCGTAATTATTCACTACTATGTTCTCAATTTCTTGTTCCTCTTTTGAATTTGATTCTAGTTCTTATTCCAATCGGAGTGGTGAACCTTGATTAATAAGATCCATTTCTTTACGTACTCTTCTATGAAGGCAACATAAAGTTCATTCAATTTATGGATCATAAACTATAGTAATCCAAAAATTAGAAACAAGTTGGGAATGAAATATACCAAAATAACTAAAGGAATAATTTATTACAGACATGTTAAAATAATTGGAAAATTAAGGTTTTGCTAATATCCTAATTAATACTCTATTGGCTCTCCAAGAATGATGCCAGAAACTTAAGCCCACTATTATAGCATAGGTAAGTGCAATTAGCCAAGTTATAGTATAGAATTGAATTTGAGTTTGAGAATCAATCCCACAAAAACTCATACATGCAAGTAAAACCTAATTATTTAGCAATATTATGCCTAGAATTTCCCAATCAACTAACTTTTACAACTAATGGTGTAATTGAATAATTATTAAAGTAAAGACAATAGAATAAATAGACATGCAAGAATAAAAATAATTAAAATATCAAAAAACATAAACATAAATAGAAACAATTAGAATAAAGGACAAATCATATTTCTTAGTAAATCTTTGTATTATATACTACCTAGTTCTCAAGACTTTTCAACATCAATTGCGATATTGGACCATAAGGATTCCTATTATGAACTAATCAAACATGTATCTCTAATAAATTCCTCATCCTACTTGAATCGCTTCTGTAGTAGAATATCTCATAATTGCATTAAACCCTTGAATCCCACTATCAAGTTAACCTAATTCGAAAAAACCAATCTACTAAAGGTTTTAGTAAACCAGTTTTGTCTAATTGTACCAATCCATCATATTATAGGAATTTGCGAACTCTATAGTAAACTCACACAATAATTCAACCACTGGTAAAATTGAATCAAAGAGCAAAATAAAACAATACAATTTGTCACATCTCGGCATAGCACAAGATGCACCATCACATAGGAATACTTATTAAAACTTAACTCAACCTACTCATTCATCAAAAGAAAACTTTATTTATATGATAATTGGGTTGCTACATCAAAGTTCAACTAGACATTTGGTTACAACTTTTATGTATAGCCTAATATTTACATCAAAACATGAACAATCATTTTCTTTTATCATCATCAAAATAGTAAGATTCCTGACTTAGTATAGGTTTCATCCAAAAGTCGCTGACTCCAACCTACACTCTCAATATACATCCCCTCCAGTAGTGTTAAGCCCTTCATGGTGCTATTAACCTGAGGATAAAACACTTTATCCCCTTAGCTGTTAAAATTAAGGAAGAGTGGATAACAAACAATACAATATAGGAAATATCACAATTGAAACATTTCAATCATAACCAGTAAGTTTAGCTCCATACATACATTAGCCCAACCAAGCATTTATTGCTAGCAATTAACGTGCTATGCTCATACACATGGCATACATTGGTGCTAATATCCTATGCCTTCCAATATCCTCATTCGATTAGTTGATATAACCAAGCATCTAGATACAACGTCTAGGAACCTGGGGCAACAAGGAGCTGCCTTGGGATAGGACCCACTTAGGAGTAAGACCCCCAACTAAATTAGACTACACACTATAGTCTACAAAATCAAAAAGGCAACAAGGAGCCATATAGGAGTAGGACCCTAACTTTGTTTTACAAAATTAGACTACACACTATAGTTTATCAAATTA
Source organism: Lumnitzera littorea (assembly GCA_024138015.1). NCBI lineage: Eukaryota > Viridiplantae > Streptophyta > Magnoliopsida > Myrtales > Combretaceae > Lumnitzera > Lumnitzera littorea. Next base: position 75,958,554 of record JAMXBB010000005.1, read on the forward strand.
GACTATCCAAATAGTCAAGATATGTGAGCAATGAGAATCTGTATGCTTCCAAAAACTAAGTTCATAAAGCCATGATTTTTCCTTGATCAATTGGAAGCCTCATTTTGAAAATTCTAACCTGTAGGTCTCTTTTTATACCATGACATGCCATAATATGCAATAACAACTCAAATATATCATTCAGCACAATTAGTATTTAAGTTTTATTCAACCTAATTATCTACTTCTAGTTTTTGAACTCCCTAACAGAAATCTATTATCTCACTTAAGGTTCACTTAGGTGAATACCTAGAAGATTAGGTTAGCAATCACTCAACTTCCTTAGTTAAAACAATCATTCGTAAGCATCACATCAACACCCAACATAGTTGCATAACAGTCTAATCAAGATATAACTACTGTAATTCAAAATCACTAAATCAGCATCCACTATAATAGCATATCAATTCACCTAAGATATAACCATATCCAATAATACAATATTAAATAATATATAGTGTTATGAGTAGCAATATATCTACTCCAAATATAGGTAAGATCCACTTACCTAGGCTTATAACGCAAAATCCTAAACTTCACAACGTGATCCTTCCTTATTTATTACACCTATGAAAATATAGACATAGCCTTCAAGTTAAGTATGGGTCAAACCCCAATTCTTATAAGCTTTCATTACCGCATTTTTAAACCTCATTTGACCATATCTTACTCATTACTTATCTGATTTCAGTAAACTTTATATATTCACAATCATTATTTTGAGTACTATCAACATATCTTAAGAAACAAGATTAGTCAATATGGTTATAAGGGCGAAAATATTCATTTGTCGCTAATGACTTAGTCGTACGTTGCCATAAATCTGCAATCAACCCAAGTAAAATTTAGTTTAAACTAAAAATACTAAAAATCATACTTTCCAAACTTATCCAGTAACCCTTAACATGCCCCAAAGTGTTCATTTTATATGAATTTGACAAATATTTTACTAATACTAATTATTATATTACATATTAAGCTAATATATATGTTTTTATTAGGAAAATACACAATAAATAGTATACGAGCCCAATTAATTTCACCAAAAATCCTATAGACTCACAAAAATATGTAGTTTAATTATTAACCATGAATTACTCTAAACTAGCTATTATTTATTTTTACGAAAATAGCGGTTTTAGCTCAAAATTATAGAAAATGAGGGAAAATAAAAAAATTTATGTGTGAGATAAAAATTGAGTGTTCTAAATACCCTTCTAAACTTCCATAAGTCAAAAAATATAGGTCTTATTCATTAATTTTATCAAAAAATAATTATTTTAACCAATTAACAAAATTGCCAATTTTATCCAAAATAGCCAATTTTATCCAAAATAATTATAAAAAATACTAAGCATGCTTAATTTTGAAAATTATTGTTACCAAAATTAAACATATATATTAAGTGTATTATATACAAAATTGAGCTTGAAACAACATCGTTTAATATTTATAAAAATTAATTCAATTTTCACCCAAGGACATTTTCTTAAGGACCCTATATTTACAATGGTTATTTAATTAAAATAAAATTAATACATTAATCTACACCTAAAATAACTCCAAAAAACCAAGTTCATAATTAATAAACAACATTTAGTACTTTTAGAAAATTAAATAAGATACGAGCGAAATTCACCTGAACCGACCACCTGTGACCATCATTGAGTCGCCATACCTAGTCAAAACACGTCCCTTAGTGGTCCTTTCTTTGTCTGTAAAGTGGCTCAATGTTAGGTTATGGTTTGGTATACGAACCGCCCTAAACCTAATTTACTCCTAATTTTTTGTTCTATTTTTATTTTATTTTTTTCTAATTTTCCTAAGTTATGTTCTTGTATTTTCAAAATCCTAAAATATTGAAATTGATGGTTTAGGTCCTATTTATAGGTTTTCAAGTTAGTTTAATTTAATAAAAATTGGACATATATTTGTCACATGTCATTTTTTCCATTTTCCATAGTATGACTAAGTGTCATATGTCATCCCCTCATTATTCTAGTGATGGCTCAAGTTTTCTAGTTATTTCCATGCTACTACATTATTTGTTGACTCATCCATTCATTTTTTTAATTAATTTTCCATTATTTTATATTATATAACCTTATTTTGATAATTTATTATTATTATTATTATTATTATTATTATGTATTTAATTCATATAATGCATATCACATGTATATTATATATAATTTTATTTATTATTTTTATAAGTTAAATAACTTATCTCTAATATCTCATTATATTTTAAAATTCGAATTTTACATTTTTTATATTTATCAGCTTTATCAATAAATTGATGTTTTTATCAAATTAATCCTTTTAGATAGCTTATTCCAAGAAATTGACTTTACTTACTTCATTTAACCTTTTTAGCCTTACTATGATGTTTGAATTAAAATAAATAACATTGCTCGATACCTTAAATTTAAGGGCTCAAATCTTAAGGTTATCTTATTGGCTCGAAATCCTAGGGTATTACACAATTAGATTACAATACACAATTATCATAGATTAAAATAACACTATTGATAACATATCAAAAGTCATAATAGAACAGAGGGTTCAACAACAATTTACTAAAAAAATATAAAATAAAGACATAATGAAAGAAAAGGGCAAGAAAAGTAGAAGAACCCCTGTTATTTTACCCTATTAACTCTCCTCCAAAGAGGCTCTCTCTATAGACCTAAGCTAAGACAACTATTTATAAGAGTTGGACTTATATTTACAAAGAAAACTTGACAAAAATGGAAGATTCGCAAATTAGAAAATCACTACACCTTAAGATCATGGCCATAGAGTTAGGGTATGGTCTTGCACTTTGTTTGAAATCTTCAAATTTCAATGAAAATTAATTATGAGAGGTCTACGGCTAGAGATCACAACAATAGTTTCCACCAATGGCCTTTCCTTGACTTTATTCCTTGAAATTTTTCTACTTCAATTCCTTAATTAATGCTTTTCTTCAAATGAACTCCAAAACTTGATAAAATTTTCAAAAATTCATCAAACGCTTCTAAGGTTCCTAAAAATGAAATTTAAACAAATTAAGCTCCAAATTGCTATAAAATTAACTTAATTAACATACAAAATCTCACAGAATCACCCTAAAATATGTTAATTAAATGTTATTAGTCTTCTAGCTAAAGTTATCGTTGATGATAACCTTATTTCAAGTTGATCCTTGAAAATGCCATTGCTCCATATAGCTGATCAAGCAAATCATCAATTATTGACAGTGGATATTTATTATTTATTGTCACACTATTAAGTTCTTTATAATCAATACACAACCTCATTGTTTTATCTTTCTTTTTAACAAACAACACAAGGGCTTCCCATAGCGACGCACTTGATTGGATAAATCCTCTATCCAAAAGCTCTTGTAACTCCATTGGTAACATCCATAAGGAGCTTTGGATATCAACTCAGTTGCAAGAACTAGCTTAATGGTAAAGCCTAATTCCCTATGCGATGCTAGTCCAGGTAAGTCATATGGAAATACATCAAAAGATTCATAAACTATAGATGTTTCTTACATACTTGGTATTTCCTTCTTCCCTTCTATAGCAAATACCAAGCAATACTGCCACTCTTCATTATCAACATTCATTTCCCCAGATACTTCAATAATAACCAACTTCACACTACTATTCTCAACCTTACCAATGAATACAATGTTTCCATAATTTGGTATCATAGCTTTATTTCAACAATCTATTTTTGCCTTATGCTTAGATAACTAATTAGTCCCCACAATGATAGCGTAACTACTTAAAGGTAAGACTATTGGTTTAATTAGAAATTCTCTTTCACGAATCATTATTCGCCCTTCACTAACTATTTTTCAAGTTAATACATGCTCTCTTATCGAAATTCATATTCTATATGTAGCTTTCTTTTCAACTATTTTAACTCCATTCTTCATCACAAATTCTTGATTGATAAAGATAAAATATTATAAATATTTTATTTTAAGAAATTGATATTATTAAAACTATTTGTCTAAGTGCCTGTTTAAATTATTTTTTTCCTTAATCTCTTAGTACCTAAAGACGATTTGCTACTACCACCCTTAAGTTAAGGATAAGGCAGAACCTGTATTCAACTTACTCTTTTGTTTTGTACACAACTACTATCAAATACTTTTTCATTCAATATGATAAACAACAACAAAAGCTTCTACATTAATAAGCATAGAATCTCTTTTACAAATACACATTCCTAGACTATCACTACTATACAACTAAACCTCTAGTGAAATAACAACAACAGTTTTCCTAAACAACTCACTTCATGTGCTTAAGCTAAATCATTTAGTCAACGAGTTCTCTCAAGTGCCCATTTTCAGCTAAAGTGTTTAAAGTCTCCTTGTCACTCCAATTCTTCTATCTATTCATCTGTAACCTGAGGATAAGAGAAACTTATTTCCTCAACTACCATGAGCTGAGTAATAGTGGAAAACAAGCAACAATATACGAAAGCACATAACACATGTACATAAGTCTCACATTTAGGTAATATCCTTATGACAAATAAGATAATGCAAATTGTATGACATGTTAATGTACATGTCATGCAACGATATCGATATCCTAGCCCAACCTAGCAACTCATCCGGTTCGGTCAACTAAAATCAAGCATCTGGAATAAATCTAAGAACCTAGCAAACATTTCAACCTTGCAATAACCACATAGAGTGGTTGGAAAATCCAACATACAGCTAGCCCAACAGATATAATGCAGTCTTTATATGCTCAAAAACCTAGCTTAACAAATCAAGTAGTTCACTTGATAAACCCAACTTTTCATATGGAAACCAACCTAGCAACATCTCAATTTTTAGAAAACTTGACCTGTAGGTCCTTTTTTCATGCCATATCATGAATACATTAGATTGTACACCAAGCAAATCCAAGCAGACTTATTCATCACTTGTTACCCAGCCTTTACTTTATAGTTTTATCAATTCTATGATCTTAGTATTGGGTTCACTTAGGTGAACACCTTAGGAGATGGACTTAATCCTTAGATTTTTTTTTTCCAAGATAACACATATCCTAGCAAATGTGACATATGCATTCATCAACACTAATATAACAACCAAGTTTAATATCATGCCACCATTCAATCAATAACAAGTATAACAAGTAACATAACTCACTAAGCAATACATCAATTTGTAGCCAATTTCAACTAAGCCATTGAACAGCACATCAACTTACAATTAATATAACAACCAAAGTACATTCCCAATCTTACTCGTTAACGTAAGCTTCCTCTTTCACTAAATCACTTGGATATGCAACACTCAATGGTCCTAACGGTTGATCTTGTCTGCTTCAATTGTTTTCTAAATAATCACTATAATCATTTTAGTTTTACTAAATATAAAGTTAAATAAGCTCATTTCAATAATTTAAGTGTGGTTATAACTTATCTCTAATGAGAGGTGTAAACTTTGTATTGAGTTTTAACTTGTTGCTAAAGTTTCTAAATAAGGTTTTGAAAGCTCGCCTAATACTAAGTTTTGTTCTCTGTACCTTTTGACCAAGTTTTCGAGATTATCCCAGTTATACCCTTACCTTAATTTACTCTTTAAATAAGACTCTAAAGTTATTTCCACTAAGCTTCTACACCAACCAAACCTCGAATCAGGTTCTGAAGCCATTCTAACCATATTTCCCTTAGTAAATACTTTCCAAATAAGTCTATAATGGGAGTATAGTTAAGCCTCTCTTCTTATCCAACTTTTTTATCAACTGTCTAAACTACAGATTAAATCCCCTCTTTACAAACCAATTCTTTGAAGATGTATCTAAAGCGATTTTATCTAAGCCTTCTAAACTAACCAACCCTTTAGTTAAGTCCCTGACATTAATACCATCCCACTTCTTTTACCAAATAATTCCTTTAAATGAAGCTTCAACATATTTCAAGTTAAAGTCCTTTCTATTAGTTTAACCTTCTGAAGAACTCTCTAAATAGAATTAATTTATAAGTTTACTTCCAGCGACTCACCCCAACATCTTATTCCAGTTCAAAAACATGATTATACAATAAGTTTAGCATGTCCATGCTCTCCATATCACCCATACTTCGAAATCTATATATCTACATCTTAATGCATGTAAATCCATGGTTTGTGCATACCTCAACTTCCATTCATTCCAACCAACTTTAGATCACTTGCCCTAACAATATATAACACCAATAAATTGCAAAATTGGTACAAATAGGTTTCTTTAAATTTAGTTATATAAAATGTCCAAAAATAGCATTTTTTAAATCAAATTTAGAGGCTAAAAAATTACTAAAAATGATGGAAAATATTTTTGGTTGAAATCTTTTCATAGGATTCAAACATGCAGCATATGGAAGTTCTAGAAAAATTTAGGCCTCGAAACAACAACAATAGGGTCATTTAAATCAACTTTGAAAATTGCTTAGTTTGGCTTGGTTTCTTAAGGATGTATCAAATCCACTCTTTTTTTTTTTGTGATTTGATATTTTTCCTTAATAATAGGTACAAAAATATTCTAGAATAGATTTTTTCAAAATTTTTGGACCTAATTTAGTAATTTTAGAAAATTTAAGAAAATCAGAGAGAAATCGAAGCTTATCGGCCGGCTACCACTACCTTATCGGTAGCCTTGGGCATTGCCTCCTCTATTAAGGGGTGATGGTGGTTCACTCCTAAGTGGCCTTTATACTTGAGTTCCATCACCTTGCTCAATTCGTGTAGTGTTTCCTTCTAATTTTTCTCGATTTTTTCTTACTTTGTTCTTCTTGATTCTAAAATTTTACTAAATTCCTAAGGAGCTAAGCAACATTCAGGAGAGAAATAGTGATATTTCCTAGGTTGTGTGATAAATGACATTTTTCTCTCTCCACTTAAGCTTATATACTCTTAAATCATGCATCATGAGTGTCACTTAAAGTTTATTAATTCATCAACAACTATCCCATACTTGTCCATGCCTAAATCCATCTTGATTCTAGTGGTTAACAGTTTTTCCTAATTTTTTTAATCACTTTTTCTAGTTAATTTTGAGTTAATTATATAGATTTTCGGGTATTTAAAGCATTTTTGAATATATAGTTATGTATAATAATCATACCTAAGGTACATATACTATTTTTATATGTTATTTTATGTCTATTTGGTAAGGGAAATATGGTTAGAATAGCTTTGAAACTTGGGTCAAGGTTTGGTTGGGGTGGAAGCTTAGTGGAAATAACTACAAAGTTTTATTTAGAGAGTAAATTGAGTTAAGGGTAAAACTAGGATAATCTCAGAAACTTGGTCAGAAGGTTTGGAGAACAAAACTTAGTATTAAGCGAGCTTTCAAAACCTTGTTCAGAAACTTTAGTAACAAGTTAAAACTCAATACAAAGTTTATATCCCTTGTTAGAGATAAGTTGTAACCACACTTAAATTATTGAAATGAGCTTATTTAACTTTATATTTAGTTAAACTAAAATGATTATATTGACTATTTAGAAAATAATTGAAGCAGACAAGATCAACCATTAGGACCGTTGAGTGTCACATGTCTATGTGATTTAATGAAAGAGGAAGCTTACGTTAATGAGTAAGATTAGGAATGTACCACTAGCTAGGTAAGTGGATATTTATGTGTGCATGAGTAGACTTATGTCTACTCCTAATTTTATGTACTTTATGATGTTTTGGCTTAGTTAAACATAAATTGTAAGTTGATGTGTTGTTCGATGGCTTAGTTGAAATTAGCTACAAATTGATGTATTGCTTGGTGAGTTATGTTAATTGTTATACTTATTACTGATTGAATGGTGGCATGATATTAAACTTGGTTGTTATATTAGTGCTAATGAATGCATATGTCACATTTGCTAGGATCTATGCTATCTTGGAAAAAGAATCTAAGGATTAACTCCATCTCCTAAGGTGTTCACCTAAGTGAACCCAATACTAAGATCTTAGAACTAACAAAACTATAAAGTAAAGGCTGAGTGACAAGTGATGAATAAGTTTGCTTGGATTTACTTAACGTACAATCTAATGCATTCATGGCATCGCACTAAAAAGGACCTATGGGTCAAGTTGTCTGAAAACCGAGATGTTGCTAGGTTGGTTTCCATATGAAAAGCTGGGTTTATTAAGTGAACTACTTAATTTGTTAAGTTAGGTTTTTAAGCATATAAAGATTGTATTATATCTGTTGGGCCAACTGTATGCTAGACTTTCCAACCACTCTATGTGGTTATTGCTAAGCTAAAATGTTTACTAGGTTCTTGGATTTATTCTAAATGTTTAATTTAAGTCGACTGAACCGGATGAGTTTCTAGGTTAGGCTAGCATATTGGTACTGATGCATAATATGTACATTAGCATGGAATACAATTTGCATTATCTTATTTATCGCATGGATATTACCTAAATGTGAGACTTGTGTACCTATGCTATGTGCTTTGGTGTATTGTTGCTTGTTTTCAACTATTACTCAACTCACAGTAGCTAAGGAGATAAATTTCTCTTATCCTCAAGTTACAAATGAATAAATAGAAGAATTGGAGTGATAAGTAAACTTTAAACACTCTAGCTGAAGATGGGTGCTGGAGAGGACTTATTGACTACATGATTTGACTCAAGCACATGAAGTGAGCTATTCAGGAAAACTATGGTTGTTATTTCATCATAGGTTTAGTTATTTAGTAGTGATAGTCCAAGAATGTGTATTTATAAAAAAGATTCTATGTTGTATAAGAAGTGTAGGTAACTGTGATACTTTGTGTATAGCTCATTGATGTAGAAGCTTTTGTTGTTGTTGATCATGTTAAATGAGAAAGTATTTGATAGTAGTTGTGTATGAAAAAAAATGGCAACTTGAATACAGGTTTTGCCTTATTCTTAACTCAAGGGTGGCAATAACAAATGGTCTTTAGTTACTAAGAGATTGAGAAAAAAATTTTAAATAGACACCTAAAAGGCGGGACGTTACAATAAACGAATGAGAAGCTCTACTATCAAACATCACATACATGACTTGTGTATTTACATCTACATGACTTATATTATACTACTATTATGATTATTTACAAGTCCTATTAACTTACTATAGTATCGCTAATTACTATACTCCTTAATCCATATAGTTTCTTTATTAAGCATAATTGTTGCTATAGCTTTTAGTTAGTAGTTAAATGTTAGTGTACATACCTATCACTAATCTCGATTCACTACCATCTACTCCATTGTCATCATCCTGATCCAGACCATCTTGAAAATATTCTTCCATCCATTCATCAAATTTCTTAATAACATCATCTATGCTCTCCAATGCAAACACATATGTTGGTACCATTGCAGTATTTATTCCTTCAATATTTTTAGTTTTGGGTCCAAATTGCGTACAATATCTTGAAATGTCCTAATCAACCACAACAATAACATTTCACATTCTTATCCTTGGATACTCTTAGGATACACTGTTTTGATTCCCACACAAATAACGTCTACCCTTCAACTATGTACATTAGTAGGGATAGTGTTGGGTTCCACACTTCTAGCACTTAATATTCATATCCTTGTCATAGAAATTAAATCCTTTATTTGATTATGCTAGACCACTAGTCATCACAGCTAACTTCTTTCCCTTCTTACCCAAGCTACCACTTCCAGCACTAGAGAAAGATCTCTTGAAAGTAGGTATAAATCAATTTATTCTCATTAATTTCTTGCTCCTTTCAAACTACATTGCAATATGATTATGTTCTAGCTGAGGCGCCTTATCTACTACCTCATTGTAGGGAGTAAAACCATAATATATGAACTTATACCACATCATTGGTTCAAATCTTCTCGGAAAGAGGTCTTTCTTAAGCTCCAGGTTATCTGGATATGACTGCGATGCATGCTAAATCAACCAATTGAATTCAATCTCATATTGCATCATGTTCATTGTTCCTTTCTTTTAGTCCGTTAACTCTTTAGTCATTTGATTTTGTATGCTTATAGGAAAATATTCCTTCTTAAGCTCTTCCCTAAATGTTTGCTAAGTAATTGGTCCAAGCAAATTTCTTGCTTCTAAGTCTCACTATATCCAAGCTCTTGACTTTAGCAAGAAAGTTCCATATGAGAGCTTTTCTACTTTTAGAATTTGAAAGGCTACAAAGTTGCGCTCAATTTGAGCCAGCTAATCATCAACCATGGCAAGTTTTCCCATTTATACTTCAAAGTACTAATTGGCTTTGATGAACTCCATAAGTTTACTAACTTCATCGGTCGATGTTCTCTTGGTTTCACTTTCAACTGCCTACGACCTACAACACTTCCATCGACTACGAGATGCTAAATTAAGGCTCCTTGATATTGGATCATTGTGTGCATACTCATTATCATCTATGTAAACTAGGTGGGGTCCATCATATTTAGAAGAGGTAAAGGTGGCAGTAAATCATTCCTTGGTGGATCTTGAGGTGGAGGGGAGGTGGTAGTAAATCATACCTCCATTTCAAACTCTTCCTTGATCTCATTTTCTTTTACTTCTACATTCAGGTTTTCAATTTCCTATTCAGCCTGTGCTATTGTAACTTCTAAATTATACTTTGGGTCTTCTTTAAGATCTTCATCAAGATCTTCCTCCTCTACATTCTCACCTATATTTTCTTGATGGACTTGAGGTAGGCTTTCCTAAAGCTCTACGAGTGGTTTAAGCTCATGAGTTTGCAAGGTTACTTCAACACCTACACTTCTTATCATAACCTTAAAGACGGCCTAGTAGTGGTAGACCATTATATATAGATTAGAAGTAACAATTCACATACTTGACAAACTTTACCAATTACTTCTAATAAGTACATGAAGCATCAATACTAGAATTTACAGAGTATCACAGACTTAATGGCATAAAACAAAGTCTAAATATTATTATTTAAATATAAAATTATGAACTCAAATAAAATACTTCAGAAGTCTTTCAAATTAAACATATTACAATTAACTTAATATATTTCCTTTCTTAATTCATAATTTAAATTCCTTGCACACTCTCCTCAACCTTGCTCCTAAGCTTTTAACCCTCACCAAAGGTTTGGATCTTCTAGGGTAACCTAGTAAGGTTCCTACAGCTAATCAAAGCTATTGAGGTATAAGCTATAACCAACTTAGTGCGATACAAACTCATACCAACTTTCAAGCAAGTTGATTAAATAAGCAAATGCTATACAACAATCAAACAAATGTAGCAATATACGTAACCTTCCAGTATTCGGCTTACAGTCTAGGGTCTAATCTTCCCCTCCTTGACCTTAGGTTGAGGATTTATAGTTCCATTAGTGTCTAAGCATCTAATTTAGCATAAAAGTCACTTAGCATAACATCCTTGGACACCATAAAATAGCTACAGAACCTCAATTCTCAATTGAACCCAATGTTAGTAATGATCAAGAGATAATGTCCCTTGACCAATCCTAAGAGAACCAAATGGGCCCACTCTTTATAACCTCATGAGAGAACCAATCTCTTGGTTATCTAGGAGAACCAAATGAATTTTCAACTTAGAATCCTTATAATCCCTAAGAAGATGGATCTTCCAGTTAGCTAAAGGAACCAAAAGAAATATTCATAAAGGCCTTATAAATAATCACAAGTGAAGGACCTCTTGATTAGACCTAAGAAGGCTCAAATGAAAACAAGAAACAACCTTCCTTGACCACCAAATAACAAGGGATTGATTTGATCCCTAATCGACCTCTAGATGTATGCAAACCCAAAACATGAGAATGGATATGACCTCATCTAATGCACGACCATCCTCAAAGCCACTTAGTTTGCAATAAACAAGGAAGGTTTTAGGCTTTCCATTTCATGTGTGATAGTGGTGGCACATAAAAGGAGTTTATGCAATATGTTGTACATGACCGCTTTGATATTTAGATTTCAATATGCTTAATCTCCATTTATTTTAGTAATCACCCAAAACATCACATAATCATATGAATCCCATCACAACATAACCATCAACTTTATTTATAGAGATAATTCTTAAATGTCTTAACAAACAATTCAAGCACATACGTTTCCCATATACCCTATACAAAACAAATTAAGTATATAAGATTACAGGTACAACTACTCTACAAGCACATACAAGTGATAATCATAGTAAGTAGTCGCTTGGCCATCTTCCTAGTTGTCGTAATAGTCTTCTAGAAGTTCCAAATTGAAAGTACCTATAAAGATGAAGATAATTGAGATACATATTAAATTACTAAACTTTCTAGTTAAGTTTTTTTTTTAGCTTTTTCTTTTCATTTCTTAAGTTTTAATGTTTCATTTTCCATATCATGTCCAAATGGTCCTTATATGTCCATGAATATCCTTAGTTCTTATTCCATAGTTCTCCAATCCTCATATGTACAGTATTGATATGATAAGTCTTATTGTTGATAAAGTCCAAGTCAAGGAAATTTTATTCAAACATGATAATAAGTTACTTTTTTAGGCATGACTTTGTCCATTTGTTTTAATTTTTATTATGTTAGTCTTTTGTTTTAAGGAATTCTTTTGGGTTTCTTTCTTGAATTTCATTTGAGTAAAAGATTTGGGAAACTTCTTTCAAGTGTGAAAAAAATTTAAAAGACTTCCTTTAAGTGAATTTAAAAATATATGGAGCTCTCTTTTTAATTCTCAAGTTAAGGAAACTTCTTTAAGAGAGTTTTGAGGAAGAAAACTTTCTTTTCCTTAATCATTCTTGAAAAGCACGATAAGGAATAGTCTTAAATAACTTTTTACCCAAAAGACTTTTAAGAAGATGTTGCTTTTAAAAGAACTTATTGGTTTGAGAAAGTTATCAAAACAAAGCTTAAGCTTAAGTTTTAATAGAAAATCTTGTCTTTTAGTAAAACATGGGAGTTTCTTTCCAAACTCCTTCTTATAGAAAACTTCTCTTATTTGTTAAGGATTTTAATGAAAAGAAGTTGAAAAGATTTCTTCTTCATAAGTTTTTTAGCAAAAAAATAGAAGGAAGTTTCCCTTGAAGAAAAATAGTTGAAAAGAGTTTCTCTTATGACATACAAGCTTTAATGGACTATCAAAGCTTACCATTGAAGTTTTGGAGTTTTAAAAGGTGAAGAGGAGTAAGTAAAATGGTTGGTGAGAGTGATTAGTGGGGCATAAAAAGAGATGTGTGTTGGTTGGAATGGTAGCACAAATGTGGTACTAAAGATGATGGTAGAGATTATTTATAAGAAAAGGTTGATATAACTTATCTCATAAGTTTTGTTGCTTTGTGACTTTAATCTTTCATTATGTTGGAATGTTAGAATAATTGGAACATGGTGCATGCATTCCCCCCTTTGTTGCCACCACTTTGATCATGCATCTCCATTTCCACATGTTTTATTTTCTCATTTCATTATCATTACCCATGACATCATAGCTTCTAGATTTAGGGCCCTTTCTTATGAAATTTCCTTATTGACTTAAGAGTCTTATTTCTTCTAGAATGATGAGTTAAGACATGATGTAATAGGGTAATTTCATCGTCCATGACTTCATTGTTTCTAGAAGTAAGTTATTTATCCAACTTGGCTTTTTCTTCTTTATCTTAGTCTTTTAGTATTTTTCACATATGTTGGTGCATCTATGAAGTTGGTGCCACATGTGGATTAGCTTAGGGCATCCAATTTTTCCTCATGTTGATGTAAAGGAGAAGATTTGGTCATGGCTTACATCATAGTTAATTACTTGTTCAATTTTGCTTCTTTCTTCTTAAGTTTTGAGTTCTTATTTTACAAGTGTTGATGTTATTTTAATTAAGTTACTTCTACCAACCAACCTTTTGATCAAGTCTCTTATCCTAGGATTAAGTCTCTCTTTCTCCTAATCAATCATCTAAAGAACCTTCTGATAAACCTTCTAATGAATCCTTTAACCAGATTGAAATAATATATTTACACTAAGCAACTCACTCCAAGATCTTACTTCTAATTATAAACATATTAATACATAGGTATTCAACTTGTTCGCCATCTTTATTAATACTATATCACTTAAACTTGCCAATTCCCATATTTTCCGTTTAATACATCAAATCCAAAACTAACAACTTTTCACATATCTCAACTTACATTCCATCTACTTAATGCTGAGTCATTCATCACACTAAGCTACAACTTAAATGAACTCTAGAACAAGTGCAAATTACTTTCCTTGAAAATAATTACATGAAACTTTGAAAAATAGCATTTTTCTCTTTATTAAAAGGCTTAAAAATTCATACAATTCATAGAAATTATTTTTATATGAAAACTCTTCATAATATTCTTGTATATAATGTAAGAATATTTCAAAAAAATTTCCAGCTCAAAACTACAACAATAAGGTTATCTAAATAACTTCAAAATCAACGTAGGTTTAGGCGATTTCTTAGGGATGTTATGCGTCCACTTAAAATTTTCACAAAATGAAATTTTTTTCAAATTATACATGTAAAGATATTTCAGAATAATTTTTTTCACGAGTTTTGTATTTAATTCAATATTTTTAGAAAATTGTAAAAAATCTAGTGTAAATTTAGACTCACCAAAATTTGGCCATCTAGCAAGCAGCTCCGACCACCCTTATGTTGGCTCATGCAAGTGCCACCTTGATTATTGGGTATTGGTAAGGACTTCTCCAAAGTCAAACTCCAATAAATCGCTCAATTAGCACTATTTATTGATGAATTTTCCTAGAATTTTTCCTTAAGCGTTCTTCATCTTCCACAATGTTTTCTATAATCTTAGGACTTTAAGGAACTTCTATAGAGAGAATAGTGATACTTCCTGATGGGGATTATAGACCAATCACTTGCTCCCAAGCTTAAGGACTTGCTAATATAGTTTGTCGAGCTGTCCAAGGAGAGTTGAGCTCTGAAGAACATTATATTTTCCATCACAAACCATTAAGATACTCTACTCTAACCTCTCTTTGTCTTTGAGAATATTTTTGAGGTGCCTAACCAATTACCAAGCTAACTACTTATTGGCATGCTAAGGGTAAGCTCTGAATCTGCATATGGTTAAGCTGACATGCATCTGAGGCCAAGCTACCCACTTCCAATTTGACCATTCGAGGCCGAGTCGACGAATGGTCACCTACTAGACCAACCTTGCCCAAGCCTTAAATAGCTAAGCTGCTGAGCATCTAAATTAACGTACTCTACTTAGCAAGCAGTATCATTGGGACCACAAACTAAACAGTTGACATGTGTATCATTTTCTAACATTCATACTATCCTTTTGTAACCAAATATTCTTTTTTCTATTTAAAAGTTTGCCCTTGTAATCTATTCCCCTTTCTTATTCTAGTAAGAATCCTTTTTATAATTTACGTAAATCCAGGACTTACCCTAATTTGGCTATATAAATACTTGTAACATGTAACATCCACAACAGTAAATGATATTAGGTTTTCAATCATACTTTCCTTCTTAAGCTAAGTGTCCTTTTCTTACTCTCAATTACTCTTATATAGTCCACTGTAAGCGTAGATAAGTGGCGAATGCCCTCTGGCCATACTTGTACGTAATATCAAGTATGACCTGAACTCGTGTGAGACATTGGTGAGTCATATCCACCATCAACACATAAGGACCCCTGCTTAAACCTCAACTTCCATTTATCTTTCAAACCATCTTGCAGTTCGAACCCACCCTTAGTTTATGTGATATCGATAACCATGTGTTTTCCCTTTCCCAACGATTCGTATCATCTTAGTATCAGAGCTTGACCGTGTTCGAGCAAGTTTCTATTACTTGGTGCTCTAAGTGACTTACTACTGTTGTAAGTGTGTTTTAGAAACTATCCGTAGTTGTTGTGAGCAGCTGAAGAGTGTTTAGTGTTAAAGAAGTCTAGTACTCTATTTTCCCCTATTTCTTGTACACGAAACAAAGTGAGAGTGTTCATTTGGTATATTGCATGTTGGTTATAATAGCTGTTGGAATGTTAAGTGTTATTTTGTTGTTATTATTCATAAAAAGAATTTTGAGTTATGTTTCAACTGTTAATCTATTGTAATAAACAACAATATCCAACTCTAATGTCCAAGGAATTCTAGGTAACTAAGAGAGTAGTGCTCGTAATGGCTAAGGTCATCAAGGAGCTTTCATACCCCAATATGTGGATGAATGACTAGATAGACTTATTGATCTGGTGACTACCATAAACGAAGATAGGCAATGAGATCAAAATGACCCCTATAAAGGTTGAGTTAATGAGCTACCAGAGAAAGGCAATGGACAATACAACTAAGCTAATGCCCCAATTTGACCCACCTGACCTAGAAGAGTGGATAGAGTTGCTCGACGTAAACTAGCATTAGAAGAGATCAAAGAAGAGGATGAAGAAGTAGGTCGTGAGGAGGAAGAGTATTACAAACCCAAGGAGAGAAATATCCAAGCTCCTAAAGTAGAAGGATTGAGGATATATATTCCTAGTTTTTTTGGGAGTAGTGATGCTGTGGACTACCTAGACTGGGTAAATAAGATTGAGAAGTAGTTTGAGTGCCATGAAGTGCCTAATAATGATAAGATCAAACTGATTGTGTCGGAGTTTACTAAGTATGTTACTCTATGGTGGAACAATCTACAAGCCACCCGAAGAAGAGAAGGAGAACATAAAGTTAGAAACTAGGGTGAAATGAAACAGTCATGAGAAAAAGATTTGTTCCGAACTATTACTTATTGAGGCAAGTTAGATCAAGTGTTGATGCATATGTGAAGGAATTCCAAGTGTTATTGATCCGTTGCAATGTTGTTGAGCCTGAAGATCAAACTGTGTCTTAATTCATTAATGGGTTGAAGTATGAGATTGGAGATGTTCCAAGGACTATGGACATTAGTACACTTGATGAAGCTATCCAAGGTGCCTAAAGAATTGAAAGGCACAAAACTGGAAGGTTCCAAGCTCCTATCAGTCGGCCTGCCCCTAGCTAACCTATTCCGAATAGACCTATGCAATTGGAACCAAGTAAAGTTGCTAAGGTTCAACTTGCTTAAACTACCTGAGCAAAGGAGAAAGAGATCCCAAGGAAGTTCAAGAAAGGTAAGAGCTCAAAAAGAAAGATGAGTGAGATCAAGTGCTTTAAGTATCAAGGGTTTGGACAAATGGCTTCACAATGTCTAAACAAATGAGTGATGGTGATCAAATGAGAGATGTCAACCATTGAGGTCGATAGTATAGATGAAGAGATTAAGGAGGCCAAAGAATTTAGACACCCTTATAGGTGAAGAAGGTAATTTTATGCCTGCAACCATGGTGTTGAGAAGAGTAATGAGTGTGAATCTTATGCTAGAAGACAAGTAATGAGAGAATTTGTTCCACATTGGCTGTAAGGTAAATGGATCATTATGTGCACTAATTGTTAATAATGGCAGCTGCACTAATGTAACACCTGCATTCAAGCTCCAATAACTGAAGCTACCAATTAAGTCCTACCTTAAGCCTTATAAACTACACTGGCTCACTAACATGGGAGCCCTATAAGTGAATAAGCAAATAACTGTACCAATCAGTATTGGAACTATTAAGACAAAGCACTCTATAACGTATTAACCATGAGTGCATCTCATATTCTTCTTAAATAACCACAAATGTTTTATCAGAATGTGATATATAATGGAAGGAAGAATACATGTTCCTTAGAATACAAAAGTAGGAAGATAAAGCTAAGCCCTATGACTACCAAACAAGTTAAAAACATGCAGACTTAACTAAGTCGAGTTATGAAGAAAGAGGCTTTAGTAATGACCCAAGCAAAGCTAAAAAGAGAGATGAAGCTTGAAGAGTCGACTAATCTACTAGCTAGAAGGTTACTTAAGATGAGAAGATCAAAGGAAGAACTGCTACATGCTGAGGTAAAGTCTCTACTGAATGAGCTCACTAACCTGCTCCCAAGTGATTTGCCAAAAGGTCTGCCTCCCATCCTAGGCATTGAATATAAAATAGACTTGCAACCAACAACTACTCTACTAAACAAGCCTACCTATAGGATGAATCCTGAACAAGTTATCGAGCTATAAAGGTAGGTAGATGAGCTAATTAAGAGAGGCTATATATAAGAGTTCTTAAGCCCATATACCATACCAGCTTTATCGGTGCTAAAGAAGCATGGGACATAGAAAATGTGTGTAGATAGCCGAGTAATGAACCACGTTACCATCAAGTATAGGTACCCTATATAGGGGCTTGATGACATGCTCGACGAATTAAATGGATCAAGGGTATTCTCTAAGATTGATCTCAAATCTAGATACCATCAAATCTAAATACAAGAGGGAGATGAATGGAAGATCGTATTCAAGACCTGCAATGGATTGTATGAATGGCTTGTAATGCCCTTTGAACTATCGAATGCACCAAGCACATTCATGAGACTAATGAGCCATGTGCTTCGATAACTAATAGGGAAATTTGTGGTTGTTTATTTTAATAACATTCTAGTCTACAACCCTGACTTGGAGACTCACTGTAACCACCTCTGAATAATCTTCTCAAAACTTTGAGCCAAGAAGCTTTATGCCAACCTAAAGAAATATGACTTCTACCAACTTAAAGTGATCTTTTTGGGATTTTTTGTAAGTAGTGGTGGTATGTGAGTTGATGACGAGAAGATGACGGCAATTACCGAATGGCCTATACCAACTTGTTCAGTAGATGTGCGAAGCTTCCATAACCTAGCATCATTTTACCACTGATTCATAAGGAACTTAGTACTATTGTAGCCCTACTCACTGAGTTGTCAAAGAAAAATGAAGAGTTCAGGTAGGGAGAGAAGGAACAAGAGAGTTTTAAAGAGGGAAAGGAGAAGCTGACCACGCCCTTTATCTTAGCTTTACTAAGTTTTGACAAAGTATTTTAAGTAGAATGTGATGCATCTGGACTAGGCATAAGAGCTATACTAATACAAGAGGGCTAACCTATTGCCTATTTCAGTGAGAAGCTTAGAAGATCTACACTTAACTACTCTGTGTACGATAAGGAGTTATACTCCTTAATCCAAGCTTTGACTATCTGGCAACATCATTTGTTACCCAAAGAATTTGCGATCTACACTAATCATAAGTCTTTAAGATATTTGTAGAGCTAATCAAAGTTATCTCGAAGATAAGCCAAGTAAGTTGAGTTTATGGAGGGATTTTCTTATGTCGTCAAATACAGGAATGGCAAGAACAATGCAATAGTTGATGCCTTATCAAGATGACATTCCCTCTTAATTGAACTTCAGGCCAAACTTCTTGGATTTTCTATAATCAAGAGTCTATATGCTGAGGATCCACACTTTGGACCTATCTATACCAAATGTGAAGATGGCCAAACACTTAACGATTATCATAAGAAAGACAAATACTTATTCAGGAAGAGGAGACTATATATCCCAACCTATTCTGTGCAAGAATTACTAGCACATAAGACGTGTAGTGGGGGATTAACTGAACATTTGAGCAAGCACCAAACTCATGAGGTACTAACCTCTAGATTCTTTTACCCAAGAATGATGAAAGACATCCAAGATGTATTGGAAAGATATGCTACCTATAAAAAGGATAAGAACATAGTCAAGTCGAGCAAGGGCAATATTTACCCTTGCCAATCTTGACCAAACCATGGTTCGAGCTAGGCATAGACTTTATGTTAAGATTACCAAGAACATCCCAAGGGAAGGACTCTATCATGGTAGTTGTAAACCAATTTAGCAAGATGGCACACTTCATACCCTATTCCAAAAATAACAATGCTTCAACTATTTCTTTTCTATTTTTTAAGGGGATCATCAAGCTCCATGGAGTGCCCAATACTATTATTTCAAACCGAAACCCAAAATTCATGAGCCACTTTTGGAGAACATTATGGAAGCAAATGGGAACTAAACTATTATTTGAGACGTCTTGCTATCCCTAAACAAACAGACATACCAAAGCTGTCAATAAGATAGTGGGAACTCTACTTTGGGTTATTATTGGTCAAAACATGACTTATTAGGATTAATGCTTACCTATAATTGAGTTCGCCTATAATGGCACCGCCCACAGCGCCATGAGCATGTCACTATTTGAGGTCGCCTATAGATTCTACCTTGGGCTTCTACTAGACCAGATGCCCCTTCTAAGCTAAAATGAAGAGCAAATAGCTGTAGAGAGATCCAAAGGCATTAAAGCCATGCATCGAAAGGTCGTAAAATAACTGAGCCAAGTTGCTACTAAGCTCAAGAGGCAAGCCAAAGGAAAAAAGAACAAAGAAATTCAACTTGGTGATTTGGTTTGGATCTACCTTAATAAGATCAATTTCCAAGTTTAACGAAGAGTAAGTTATCTCCTATAATTGATAAACCGTTTAAAGTGCTTGAAACGATCAATCCTAATGCTTACAGGATTGAATTACCCAAATACTATGGGGTCTCGAACTCCTTTAACATTGCCAACCTCCATCCATATGTCCCCAAAGACGAGCAACAAGTAGTCAAGCCAAATTTGATGCCAAATCTCAAACAGTCTGGATGTGATGATAGGGATCGCAAACCAATTACTATCAGGATCCTAAAGGGGGCCTAGTAGGATTACCTAAAATTTCCATAACATGTGTGCACCCATGATATGAAAATCGTCTTGCAAGTCAGAGATTGCAAGACTCTAAATAATAAATCACTAAGATTAATGATTTTCAAGTAATTAATTTATTGTAACATGATATACTATATAATTATAAATAACTATGGATGTCCGATATCCCACAGTTCCACAGAACCGCAGAGAATCGGTATCTCCTACCAAATAATAAGACAGGATTACCAACATTACCAACATTATAAAACTGCAGTAAGAATTAAATTATATTAAATTCTAACATGTGAATATTTTCTACAAAGAGTGTTTATGTATTACCTATAAAAATCTCAACTAATCCTAACACTAATGTACATATCTTCATCTCGCCCTCAGCACTCGAGACTTATCCTAATCCCATTGTATGTAAACTTGCAAAAGAAACTAAGGGGGAATGAGCATAAAACAGCTCAATGAGTTCGTTCCTCACCACTACCGGTCAAGCAAGTTTTCACACATTATTATCACACATGCAAGCAAGCTATCTATATACATAATGAATGCAGGCGTGATGAATGCAAACAACACATCCATAGGAGTCCGGAACTATGGAAGGTGTAGAATTACGTCATCCACACTTCGATTATCCCCTGTACTTACCCGCATAGGGCACCTTAGCTTACCCGCAGAGGCTACCTAGGGGCACCACCCTACTAGGCAAAACTCGACTATTACCCTAGCCGAGAAAAGAGTTTCAATCCAAATAGGGGGAGTCCGACCTAGGACTATCCACCCTCCAAGGCCCCTCGGGCACAAACATGCGAGTCCTCTCGCAACCAAAAATAACCAAGGCCTTTCAGGCACAATAAAGCGAGTCCTCTCGCTATCAAGTGAAGAACCCATGCTAGCTTTGCCTTAACGTTAAAAATACTATTTATGGCTCCACAAGCCTTCACAGCGATCATGCAAAAATTTGTTTAAGGATAGAAAAGCTTTTGCCAAAAATACTTTTCTTAAGATTTTTGCGAGGCTAGCACTCTCCATTCATACCTTTACCAAGTCATAGACATGTGACGAGTAGAACCAGTTATTTGGGTCAGACATTTATATTTATCAACTTAAAAAGGTGATCATACAGATGATGGCATACAAACAAAACAGTCATTCAAACATACAAGTAATAGCAAACAACAAAACATCATACAAATAACACGCACAAGCAAGTAGTAGGTCATCAGAACTCTCTCACCTGAATTATTGCTCATTCTCCAAGCCTTTAGGGTTTCTAAGACTCGATATCGAACACCTAAATCAAAACGGTAGACCTTATAAGTGTTCTGAGAATTTAGATACCTTTACTATACTTATATGTATACTAGTATACTTAAACATATGCTTATACATGTACTTATACTTCTACCGTATTTATACATGTATACCTACTCATATACCTATACGGTTGGATACATATTTTTATACAAAAATTCGTATGCCTAACATTTTCCTTAAGAAAAGCTTCCTAATTCCATTCTTTTGTATTTTTATGTATGTATTTAGTGTAGTATACACATATATAGCTAGATATGGTCTTAATTAAAGTTATGTACATGATAAATACTTATGTATAAAGGTTCACATACTTGTATTCCTTTGGTATTTCTTTATGTACACATACTTATAAGCTTATACTCATGTCTTCCTTTCTTCTTCTTCAAAAGTTCTAATTTCTACACTTAAAGATGGAAACTTTGTTTCCTCCTCTTCAAGACAACACTAAACACCTAACTACTTATCTAATCTACCTAATTAACTAACTAATAAATAACATAAACCGACATAAAGTAAGTTAAGTACATACCTTTAGATGTGTTGGATTTAAGGAGGCAAAAGTGAAGAAATGAAGGTGAAAGGGAAGGGGAAAGCTCACGGCAATGGAGGGTATGTTTTTGTTTTGTTTCTTTTTCTTTGTTTTGCTTATGGAAGAAGAAGAATGGTGGGGTCTACAAGGGGAGATGTATGGACGGCAACAATTGAGGAGAAAGAGAAGAGAAAAAAAATCAAAAGAAAAGATAAGAGAAGCCATCATGAAGAAGTAGATATTTTCCTTATCTTTTAGTCTTTTGTTGACTTTTCAAAGTGTTGACTTGGTCAACCCTTTGAATTTGGTCAAGATGCATTGTCTTAGTCAACATTCCTTAAGTATGTGCAATTTTGTGCACATAATGTAGTAATTAAGGGAAATTAAGGGAAAAATGAAGGAAATGAGAGGAAAGGAGGTATTTGATGAATTGATTAGCAAACATAGTTGATGAGGTCTTACTTTAGGTCTTTATAACTTATATATCTCATTTAATAAACCACTTTGGATAACAAGTGCAAAAAGTACTAATTTAAGTATTAAAGTTCATTACATATAACCTAATTTTCAACTATAACCCTAACTCTAAGTGAGACTATCCTAATCACATACTTAAGGAATAAATATATTTTATGACTCATTATCTTAGGTTCTAGTGGATTACTTGAGGATTCGAATCATATAAGCATGAATGAGTGTCATTTCTAACCTTTTACCAATGATTTGGCAAAATATGAGCATTATATTATCACTTAGGGTTTTAGGGTAAATTATGGTGAATTAGTGCTTTTATATCCTTAAAGTTATGGTTTTAGGATTCTTATTACTTTAAGGCACAATCTCTAATGTTTTTACACATTTAGGGTTTCATATGTTCTTACGCGATTAAATCTTCGACTGTCATCTTAAGGTTTTGATGAGGTTCGAGGTTTTAGGGTCTTCATATGCGATTAGGAGTTCAATTGATGATTTAAGGTTCTTCGTATCCACTTTAGGTTTTGGATTGAGATTTTAATCGGTTTTAAATCTCACTGGCTCTTTTGAGTTTAGGAATTCACCTACAGTTTGGATGTTTGTTTCTATACTTAGAAAACTAAATTCGCGGGGCTTACAATTACTCTTCCCCAAGCTCAAGGACTCACTTATATGGTTCACCGAGTTGTCCAAGGAGTGTTAAGCTCTAAAGAACATTGTATTTTCTATTATGAACCATTGAGGCACTCTGCTCTGACCTCTCTTTATCTCATTGAGAAGATTTTCGAGGTGCCCAACTTGTTATCAAGTCGACTAATCATTGCCATGCCAAGGGCAAGTACCGAATCTACATATGGCCGAGCTGACATGCATTCGAAGCCAAGCTGCCAACTTCCAATCCAACTAGTTGCAGCCGAGCCAATGAATGGTTGCCCATTAGACCAATCTTGCCTGACCCTAAATAGCTAAGCTATTAAGCATTCAACTTCACACACTCTACTCAGAATCAGCTTTGCTCAATAAGTAGTATCATCAAGACTACAGACTAGATAGTTAACACACATATCATTTTTCTAACATCCATAGTATCCTTTTGTAACCGAATGTTCTTTTGTCTATTTACAATATTTACAACTTTACCATTGTAATCTATTCCCCTTTTCCTTTTCTAGTAGGAATCCTTTTTGTAATTTACATATATCTAGGACATGCCTTAATGTGTCCATATAAATACTTGTAACATATAATAGTGGCAATAGTGAATGATGTTGAGTTTTTATACATACTTTTCTTCATTAGCTAAGTGTCATTTGCTTGCTCTTGATTACTCTTATCTAGTCCATTATGAGTGTAGATTAGTGGCGAGTACCCTCCAACTACACTTGTACATAATATCAAGTACGACCTGAGCTCATATAAGGCGTTGGTGAGTCATATCCACCATCGATGCACGAGGACCCCTACTCAAACCTCGACTTTCATTTATCTTTCAAACGCACTCTTAGTTCGTGTGATATTGATAGCCATGTGTTTTCCCTTTCCTAGCAATCTGTATCACTTCCTAAGCTACAAGGTGAAAAATGATAATTTTCTCTCTCCTAATGCATCTTATACTTCTCTCAAATTGCCTTATTAAGTGTACTTGAGTGAGTTTCATTTAGCAACAACTATCCTACTTCAAAGCTACATCTATAGCTACTTAATCCTATTATCTTAGTAATTTTTTTATTAATTTTAACTATTTTACTTATTAATTTTTAGCTAATTAAGTGTATTTTAAGGTGTTTTAAGTGATTTTGGGTATATTTTTATATATAATAGTTATAATCAAAGTTCATACATTACTTTTGTTTATTATCAATTCTCATTAGAGTAAACAAACACCTACAAAATAGAAACTGACTATGAGGGGCGCCAAAGGGTTCTCTAATGTAGCCACTCTGATGCCTAAGTCAGCATCTTATCGTGAGAATAAAATTGTGAAGGTCCCCTTACCTAAGGGTTTTATCCTATATTTATAGCAAGCGAGTGGAACTTGTACTTGAAATAGGTCCTTAGAGTTAGGCTTAGGTCATAGGCTAATTAATATAAGCCCATAGTTTATTCATTAAAAAAGCCCTATCAACAACTCTTACACATTATTTTTTGTCATTCTAAAATTTTATAGACCAAATAATTTATCTCTAAAGTTTAATTAATTTTGATTACCTAAATTGAGCATTTCTAGCACATATAATATAATTTGGTAAAATTGACTTTTTTTGTTATAATATTATTATTTTATTATATTTTTACATTTCGAGTTCATGGAATGTTTTTGACTAACTCCTAAAACTTACTTGTGAAGTATCAATTCGATTGGGCTACCTTCACATAAGCCCTAAATTGCTTGCTCGGAACCAACGCGTAAATGTATGGGGCTTCTAGTCATCTTGCTATTGTCAGTATTTTTCCAATTCTTTAATACACTATAATAATATCTATGCAATAATGGTATAATCATTCCTTGAAATGGAAATTTTGGGTTGTGAACAAAATGATACATTTTATTCAACTATCATGAATAATAATTATCCTTAATGAATAGCTTTTCATTATCTTTTCCACTTATAAAAGTAAATGGGTTTTAAGTGTAAATATTTGAAAAATTATAGGACCAATGGACTATGACCTTTCATGTTATTTTCCCTTCTTTAAATTACCTTGGAAGGATAGACGGGTTTAATTTTCCTTTTCCAAAAGTATATACTAGATTTTCTCTCTCTCCATGAGAGCACCCTCTCCCCTTAGGAGCCATTGCCTTCAGCACGTTTTTCACAGTTTTTTTTACTGTATAAATCGTTTCCTTTACTTTCTGTGTTATACTGTGTGTCATACTATTGTTAGTTAATATTTCCATCTCGTTCCATCTAAGTTTAACTGCGACTCTGATCTTCCGTTTATTATGTTATTTACGTTGAATTCTATTGTAGTTTTCTATAGTAATGTCTTTTATTTCTCTCATTGTTTATTAGTTGGTTTTCAATCTGTTTGAACTTATGTTTGTGTTGCTGTAGTAACCTCATTTCTATTATAAATGGCGAATTCAACAGTACTACCACGTAATGATGAAATTGTGCTGGACTTAATGGATCTAGAGACGGGTTCCGATGCTCATGCTTGTCTACTCGTCAAAAAAGTGGTTGCTAATAAGACAGTTTCGTGGGTTGTAGTGATGAATTTCTCAGCCGGGTATGGGAAAGATTTGGAAGTGCAAAGGTGTCTCACCTAAATGATAATTTATTTCTCATGGAGAAATAGGATGAATCAGCTATATTAAATATTCTAGAACTCCAATCGTTGTCCATTATGGTGTTCCTAATGATTGTCGGTCAACGGGAATCGAGTCAGAAGCTGGACGATTTAAAGTTGAAGAAGTTCATTACTGGTTGCAAATTCATGGGCTACCATTACATATGCTTATGCAACGTAATGCATCAATCATTGGAAATGAGTCATGTGATATAATTGGACGAACAACCTTCTACGGTAAGGGATTTTCTCCATGTGAAGATTGCTCTTCATATAAGCAAGCCTCTAATGAGTGGAGTTTAGTTACCTGATTCGAATGGTAACAGAACCTGGATTGCCTTGATGATTTATGTGTAGCTTGTGGCCTTCTCAGACATATAGAAACTTATTGTCCTAAAAATATCTTCCAAACTTCTTCCATAAAGGGTTAGATGATTTTTCAAAGGCAAGATCTTTGATGGTTATAAGGTGAAAAACACAACTTTGTTTGGAGGATATGAAGGAAAAATTGCAATTACTATGTCAATCTCTTCCAGAGGTAACTACTCCAATCTTGTCTAATACAGGAGGATAGGTGTGTGGCTCTCGTAATTCCAATGGCTTCAATTTGAATAAAAAATGTGATGACAATGCTAATTGTTCTACTTATAGTAAATTTTCAAGACAAAAGGGCTGAATCTCTACTAGGCCATAGTTTGGTAAGCCCATTATCCCAAAAATTGCCCTAAACATCTCTTATTGAAGCTAATGTGTCCCACAAAACCTCACTTATCTCTGAAACCCCATCCCTTTCACTTTCAAAGACCTTTACATCCACTCTTACTAATTCTAATTTACCAATCAATTTTACAACACCAAATTGCCCACCTTTTTCACACTCATTGTTGACTCACATAGAATCTCCCACTCCACCACCATCAACTAAGCTTCACCCACTACTTCCCCTTCCATCAAAACCTCTAATAGGATTCCTCTCTGCTTCTATCTCTCCCCTTGAAAAAACACATCACTCCCACTCTTTCAAGTGACACCAACCTCAATTGGAAGACCTTAAGTTTGGAATTGGCATTTCTTAAAAGAGTAAGCAAGTGGTGAAAAGGCAAGTGATGTTTCAAGAGAAGAGATACAAGCGTCTATCTAAGAATTTCTCTAGTTTGTGTCATGATGAAAATTATAGTTGTACTTTGGTGGAATTAGAGAAGCATCCTGTGGAGGTGTAAATATTGCAAGCTTCAAGTACAATTCAAGAAGGTTCTCGTAGTTTTCCTACAACAACTACACAATCACTACGATGATTTTATATTGGAATTGTCAAGGCTTGGACCAACCTTCAACAATTATTGAGCTTTAGCATCTTATTCATATGTTATAGGCATGTTATTATTTTCTTTATGGATACTAGTAATTAAGAGTGTATACTACAATGATTGAGGAGTTTTAGTTTTGATTCTAAATTATATGTTAACCCTATAGGTTTGTCTAGCAGATTAGCACCATAGTGGTATGATGATTTAGTGATGAGTGTTATTTTTGTTGACATGAATGTGATTGGTGCACATTTTGCTGAGCAATAGTAGGTGTATGATTTACACTTCATTTTCCTATGCCAAGTCGAAGTACCATGAAAGCTTTACAATAGAATACAGATTCTAACTTCTAAATTGGATCTGCCCTAGATGTTGATTGGGGATTTGAATGAAATCAAAGATAATGAGGAGAAGAGTGGTGCACAGTCCAAGCCAACAAGACAAATCCTCAAATTTAATCGGATGATTGTCGATTGTGAGTTGATGGATGTTAGGTAAGAAGGGTAGAGACTTACTTGGTCTAATTGGTGATTTGATGGTATATGGGTAAAGAGGGCATCTAGATCAAGGCTAGCCAGTTATGCTTTAGTTGGAAGCATTTTAACAAATGAAAATCACAAATCTCCCTACTCGTGGGTCTGATCACTCACCTTTCTTAGTATATTTACATTAGAGTGAAAACTAAGGCCTAAGGCTATTTAGGTATGAACATGGGTAGCTTAACATTCAAAATGCTTGGCAAAAAGAGGTGTCTAATCTTGATCTATGGGGATTGATGCACAAGTTAGATGAATGCAAGGGATGACTTTTGCTTTGGTGTAAGTTTTTTGTGCACAACAATGCTAAGGAGGTTGATAATCTAAACTAACAACTTTTTTTTTTTTCTACAACAATGTGAAGTTTTAAACACTATTGGAAAAAGAATTGTTGCTTCATCAGCCATTGGATTTTGTTCAACAATAAGAGGAATTGTATTGGCATTAGAGATCAAGGATTCATTATTTGTAGTGTGGTGATCGTAACACTAATTTTTTCCATTAGACAGCTTTGAATTAAAGGTTACATAAAAATGTTTATAGAATCAAGGATTCAGAAGGAGGTTAGAGGGATGATGAGAATATAGTATATGCTTCTTTTCTAGACTATTTTGCATCTTTGTACATATCAGAGCATCCGTAGTTGTTAAATGAGGTTTACAAATGAGTAGACTGCATGGCTTATTTGGCCTTTAGAGGAAGATGGAGTTAAAGAAGTGATTTATCAGCTTAAAAGCCTTGAATTTCCAAGTCCATATAGATCCAATGGCATATTTTATCAATCATAATGACATTTAATTAGCCCGTACATCTACAAAGTAGTTAAGAGTTTTATATAACAAGGTAAGCTTCCTACTCTTTTTAATGAAACAAACGTTGTTATTATTCTAAAAGTGTCTTGTTCTAAAGAGATTTCCCATTTTAGTCTAGTTAGTCTTTGCAATTTTTCATATAAAATTATTTCAAAGGTCATAGCAAATAGGTTGTAGCCTCTTTTAGATAGTGTTATATCTCCTTAAGTATATTTATTCTTAGTCATCTTATTCAAGATAATGTAATAGTGGCCTACAACGTATTTCACTTTCTTAAGCTAAGCAAAAGAAAATGTAAACATTTTTATGAAATTAAAATAGACATGGCAAAAGCATATGATAAGGTTGAATGGATTTTCTTAGAGGTTGTTATGAAGAAGATGGGATTCTCTAATGTTTAGGTTAGTTAGATTATGTCTTGTGTAAAATCAATTTTTTATGATTTGCTATTGAATGGAAAACAAGTGAACTTCTATCCCCTCATCTTTTTATTTTAGTTGTAGATTGTTTGTCCTTGATGATTAGTAAGGCTAGTAGTTGTGGTTCTCTATAAGGATCAAGATTAGGGAGATGAGCCCAATATCAATCCGTCTGCTTTTCTTTTATGACTATTTATTCTTTTTAGAAGCTAACAAGTCTAATATCCAACTTTTAAAGCATGTACTACACCTTTACTGCAATGCTTTAAGGTAGCAAGTTAATTATCAAAAAAGTTCCACAGTTTTCTCTAAGGCTTGTCCAAATTTATTAAAGGGTAAGTATGCTGATGAGTGAGGTATAGTGATAAATAATTAGGTTTTCATACCTCTTAGGCAAGGTTTAAGTCTTAGGCTATTATTGAACCAATAGGTTCTTGTGTGATTTCGATGAAAACAAAACCATACAAGTTATGCTAAGTTAATCAATATGAACCTCTTTGCAATATTTATAAAAACATGGTTAATTTGCTAAAGGTCTTGAATCACCTTGGTAACACTACTTATTGCATATCATAACCATCATTGGATTTAGAGTTCTTGAAAGAATTAAAAAGGATTAAAAATGCTTGACATACCTTAGTATGTTTTGTTCAATTGTTTTGGTTTAAACTAGTTAGTCGGTACTCTTGGAGCCATCTGGCTAGTTACACTAGATGAACTGTGATCAAAGGTATATGTTGGACCATATGGTTGGTGTTCCTTAGACTATTCAACTGGTTATACCAAGTCGTCTAGGGTCAGTAAGATATGTTGGACCATGTGACTAGAAGCAGGAAGATAATCCGACTAGCAACCCCATTTGAATGAACCCTCCGGCTGGTCCTAGTTGAACCGTCCGATTGATCCATATAGAAAAAGAGCCGTTGTATAGCATTAAATGTAGAGAGATGTGAATCAGCAGCTAGATTTTCTTTAGAGGCTAATACAAGTTGTTAGGTAGTTGAAATACAATTAATAGAGCAAAAAATCTACAATTATTCCTCTTGTCTACTTATACTTCATTCCAATTGTCTTATGCTATTAATTTGCAATCTTTTGTAAACCCAAGTATAATCCTAAGTTATATAAATATGTAATTTACATAAGAGAGTGCAATGTACTAGTGATCAAGGGTTATTGTGATTGAGACTCATTTGTATTTGACATTGGGTGTAGGTACCTGAGCCATTATGATTGAGATTTATAAAAGTGTGTGTAAAGACCTCGATTGAGGCATTGTGTGATCATATAGAGTAGGGGGTGGTCCGAACTTTACGTTAAAATCTTGAGCTTGATTTCTCTATCTCTTACTCTTTAATTTCTATACTTTGTTTATTGCTCATTTTCCTCAATATTGAATCTACTTAGCCTTTTGAATCAAGAAATTGGCATTAAAGTTAATTAGGGCATTGAACTCAATTTAACACCACACCCCCATTGAAAAGATATCAATACTCTTATTGTGGTTAAAAAGATACATCAAAAAGAATTGTGTACATGTTAAGAAAGCTAGCTTTTGTTTTCTTCCTTCACCAGAGTGCTAGCTTATAGGTTGTATATAAGTTAATACTAACCCATTTCTCATAGGAACTACTTCAAAAATCTTAAGAATTATTGCACCTTTCTTTCTTCATCCTTTGTTTGTGCACTTTCCAAAGCATTCTCATGGAAATTTTGGCATCACCTAAGATAGAAACTTTATAAACTCATTTTACACTATAGGAAATAAAGTAGTTTAGTACCCATATATAAAAGATATTTTGGAAATGGCGAATTTTGAAGCCTCGATTCATTATTTGTTATGTTCGTACAAATTTAATATTTTGCTTAAAATAATTAATTAGAGGTCAATTTAAACATCACTTAGAGCAAAATATTTCCTATACTAAAATTTTTTATGCTCTTAAGAATGAACATGCTAAAGTATACAGACTATAATTATTATTATTATTAGTATTATTCCTAAAACTTGAGAATTTTTTCTAAAAGACTCAAAGTCAAATAAACAACATAAGCTTATTTTAACTCAAGAAATTGATTTTGACCCAAATCAATTATTTTTCACCCTTAAGCATTTTTTTATACAAAAATAATGTTTTTCTTGATCTTTCTGTTTTAGTTTCTTTTCTTTTTTTTTTTTTTACTCATGTTTCCTTTTTTTTTTCATTTTTTGATTATTTTACTAAAAATAATATCCTAACCTAAAAACTAAAATTATAGAGGAAAAAAAAAGGGTATCTACATTGCCACCACCCTCACAAGTAACACCTTATCACCAACATCACAACTATTGTTATTACCTTCGTCACATAGCTACTAACTGCTACCAACCTACTACCTTGCACCACCATCCCATAAGTCCATGATGACTACAGTTGTGCTATCACGGCTGTTATTACCCTTTATGGCCACTACACCACTATTATCATCACAACACCTACCATTATTACCACCTTCCCTACTCATACCATCACTATAAACTCACCAACAACATTATTGCTACTACACAACTATTATTAATATTACTCCATAATACCACCAACACTTACATCGATACCACCACCACAAACATTAACACCAACTCTATCGCATGGCAATCATTGCCACCATGTCATGTTGGTAATGGTAGTAGTTTAATGGTAGTGGCAACAATGGAGGTTCGTTTAGTGGTAATGTAATGGTGGTGGCACTACAATGATGGCAATTGTGGTAATGGTGGTGATGTAGTTAAGGTAAAGCATTGGTATAGGGTCATATTGAAAATGCTAGAACTCATGATGATGGGGTAGTAGTAGTGGTGATGGAATGAGAGAACTGATAAGATAGTGGTTATATAGTAAGGTGGACATGGTGCAAACAATAGTGATGATGATATTTCTAACTAAACAAGGTCATCTTAGTATTGTTGTTCTATTTCTAATTTAGTGTTACACTTTAATAATATTTATGCAAATAATGGTATAATCATTCCTTAAGATGAAATTCTAGGAAGTGAAGAAAATTACACATTTTATTCCACTATTCTGAATAATAACTATCCCCAATGAATGGGAAGCGATTCAGTGGGAATACACGTCACATGTTATGTACATCTAGTGTATAAATACCAATAAGATATAAACATGTATGACATTTACACATCATGCATGATAATTGCGTTTCTCCATCATTATACTTATCAACATCTTATTAGTATTTGCATGTCATGTGTACATAACACATAATATGTAATACCTATTAAATCTTTTTCCCTCAATGAATAACTTTTCATTATCTTTTCCATTTTCAAAAGTAAATGGGTCTTAAGTGTATATATTTGAAAAATTATAGGACCAAGTGGATGGGATAAAAAGGAAAGAAAGAAAGAAAGTTTATAACCATTAATGTTATTTTCCCTTCTTTAAACTGCATCGAAAAGAATTGTATGCACATTAGAGAACTAGCTTTTGTTTTCGCCCTTCACCAGAGAACTAACCTATATGTAAGTCAATACTAACCCATTTTTCATTGAAAATACCTTAACAATCTCTACAACTACTATATAGTTGTACCTTTCTTTCTCTATCTTTTGTTTAAGCACTTTCCAGAGCATTCTCATGGAAATTTTCAACATCTTTAACTGAAGACAAAAACTTTATAGATTCATGGTGTGCTTGAGAGCTTAGTTATCAGTAGGACTTACTGTGACAAATCTTAACTAAAATGATTCCTTCAAAATATCAAAGAAATTAGAGGGAAATGGTCCACAAGCGAACAGGAGTAGTTGATGTGAAGCTGCTCAAAGGATATGACTCACCAACAAACACAACACAACTTGATACCTTACTTGATATGACGCATAAGTTGATGTTAAGGTCCACCTGCTACTATTACTAAGCTAGTCAGCAAGATTAGATAAGAGTATATAAAAGATGGACTTGAAGAGAGTTGTCTCACAAGAATAGAATATTCAATCTTAATTATAAGTTGCTTGCAACTTACAAGGGAAATGTACTATTTATAGTACGTCCTTAGAGCAACATTACAAATAAAGAAATTACAAGAAAGTATAAGAAAGTATATATAAAAAGGAGAATTCCTAGTACATACAAAAAAGGGTTAAAAGGACAAAAAACAAAAATGGAAAGGTAGTACAATGTCAGGTGAGGTAAACAAGTGGCAATGCAACATTAGTCCTGTATGAAGATTCTCTTAACAGAGCAGGCAAAAGGGATCAAGATGTTGCGACAATAAAGGGGCTAAGATGAGAGAAATGGTAACATGCATAGAGAAAACTACTTGGCCGATAAGTGAGTCTCTCGTCACTCGGCAAGAACTTCTCGACAACAATTGGTCGAATTACTCGGTATAAGGTCTTTAGTAAGGGAATGGTCGGTAACACTACTACTGAGGGTATAGAACAATGACTAACAATGCGGGGAGCTCAAGGAGTTTAGCCACATTCCTTTAGTATAAAGTTTCTCATCATCAGCATGTTATTGAAAAAGGATTCTTCGGGTGAGGGATTGGAGTCCTCATAAGCATGCACGAATAATGGGACTGATAGTCTTTAGTTCATCAGTTCCCTAGGGTTGTTGAAGATTTCCCTCAAATCTTGCTCTTTGTCATCATCAGGTACATAGGAAGTTAAATTGGCAACATTTAATGTGATAAATACATCAAAACCTTCTGGTAACTCAATCTCACAAGCATTATCATTAATGTGCCTCAGGATCTTATAGGGTCCATCTGTTTTGAGAGATAGTTTGGTGGTCCTTTTGCTAAGGAAGCGTTCCTTGCTAAGATAGACCCATATAAGATCCCTAGGGGTATAAACGACTCACCTCCTTCCGCGGTTTCCCACTTTGTTCTGTCAGGCTGCAATTTTGTCCAATTCTCGACAATCTTCCAATGTAACCTTTGGAACTCCTCAGCACACTATAGGTTAAGTTGACTTTCCCCCTATGTAGTCGGATTGCTAATTAAATCTAATCGTAGATTCATGTTAAGTCCATAAACAACCTCAAATGGTGATATTCCAGTTGAGCTATGAGTTAAGAGATTGCAGGGAAATTCAATGATGGTTAGACATAAATCCCAATCATCAGTGTTCTTTCCAACAATGGCATGCAGGAGGTTATCGACAGTTCTGTTCACTACTTTAGTTTGGCCATCTATCTGGGGGTGACAAGAGATACTGAAGAGGAGGTTAGTGTCAAGCTTCCTCCACAGGGTCTTCCAAAAGAAGCTCGTGAATTTCGAATTACGGTTAGACACAATACTTCTCAATACTCCATGTAGTTACATAATTTCCTACAAAAAGAGGTTAGCAATGAATAAAGCATCATTAGTTCTGTGGTAAGGAATGAAATGGTCCATCTTACTGAACCGATCAACCACTACCATGATTGAGTCGTGTCTTCTCGGTGTATGGGGAATGCCAAGCATGAAATCCATGCTTAGATCTATCTACGGCCACTTTGGAATTGGTAGTGGTGTATATTCTCCATAAGTCTCTCTCCTCCCCTTTTCATATATACATACTTTGCACTTCTCAAGTATTCGATGCACGTCCTTCATCATCCCAAGCCAATAAAAATGCTCCTTCAATATCTCAATCATCCTCTTTTCCCCAAAATGGCCGATTAGACCCTCGGTATGAGCTTCTTGAACTAGTTGCTCCCTTGTAAAACCACTTGACACGTACATCTGCTTGCCCTTCATCAAGAATCCCTCACTCAAGTAGAACCCTTCCATAACTCCTCTAGCACTACATCAGGCTACTAAAGGCCCAAAATGTAGGTCATGCTCATACCAATAAGGTAAAGTGTCGAATCTAAGCACCTTAGCTTATAACGTTGTGATGAGGGTATGACAACGAGAAAGTGCATCAGCCACTATGTTGGTGCTTCCCTTCTTATATCTAATGACATAACAAAAGGTCTCTAAGAACTCAACCCACTTAGCATAATGCTGAGAAAGCTTCTGCTGCTTGCGAAGATGCTTAAGAGATTCGTGATCTAAATAGATGATGAATTCTCTCAGGAACAGATAATGCTGTTAGTTCTGAAGTATATAGACAAAGGCATAGAACTCCTTGTCGTAGGCTAAGTAATTTAGGATAGCACCTTCGCTGGAGTAGGCAATGGGTCAGCACTCCTACATGAGGACAGCACCAATGTCAACACTAGACACATCACCTTCAACCTCAAAAACCTTCTCTAAATCCGGTAGGGTAAGTACTAGAGCAGATGTCAACTTAAACTTCATGTCTTCAAAACTCCTCTAAGCCTTTTCTATCCATCTAAACTCAACATTCTTCTTGGTCAATTCAGTCAATGACACAGTTATAGAACTGAAGTTCCGAATAAATCTCTGATAGAATGAGGCTAAATCATGTAAGCTCCTAACCTTGGCAACACTAATTAGCGTAGGCCACTCATTAATAGCTCTGACTTTTTTCTCATCAACTCAAACACCCCTCCCTGAAACGACATATTTGAGGAATACAATCTCACTTTGACAAAATGTACATTTCTTCAGGTTATCGACTAATTTCCCAGTGCAAAGTATATTAAACACTAATCTTAAATGTTTAACATGAACGAAGAGGTTGACACTATAGACCAGAATATCATCAAAATAAACCACAATGCATTTTCTGATCAATAATCTAAATGCATCATTCATTAGCCGCATAAACATACTAGGTGCATTAGTTAGACCAAACAACATCACTAACCATTGGAACAAACCATCCCTTATCTTGTAAGCCATCTTCCATTCATCCCCAAGTCTCATTCGTGTCTATTGGTAGCTACTTTTCAATTTAATCTTAGAAAAGATGCAGGTGCCATGTAATTCGTTAAGCATATCATCGAGTCGTAGAATTAGGTATTGACATTTGATAGTGATCTTATTGATAACTCAACTGTCAATGCACATTTGCCACGTTCCATCCTTTTTCAAGACGAGCACTGTGGGTATGGCATAAGGACTCATGCTCTTATAGACATATCTGCAATCCATCAACTCATCCACCTGTTTCTTCAATTCAACCGCCTGCTTTGGATTGAGCCTATAAGCGGGTCGGTTTGGTAAGGCAGCCCCTAATTGGAGGTTGATGCAATATTTGATACCTCTTAAGGGTGGTAAACCTCAACATCTCAGTAGGGAATAGGTCGGCAAATTCTTGAAGTAGCTGCTATACTTTGGCAGGTAAGTTCTCGGCCTCTTTAACCTTTAAGAATCTCATGACTAAAAGGAGCACATGGTCTTCGACCTTGAGTTCTCAGGTAAACCGAGCTCGGGAAATCACCAAGGACTTCTACTGAAGAGATCTAGTAACCTTTTCTTGGGCTTCTTGCACTTCCTTAGGACTCATAGGTGTCAATATAATTTTCTTCCTGTCCTTCTAAAATATGTAGGTGTTTCTATACCCATCATGTAACACTCTCAAGTCAAATAGCTATGATCAGCCAAGTAATATGTGAGATGCACACATGAGAAGGACATCACATAGCACCTCATCCCTATACCTATCACTAATGGTAATCGACACTCTAACTTGCTCAGCAACATGTAGTCCTTCTTCCTCGTTTAGCCAGTGAATCTTGTACGGCTTAAGGTATGGAAGGGTTGGTAATTTTATGGCCTTAACTATCCCTTACACAATGACGTTGGTACAACTCCCTCCATCAATGATCATGGTGCATAACTTGCCATTCACCTGGCAATTTGTATAAAAGAGGTTCTCTCTTTACTCATTCTCGTTAGCTACAAAAGCATTAAGAGATCATTGAACAACGAAGCAATACTCTACTCCACCCTTAGGAGGTATCTTGACATTGGAGTCTTCCTAAAATTCTTCTAGCATCTGATCAGTTTCCACTTCTTCCTCTCCTTTACTCGTACTTTCTACTTCAAACTGGGGCTTGTCTCCCTTTATGGTCATGACTCAGCGATTCAGACATTGACTAGCCATGTGTCCATAGCCAAGGCATTTAAAATATTTTATTTCTCGAGTTTTCCTTCCTAAACTCTAACCTAGATCTCTTCGGATCTCAAGCTCCCTTATTTTGCTCTTGCCTCTGCCTTCTTCTGGTTAGCTCAACATCTTACCTTGGCATTCCAATTTGGAATTTTTTGATGCTCTATCATTAACTGGTCAGTTCCATAGGCCACTCTTATTTGGCA
The DNA here is from genome assembly GCA_024138015.1 of Lumnitzera littorea. Taxonomy (NCBI): domain Eukaryota; kingdom Viridiplantae; phylum Streptophyta; class Magnoliopsida; order Myrtales; family Combretaceae; genus Lumnitzera; species Lumnitzera littorea. The sequence continues at coordinate 75,996,074 of JAMXBB010000005.1, forward strand.
CCAATGTTCAGCTACTCGACATTCAACTAACCTGGTTCTGCCGTTGCCTTTCAACTCTCTAGGCCACATGGATTGTTTCATCCAAAGTTGTGAGGTTCTATAGTTCTACGATGTTACCAATCTCAACCCATAGTCTCAAGATGAACCGTGTTATAGTTCGAGTCTCAAGTTCATCAATATCACATCGTATCATGAGCAACTGAAACTCTTAAACATAATTGTCTACGGATCTATTACCTTGCCTCAAGTCTTGGAGTCATCGAAAAGTGACTTGTTCGTAGTGTACGAGAACGAACCTACTTCTAAGAACTCTCTTCATCTCGTTCCATGTTTGGATTTCATGTCAGGCCCTCAAGCGAACATTATGCAATTTCTTCCACCACATTGCCGCATACCTAGAAAATTTTAACACGATTACTCAAATGTGGATAGCATCTTCATAATCATTGAAGTCAAATATCTTTTCGATCTTATCTTCCCAATCTAGGTAGTCATTTGCACTACCAAACCCATTAAAGCTCGAAATCTGTATCTTAAGATGTTCGGTACCCCTTGGCACTCTAAACTCATGCTCATCAATCCCAACGTACTGATCTTCTTCTTCTTCGTACTCTTCCACTTCGTCCAAATCCAACCTCCTTCGAAGTGGTGCTTAGTTCACTGGAAAGGCTTCCAGAGCTTGCTCATTCATCTGCCTTCTCAGCCTATCTCTCAACCCTGCTCAGCAACTCTCTCATGCGATCTGGCCTCTAGTACTCTATTTACTAAGACAGTTAAGTTGGCCATAATAGCAGCAAGATCTTGTATATGCTCATCAATAATACGTAGTGTTTATTGGGTAACTTAACCACAACCATAAGCATCACTCTTGGCATCATTAATCTCTCCTTGTATACTAAGGTTCGACATTCTTAACCCAAAGCTTTAGTAAATACACCTCACACAGATGCCTTTAACACACACAAGTATCTCGAATAGCAAACTAACTATCACTACACAGCTTTCGGTCTCAACCTCAAGCCCTAATACCAGGATTATATGGTGTGCCTAGGAGCTTAGTTATCACTAGGACTTACCGTAGCAAATCTAAACTAAAATGGGTCCTCCGAAATATCAAAGAAATTAAAAGGAAATGATCCACAGGCGAACAAGAGTAGCTAATGTAAAGCTACTCGAAGGATGTGACTCACCAATGAGCACAACATGACTTGACACCTCACTTAATATGATGCACAAGTTGATGTTAAGGTCTACCTACCACTAATCCTAAGCTACTCGGCAAGATTAAATAAGAGTATATGAAAGATAGACTTGGAGAGGGTTGTCTTACAAGAATAGAATATTCAATCTTAATTGTAAGTTGCTTGCGGCTTACAAGGGAAAGGTAATATTTATAGTAAGTCCCTAGGGCAACATTACAAATAAAGAAATTACAAGAAAATATATAGAAAAAGAGAATTCCTAATACATACAAAAAAGGGTAAAAAAGACAAAAGATAAAAATGGAAAGGTAGTACAATATCAGATGAAGTGGATAGGTAGCAGTGCAACATTAGTTTCGTACAAAGATTCTCTAAACACAACAGGTGAGAGGGATCAAGATGTTGTAGTAATAAAGGGGTCGGGACAAGAGAAATGATAGCATGCATAGAGAAAACTACTCGGCCGATAAGTGAGTCTCTCATCACTCAGCTCTTGGCAAGAACTTCTCAACAACAATTGGTCAGATTACTCAGCACAGGGTCCTTGGTAAGAGAATGGTCAGCAACATCACTACTAAGAGTATAGATCAATGTATAATAATGTGGGGAGCTCAAGGAGTTTAGCCACATTTCTTCAGTATAAAGTTTCTTGCCATTAGCAGATTACCGAAAGAGGATTCTTTGGGTAAGGAATTGGAGTTCTCGTAGCCATGCACAAGTAATGGGACTGATGGTCGGTAGTTTATTAATTCATCACTCAAAAGAATCATAGATTGCAAGCTTGCCACTATTGGACTCATTGGATAAAATTACAAATATCAATGGTTACGAAGATGATGAAGTAAAAGTGAATTAAACTTTTGACGATTGAGTTAGTCTAAAGATCAAGACTATTGTCTCATATCTTTCCCAAATTGTAAGCAAACGATAAGCATTATTGGCTCCAAACTCTTACAACATGTTCAGTTACAAAGAGTGGTAATTCCATTTTAGTCGAATTCCCCGATCAACTCCCTCTTCCCATGTTTACTTGAATTTGGCCATCAATAATTTTGATTCTACTAAATCTCCTTTCCCAAAAATCACAAAGTGAGAATCCTCCGTTGGCTTAGTATGAATCTGAATTCTTAGTCTTTGTCCTTCCTTTAATCCCCATATTACCCTTATTAAAATTGAATATTAATTATGCACTTAAATGATTAGTGAAGGATTTGCATTTGATACATCTGTAACCCTGATCTTTGGTTCTTCTATACGTCAAAATTTTTATGAGAAGAGGTACATAGAGATGAGACAAATCGTTCTTAATTATTAGTACACTATCCCATTTGGAGGTGGAAATACTATATTCCCCTTCACTATTAATAATTGTTAACTAAAAACTTGTATGTGCTTTAGTGATGTCTTGGACCCTATCTACACTATCATATTGTTTTCTGTTTTAATCTCCATGCATCATAAGCGTGTAACCAAGTTTCGAGATTGTCCAGTCAATCACAACAAAATCAATGATACACCTTCATGATGTCTTTCTTGTTTACACTATTTGAAAACCATATTACAATTATAGATAAATTTATCATCAATCATAGATCTACATATATTAGGAAGTCTAAACTTTGGAAATGGATCTATATATATATATATATATCTTTACTCTTATATGATCCCTTACTTAAACACCTCAACATATACATAAGCCTGCTACTATATATCAATTGAGATTTGGAGATTTGAACCTGTTCTTGCTTAGTTATTTATATAATGTTTAGAGGTTTAAATTATATTTTTGTCTTCAGATGTACTCGTTTGTTTTGAAGCTTGATTCTAGTTTTTCAGTTTGGTATTTGAGTTTTGGAGCAATGTTAATGTGCATTATGTAGTATATTAGTATAATGTTCTTCACTTTGCTTCTAAAACAATGTTAATGTACTCTTTAACCTATTATATAGCTCAAAATCTCGTATAAACGTCTTGTCTTGAATAGGAAGTAGATGGACTTCTTTGATAATAATAGTGAGCCTTCTATATTTCAAAAGAACAACACTGATGGTGGAAAAAGGAATTTGCTGCTTCAAGTCACCATTGGAGACATAGAGAACAAAGATTTATCTATTGGTGAGAAGAATTACTGTAGATATAGCTTTAGACAAATCTATAGTAACAAGCATCCTTCACAACGCTTGGGAAGATTATAGTGAAGGTTAAAATTTACTCCATCTATGTTCAATAGCTTTATGGTATCTTGTAGTAGTTTATAAGGTAGGCCAATGAGATATTTGCTAAAGGATGGTCTTAGCTTATGCTTGGTCATGATTTTAATTTTTATAATAGAATAGAAAAGTGATTTGAACTTAGATGGAATCTAACTCAATGATGTTAGGTTTCAAGTTTGTTATCACCTGAAATCATTTTACAAATTGAACTATTTGTTAAATAAATGCTTTTCAAACAATATGGAATTTTTCCAAATTATGAGAACTTATTATGGCTTCCATATATCTATAATCTTAGTTCTACAAGAAAATGTTCAGAATAAATTTCTATACAAAATGATCTTTCCTGATGTACTTTATTTATGAGAACTTATTTGGTGAAGGAGATATAGTTGCATGTGCTCTAGATTTATCTTTTTATCTTTTTCCATAATTGATATGTATGAGATGTATTACAGTGGATGATGAGTTGACTTTACACAACAATGAACTACAGAGGAGTAAAAAAATTGCATGCTTCATCCTAGCTTTATAGTTAGAGTATTGTGAAGTTGCATATCGTGTTATGTTCCATTTGTGTGCTTGGTCATTACATTCATACCATTTACGTGTCCGATCATACCAATTGAATTTCTACCAACACCATGAGTACATTAGGAGGTTGGTATATAGTGATGACATTACATGTACTGAGCAACTACGACTGAATAGGCATTCATTCTTTAAACTCTACGAGATATTATAGGGTGTGAGTCAATTAAAAAATTGTATACATTTGCTTGTTGATGAGCAAGTAGCTATGTTCTTGCATGTACTCGCTCACCATGCAAAGACTAGGGTCATAAAACATAATTTCAAGTGTTCCGGTGCAACAGTCAGCCAATATTTCCATACTATTATGAATGCAACTCTTCATCTTGGTGATCGACTGCTAAAGAAGCTTGAACCAATTTCTAACACATGTTTAGATGCTTACTAGAGGTGTTTTAAGGTATGACCATAACCTTCTTGTTGTTCATATATAACCTATACCATGGAGGATGTAAACGATTTGCTTCTCATGCTAAGCTGCTTAGGGGCTCTAAACGAGACACACATCCCTATTAAAGTGCCCATGAATGATAAACCAAGATATAGAACCCGAAAGAATGACATTGCAACCAATGTCCTAGGTGTTTGCACTCCAAGCACGTAGTTCGTATACGTTCTACCCAGATGGGAAGGATCTACAGCCGATAGTAAGGTCATTTAAGATGCATTAACTCGATAGAATGCCCTTCAAGTTCCCCAAGGTAATATTTCTCGTTTTATCCAACTTTGCACTTCTTTCATTAGAAACTATTTTGCATGATCTAACCATAGTTCCATTCTTTAAATAGGTTGCTACTACCTAGTGGATAGTGGTTATCCGAATTGTGAGAGCTTCCCCGTACCCTTCAAGGGTCAATGATATCATCTAAACAAATGACATCAAAGTCATGGTCATCAACCAAGAACCCCCAAAGAATTGTTCAATTTAAGATACACTTCTACATGCAATGTAATAAAAAGGTACTTTGGACTTCTAAAGATGAGGTGGAGTATTATAAGAAGGCCATCATTTTATCCATTAAGGATCTACAACCGTATCATCCTAGCCTGTTGTTTGCTTCATAACTTCATAAGAACAGAAATGTCTTAGGAACCCCTTGAGGAGGAAGTGGTCGATATAGATGATAACAACACAAATACGGGCGATCAATTGATCACTAAGTCGGGGAATAATGATGCATGGTGCATATAGAGGTCATAGTTAGCCAATGACATGTTCAATGAGCGGAGAGCTACTAGAAATAGAAGCAATTAGCTTTAGGATGTCGTATTGTGAATTGAAATTATTGTGATGGTAGCTAAGAAGGATCAGTATATGTAACTTTTTATTTCCATAACAATTGGACCTTGTTTCTTAAGATCCTTCATTACCACAACTTTAATTTCACAATACTATTTTTATCTTCCATGACCAAGATTGTACTATCTATCCTGTTTATGTGAAGTAATGCATTACGTGCTTTGATTGTAGCTAATGAATTCACGATAGCAGTTCTACTTTTGTTTTACATAACACTATATTTTTTAGCTTATAAGTACACCATTGGTTCCTTCATACATTTTCTTGTTTTTTTTTTTTTTCCCCCTCCAATAATGTTCGGTACAAGAACATGTAGATGGAGGAAGTGTAGTCAACATAAACCAACTCAAAGGCCAACAAACAAACCAAGCATAAGTGGACCATTCAAGAAGACCAAGCGTTAGTAGTGACTATGGTAGATCTGTACAATAGCAGGACTCACAATGCTGACTGTGGCTTCAAGTTGGGGTACTTACAAGAGTTGGAGAGTAGGCTAAGTATTAGTTTACCCAATAGAAGGTTAAAGGCTAACCCTAACATAGAGTTACGAATCAAGACTTTGAAAAAAGGCTGGAGCATTGTGTATGACATGATATATAGGAGATCCACTAGTGGGTTTGGATGAGACAACGATAGGAAAATCGCCACAACTAAAAAAACATGTATAGGATGCATATCTAGAGGTACATTTTCTTTTGTCATCAAATTGTAACGTATGTGTTTATTTAATAAATGAATGGTTGTAATTATACCTTACTGCATCACCTATTTATCTTTTTATTATTTTATTTTATTTTATTTTTTGCAAAGCTACCCCGCTGCATATGCATTTATGACTAGGAATTTTTCATACTTATTGTAGACACCTAATTTTTGCACTCCACCCTACCCCACCCTTTTATTTTTCAAATTAAGTTATTGGACTTTAAATTAGAAAAAGCAAAAAAAAAAAAAACTAGAAAATTAAAGAAAACCCCAAAAAATAAAAAAAAAATAAGAAATTTAGAAAATAGAAAAAAATAGAAAATTTAGAAAATAATAAATTTTTAGGTTGTTTAAATAGAATATAATTTTAATTTCAATAGTTTTAAATAAAATGTTGTTGGGTCTAGGCTTAGATTTGAATCTAACTTAGGCTAACCTAGTCCATATATGTAATTAATTACACGTATAAATAAGGAAAAACCAATAACTTAACTGAATAAGCACTTAGACTTAATATTGCATATGACTTGGAGATCCTAGGTTCAATCTATATAATGTGCAAAATGTATCTTTTATTTTCTTTTCTCACCTTATTACCATGTCATCACCACATCACGCGCCATATCATCGCCACGTTATTTACCAACTCACTTCTAAGTGTGGTAGATACACTCCGACACACTCCGGTACATTCATACATGCGCAGCTATGTATTTAGCACTACATATTGTCCAAGTTCATCCAATCCAAAATTGGAAGAAAATCATATTGCATTTAATTTTTTTCATCCTTAACTCAACCATGACACCTATAAACAGGGGTCTACTTTTCATTTTCAAAATACAACGAAAACTTCGAAATACTTTAGAAAAACAAAAATCGAAGTTTCCTCTCTCTAGCACAATTCCTCTCTCTCTAGGATAGCATTCCCTATGATGTTTTTTTGACGAAAACCACCACCATCGAATTTCTCAAACCGACTCCTAGCCGATCCAAGCCAAAGTGAGCTAACCGAACTTATCCAAGCCGAAGTGAGCTAACCCACTAAGCCAATCTAAGTTGAAGTGAGCCGCTACCTTTGAGTCGTCCGAGCCGATCCGAAGCCAATTCTAGCCCACCCAGTTTTTCTTTTTTTTTTTTAATTTTATTCATTTGTTTATTTGTAAATGTTATAAATGAGAAAAAGAAAAAAGAAAAAGAAAAGAACGAAAAAGAAAAAAGAAAGAGAAGAAAAACAAAAAGAGGAAAAAAAAAGAATAAGGAAGTAGTCTACTTATTTATTTTAATAGAAATAGATAGAATAATTATAAAATAAATAAGATAATATAATAAAAATAAAAATAAATAAATAGGTTAGTAAACAAAAATCATTTTGACACTTAGAAAATTTGAGTTTTCTAAAAATAAATAGACATTTTTCTAAATTAGGACTATTTAAGAGTTTCTAAAAATAAAACACCGATTAGAACCATTTAAAAGAATTTCCTTGAATAAATTGAACTAGGTAAAAACATAAATACGACCCTTTTTCAAAAATTAAAATCAAACCACACACTAAAATTTTTATAAAAGAACTACGTACATCTGATTCCGAATAGCGGATACGTAAGCACTTGTATATAAGTATGAGGCAACTTAAAATGTAGAAGTTTTATTTTTTCCATTTTTAGATATTTATATAAATTGATCAACTTAGTCATGTGTATTATAATTAGCTGTTTTACAAATTAAAAAGGGTATATTTAAAAAACGAACTTAAATTCGGAAAATTAAAAAGTGATACCCATTTAAGGTTTAATAAATTAGCCCTCAGATCTAAATCTTTAGTTTTCAAAAAAGCCGTTTTACAAATTGGTTTTTTTTTTTTTTTAATCAATGGACTGGTAGCTAAGTATAGTCAATCCGCCCAATTAATTATAACTTAACCCTTTTGCCCGGCTCCGATCAGGTGGCAACTCCAATCCCTTTTTAAATTAAAAAAAAATGGTTTTCTTTAAACCTTAGTCAAGAATCGATATTAAACAAATAGAGTTTAGTACTGATCGACTTAGAAAAGACCTAATTTTATAAAAGAACTGAAAGGCTGAAAAACCAAACTCGACACTTATCCAAGTTCTCTATGATATATGGGAAAGATCATGCTGTGGGCCAAGATGCTCAAACAGCTAAGGACGTGATTGAGGAGATAGAAATTGAGCAAGTAGAGACAAAAGACATTGATGAGGACACACCAATAGCAAAGGAAGCTACAGAGTCATCTATTCGCCACAGCGCAACGTAGCCTACTATGAAGAGAAAGAGGGTTGCACATTCGGATGAAGGATTGTCTAACGTAGTTACAAGATTTGAGAAGGGAATGAAGGAAATGAAGAGTTCTATTTATGAATTGGTGCAAACATTGGCAACAAATAAGACAACAGCAAAGATAGTACATTTGAGAAACTTTCTTGGTGGCATTGCAAGCCTAACACAAGTAAAGATCTTAGACACACTAGATAAACTACCCAAGAAGCCATATAAGGTCGTTATTCTGTATGAGCTACCAATCGAGGAGCAGTTGGACTATGTCCGAATGATTGTGCATCACACAACACATTAAGAATAAGCTTCATTGGAGATGATGTCTAGTGAGTTGTCTTTTTTTGGTTTGGTGGCAATAAATATGGTAACCTGTTATCGTTTGCGGAGTGCTAAGGATTTCTTATGTTTTTTTAAAGTGACTATTATGTTTTGAGCTTAATAAGAGTGTATGAAGGTCCATGAATGTAACCACTGATATAGGTAGCAACTATTAGCAACTATTGGAAGTGGTAGTTAATATTTTGATGGGATACTTCATGAGAACCTATTGCTGAACTAGTTCTAACTTGAAGTATGGATGATGCCACAATATTATTGTATATATATGTAGTGCTTCCTACTTGAAGGATAGGCCATGCCTCTACACTAATGCATATACATGTTGTATTTTTTTAATGCCGTCCTTCCAATGCCATGTTATCATAATAAAATATTGTAATTTTTTTTTTTCATTCGATACGCTTTCCTCTTTTGTGTATTTGCCTCTTGTTGTTTACTGCGATTTTATGCAGGTGACCGAGAGAAGGAGACAAAGGGAGAGAGATATTGCTACATGTTATCCAAGTCTATCTTAAGTTGTATAGTATAATGTTGGTTTCTATTATCTGCAAAGGCAATTCTCAATCAGATACTTGATTCCTTTTATATGTTTTTCAAAAGGAATATGGTTTGCTTCTCTGTATTGATTCAATAATTGATGTATTGAAATGACTTCAACTTTCTGTTGATGTAGTTATACAATTCCTTTTCTCTATCTTATTGTGATCCAATCTAATTGGCTTATCTGTAATCACAATTGTTATATTTGGTATATTCAGCATATTCCTGTAGATACCTCATTTTTTATCTTTCGTAATTTTAATTTTTTTATTTAAAGGGTCATATTTTGGAAAATAACAAAAATTTAAAAATGATAAAAAGATAAAAAAGAAAAATAAAAAACTTTTAGTAAAAAACAAACTAAGAATGAAAAAAATTCAAAAAGATTAATTGGATAAAATCTTTGACTAAATAGTCGTTGAAAAACGTAAATCTAATACAATATCAATCCACACGCTAATCGCCAATACCGACCAGTGAACACCCAGTCCAACCCGAAGCAACCAGTCATGGCATGATAGCACCAATGCTTGGAAGTCAGTTCTCATCCACCCCCAATCCCACCTGTGATCATCCGAAGTCAATTCTCATCTACCCCTTAATCACGCCCGTGATCATTCGATGTCAGTTCTAGTCCATCCATCACACCCGTGATCATCCGAATTCAGTTCCATTCCACCCCCAGTCATAGCCATGATAATCCTTGTCGGTAAGCATCCACTCCCTAGTCTCGACCGTGATAGCTTGCATGGTTAGAAGTCAATAGTCATCTACCCCTCAATAACGCCTGTGAATTGCCTATAGATTTAATCATTTTTCCATGCTCTAGGTTTATTTCTACTTTTGTGTTCCGCTTTTAAAATTAATCTTTTCATCTGTGAGATCTTAAAAATACTTTGTTTTTCAGTGCGCATTTACTTCAACGGTAGTAAAGGAATTCAATTGCAGAAACTCCATTCAGGTTAAAGCTGCAACGAATAGTAGCAAGTAACAGACAGCAAACAGCAGGCCCAATTCAGTTGAGAACTCCATGACTGACAATAGTTACAACATGACCACACGACAACATCTTACAGCACTTGAAGAACAAGTTCCTTCCACTTGAGCACACCGTAAGATTGAAGAGCTGAAATAGAGAGGCCTTCCATTTCCAATTAAAGGACTCTTAAAGTGTCAAAGGAGAATATTCAAGAGACATGATTATTTAGCGGGAGCAACTCAGTGTATATGCTTTGTCAAGAATAGGATGAAAGTATCAACAGGGGCTACGAGGGAATTAAGATATCTTCACAATGCCTGTCAGGTCGGCTGCATTGTACGTACAGATTTTAGACCCAACAACATCCTCCTTACACTTGATTTTGAGTCAATAGTCAATCGATTTCATATCTCTATGTCGTCTATGATCTTAGGTATTCTCCACTTTCGAAATATTTAAGAATCCATGGGTTTGAAAGATAGTGATCGCAAGTTTTTGTTTCTTCATGGCACCATGAAGCTCTGATGGTATAATTAACCATCACCAGCTCTTTTGTTATAATCTTGCCGAAAGTCTCCTCATCCCACTAATGGGACCAAATAATTCGATATGAGTAGTTGCTAAACCATGACATTTGAATACAGCACTTAATAAACCTAACCAACACAAATGCGAGTTATACAAATGAGTAGTTGAGGAACAAGGTTCTTTCCGCTTCAATGGCACGTACCCATAATATAAAGAAACAACAATAGGCATTAAAAATTCAAATATAGGTTACCCTTGTTTACGGTTTCATTGCACTAAGCATTGATATGGCACCACAAAGCTATTCTTTCTATTGTTTACATAATAAAACATAGCCATTAATATACTAACTAGTCGTGAGATATATGTTAGTGCTCGTAACAACCTCTCCCTCTGCAAAAGTGCTGCACACAATAAGTCTAGTTGTCTTTCTCGTTCGTGTAATGAGTGTAACTCGTGCTGGAGTTTCGTGTGCTTAGTGTCATCTGCTTCATGCCATTGTTCATACTACTCAATGAGTTGTAGGACCTTCTTCACACGCTTCAATCCATACTTGCATGTTAGAGGATCAACCCATTTAAAGAATCTACATCTTCCTCTGGCCTACATAACACATGGCAATCAAGCGTAGCATGTATACATACAAATCGACAAAGAATATCAAGAGAAGAGTGATATACCCAATAATCTGGACACCCGTGAAATCTCCGTTCGAAACTATGCAGTTGCCAAGATGAAACGATCACTGACTGCTTCCCACAACAACAAACAACAACTTTCTCTTCTAAAACATAAGATGTTGACGATTGTGAGGCACTTGACGTGGTAATAGTTACTGATTTTTTCCCTGCACTAGTGAAGTGAAATTTCAAACGTAAACTTGTTACGAAGATGGAATTGCAAAGTGAAAAATTCAATACAACAGGGGTGAAATCATTGGGTTATACTACACCACACCACACGCCTGCCAAGTAATTAATAGCTATCAGCATCTTTACTCTCTTGTTGATTCATAATAATAATTGATGCGCACGCGAAATGACTTTCCATTTGGAACTCAGTCATTTATTTCAGTTTAATCAAATAGTACACATGATGTAGCATTTTTTGTACATATCCATAGCATATAGTAACGTAAATATCTATTGACGCTCTAAACTTTCCAAGGTGACCAAAAATTTTGGCACAAGACCATACACACTTATATAGATGTGAGCCTGTAAAGAATGCTGTTACAAGGAACCCAGAAGTGTGGGTGGGTTTCACGATGCATGAAGTAATATTTTCTTTTCAATAATTAGTCCAAACTTAATAAGAAAAACAAGGAAAAGCTACCCTTATAAAATCTCACCTACAATACTCATATGGCATCACAACAAGAAGTCCTCAACCCCAATGGTTCATTCTTCTTCTTTTTTTCCTCTCAATATTCTATTTTTTAAATGAAGGTACACAGATAAATGGTGTTGTTCTATTTCCATATCAGGAATAATACAAGTTGCATAAAGGGCTATATTTCATTGCCTACTTATGGCACCCATCTGTCAAGACCAAGAAGAGTTTTTTCCACTTTGATCCCTCACTTCGATGAGTTAATATTAGATTTGATAAACTCCCCTACACACAAGTCCTACATGGCATGCTACTTCGATAAATAAAGATCATTTACATTTATACGTGGAAACAGAGAGGATGCCAAATGTGCATAGTATAGAATGTTACTATGGAGCATGCATGTCAAAGCGCACCAGCAACCAACTTGCTTTATATAGTCTAACCATTTTCTTGTGGTCGTATAGAAAAAATCGAGAGTTTTTTTAATGGGTTACTTTAACCTTATATGTTAGCAATGGATATGCTGAAATCTATCCCTATAATTGAAGAATATTTTTAAGTATAGAAATATTTTTCCCTACTGTCCATCGTATGTTTTCTTTGGTAACAATCCTTACACTATCCCCAATTCCAACCGAAACCTGAAACATAGCTTAATAACCACGTGAAACAACCATCCTTTCCATTGAAGCCTAACTCAAACCCACAAATTAAGGGTAAACTAACAGCAATTTGCATCCACCCTCACATGTACTAGTGGTCAAGTATTTCACTTATCAAACATCATCTATAATTATATTCTTTAAGCGGTGAGAACAAACATCGCTTAATAAGGTCTCATTTTAAAAATCATAGTCAATCTTATCTATAAATCATGAGTGTATCCAAAACCGAGGAGCCGATTACAACAATGGTGAATCTGTCTAATAAGTTCAAGCATCAACTTCAAGCTTAGCTATTATATCAAAACTTATCACACCGAAAGTTATTGCCTCCTAGGGAAATTTCTGTGGAAGTTATTTACATGTATTCTTTATGAACTAGACAATTAGATGGATAGTTATAGAACTTCACAACTGCTAATTGATGCTATCTTTAAATTAATCGAACACCATGCCATGGAATAAGACAACTCATTTAGTTACTAGGATTGTCAATAACATGCTTATCTTTATCGTCATCACCAAATATGGCAGAACCAAGATTTCCATTTCCACCTCTACATTTCTCTTCATCCTAACTACTACGACTGCATTCTAAGTAGGAATAAAGTGTTGGCCGATATGAAATCCTTGAATTGATATCATAGTTAATTTTCATCTGACGAATAAAGGCAGATTTTGAATCACCTAACATAATATCCGTCAGGTTGAATTAATCCATTAACTCACCATATTATGCAATCATCTAGCTACCCAATACATTTCATAACTATTCTATGATTTCAAAACAAGTAAACAATTCTTTTGTCATTTTTCTTATTGTTGACATGTTCAATCGTCTAATCGTAGTCGGAAAATGTCAATCATTCGACACACCAGGAAATACAAAAACTATTGAACGAATCACTTACCTCACTGATAGTGGTTCAATTTAGATAACTGCTTACTCACTTCTCCTAAGGCTTTGTTTACGCACACTTCTACGAGTTAGGGCTTCATTTATAGTTATGGGCGCCTGGGTAACGTATGAGGATGAAGAACACGAACGATCGAGTCAGGATATTTCGGATGGCCACATCTGCTGCTCATTTAATCGAAGCTTCCACAGTGAAGAAGGGTAGTGACGACGAGAAGAAAGTTCTAATTTAGTGCTCTATTATTTGTATAATTTTTTTCTCAAAGCTTGTGTATGTTTAATATCATTGTTTTATTTGCGAGGGGCAATTTTGGTATTTCATTCTTCATTCAATATGTATTTACCGTGTAATTTTTCCAAGTAAACAGTGTGATCCTAATTCTATTATATTTAAGTGAACATTGTTACACTTCGAAAAAGTAAAGTGATAACAGTCTTACTGTATAAGCCATTTTAAAATAGAAACTATCTTTATAGCTGCTATCTTAAACTTAATTCACATCAAGCGTACTCAATTTTATTCCTTTAAAGCGTTTAATTTGATACCTATTTAATATAAACCTACGAAGTAATACTCTAAAATAATTTGTTTAAAATAAACTTGTAATTTAACTTTATAAAAGAGTAGTAGTAGATCTCATAGGTACCTATCATTTTATATATAAACTAAAATATGAAAAACTACCAAATTTCTTAAAGAGTCTTATATAGTTTTCCTTAAAAAGATAAAATGTTAATACTAAAGATAATAACAAACCATTTCTTATTATGTCTTACTCCCCATCCCAATTTACTAGGGTTCTAGTGTTAAGTAAGCACTTGTTAGCCATTTGGAACCTGCAAAATAAACTATAAGAAAATGAGCAATAACTTGCTCAGTAAGTGAGGCAAAAATAGAAGTACGCACTCAGCACAACATGAGCATAGTTTTCAACCAAATTAGTTAGATATAATACATGCACAAGTAAATGTCATCGCACAACGTTATCCGATCTATCATAAGATCAGAAAAAGTACGTCCACTCTAATCTGGATTGAAGAGATTGACGTTGCGCACTTTGCAAATCGAGACCAAACTTGGGTTGTATAATGGAGAATACCCTCCTCCCGTGATCACCTTTGAACCACAGCCCTCAACTTTACTGTAACCTCCTCTCCTATCACTTAATTCGATTAAGGGTAGAAAAAGGACCATTTCAGCTATCCTCATCGAAAGGAGCCCATGTTTAGCCCAAGAATCCTAAGCGTTACTTTTAATAGGTTGCAATGCATATCGGGTTAGATATTAAGCTGAGTTTGAGTTAGTTTATTTTTAAGATGATTAACTAAGCTCAAACAAATTCAAGTATAATAATATTTACAGAACAATCATATCATGAAGGTTTACTCCAATTATAGAAAATCGAAACCCAACCATAAATGCTACATACGTATAAATAACTAACTATAATCACAAGCCAATACATACCAAAGTCCTAACATATTCTGAAATAATATCCCAAAATACTGTGAAGTATTGATCCCACTTATTTATATCGAACCTCACTCCGAAAAATCTGAAATGTCAGGGCTTTATTTACTCGGAAGTCCTATATATATACGAAAGCTTATATTCAAATTTCGTAAAATTTACAAAAACGTTAAGGTTTTGTCTAGTACTTAGTTGAGATGTATCTATATATTTATATAAATCAACATAATATATATATATATACACATATATTTTAAGTATTTTATTTTATCATATAAATTATAACAATTTACTTAATAATATATAATATATGCAATTTACTACTACTACTACTTATACTATATTGTTTCAATTATATCGAAATATATTTACTATTATTTATATTATACTTTAATTACAAAAAGATCATCGTAAGATGATATTTTTCGTAATATCATAAAAAACATCTATTTTATTAGTAAAGTGATTCGGTTTTTAATAAGGTCAATATCGTAGAATTTATATGAACTCAATTATACGTGTTAAGTATTCATTTAAAAGATTATCTCTAAAAGCTATTTCTACTTTTAGTATACAGATAAAGTCATATAACAACCAATATTATGTTGATATCGTCTTATATAATAAAGAATATATTTTCATATAATTTTACAGCAAAATATAATAAATTATATATACTCAAATTTTATAGAAGTAATGATATTAAATTTATAAGAATATAAAGTTCAATTTTAATAGTTCTAATAAATAATTATTACTAAAAATCCGTTTATTTTACAAATTAATGTTAATGATATATAAGTCTTACAGTTATCAATATTCTAATTTTATAATTCGAAAAAAGAAAGAAATGATACAAATAAAATACTCGATTTAGAAAAATAATGAAATAATGAACATCTCTTTTTTATAACTATTAAATATTAATTTAAAAAACAATACTTATAATTATAAAAACAAAATTATCTAAAAGTATAAAGTTCTTTTTTCTTCTTCTTCTTCTTCTTCTTCTTCTTTTCATTTTTTCCTTCTTCACCTTCTTCCTTTTTTTTCTCATTCTTTCTTGCCCTCTCCTCTCTTTCTCTTGCCCCATCACCCCCATTTCCAAAGTCATGTTCCCTCTTGCCCCATCACCCCCATTTCCAAATTCATGGAACATGACTGGCTTTTATAGCCATAGGCATTTCGCCACCATATAAATAGTGGTTAACATATTCTTTTTTCTTTTAAGTTATATTACATATATTATATTTTATTTAATATTTATTCTATCTATTAGAATATTTAAAGAATATTCCCTTTAATTACCATCAATAATTTATAGTCTCAATTTTATTTTTTCCTATATTATTATTTTGGATAAATTTTAATGTAATTATTAGTAAAAATATTAGTAATGTATAATATATAGTTAAGTTATATTAATTTTTTAGAACTTATTTATGTATATCTTATATGACATTTTACTTACCAATATTAATTATTAAGATCACGTAATTGATTATAAAAGATTTATCCAAAGCTATATTTAAAATTACGAAACTCTAAATTATAGCGAATATACCCCATAAACTTAATATTTTTAAGAAAATTTCATATAAATAAGCTTAAATTGAAATATTAAAGCTATACGATTACTTCGTTTAAATTTTCACCTAATTATGAGAGTTTAACTTAATTCCACAAATATTGTTATAAATCATAATTTCTTGAGTATGTCTCATATATTAAATTTTTCAATTAATTTCTTATTAATTTATATGATTTTATATCTATATCTAGATGTAATTCAAATATTTCCACACCTACGAATACTTTCAATCAATATAATGAAGAAAGAATATCCAGTCAACTAAGTTTATACTAATTCAATTACTTTTACATATTATCTTATCTCATTAATAATATTATTATACTCATTATTCTATTATTAAGCTCTATATTTTTATGGTTATGAGTAACATTAGTATAAATAATTTTACACCAATTGACTTAACTTATAAATATATTTTTCTATGAAAGATATATACTACTCAAAAGCTAATAAGTAAGAGTTATGTGATATTACGTATTATATATTTTTAGATTTTCGAGTTAATTTACGAATATAATTATTATTTATATTAAGTATACTCATAAAAATACGTGTATACTCATATAATAAATTATACTATATTATTTCATTTTATAGCTTATTTAACTTATCTTTAAGTTTTCGTCTCATTTCCAAGCTCAATTTTAGGTATTCTAAATAATTTTGTACTGTATTAAGTAATCATATTTTTAAGAGAAAAATTAGGATTTTGGGTAATTATTTTCAAAATTTAACTTTACCAAATCACTTCAACTAACTTTTCATTTTTAGTTATTAAATTTAGGCTCAATAAGATAACTTTTCTCGAAAACTCTAATTTTAGGTATGATTATCCTAAATTCAACTTTAGAGTTTTATATAGATAAATTCTCGCTATTTTAATTATATTCTTAATATTTTTATTATATTATAGATTTTACAAATGTACAGGAATTTCTCGATTGGGATTATTATGTTTCTTGTAAGTTTCCAGTATAATCGGTTTACTTCCCTAAATGCTTTAGATCAACTATTGATCCTAATCATACGAGGACAGAACTTTATCCTATTACTTAAATGTTCATGTCTTAATTACTAATTTATGGAATATTACAAACATTATAATAACCATTCACACTTTATTACACCCTTATTCTATTTCTTAATAAATACAATTCCAATCCCCCCATAATCTATTCCATTAACTAAATGTACCTTTAAGGATGAATTTATTGAAACTAGAGAGAATTAGTAAGTTTTGATAATAATACTAATGCATTTTTATGTAAATGATTTTTCAAGTAATTGTGTTTAGTTTTCTAGACCTGAAGCTCACTTGTTGATAGGTAGGCCTTCTTTGTTGATGTAATGATGTCATCTACCATCTGTGCAACAAATTATTCCTCCTTGACTTTTTCTGGCTTCAGTTTTTAATGGCTATAAATTGAAGTTTAGAATGCATGGAACGCTTAAAAAGAGATTTCTTTTTTCTTCATTTGTAAACGAAATCTTTATTTATAAATCTTTTTGTTGTGGTGTATTGTAACATTCGAACTTAAACTGTACAGGGTGGATTTTTGAGAAGTTGTCAGCGTCTTATAACCAGAGTGACGTAGAAGCACCTTTTCTATAAAGATGGTACAACTACCCCGGTCTAACTCTCTCTCTCTCATCCCTCCTCTATGGTGGTAGTGTTTTACTCTCTATGCGGCAGACGCTATAACCTGTTACCTTCATTGTGAGGGAAAGATCTTGAGTAGGGAAAAAAAAATTAAGAAAAAACTGTTTATATTTTAATTGAATTTAAAGAGTTTTTTATTTATTATACTCATAAGGAATAGATTTTACTGTATTCATATAATTTAGTGGTTATAATCAATTAGTATTTAGTTAATTATCTAACTGTTATCCGGTATATTGATAATTTCATCTATCATTATTAATCTTTTACTCATTTATATTTTCATAACAACACTCTTAATATTCATATAAAATCCGAGATACAACTGGGACATTAATAAACATGATCAGGAAACCGTAAAGATTAATAGAAGTCCGTAGTTATCACCAATTATTCAAAAAGAAATCTTGCCACTGTCTCACCCTTTATATATGTATGGGATGTTTGAATGAAAATCATTAGTTTATGTCTAGCAACCAACGTGTGTATGTATATTCAAATATCAACAAAATCTTTACATACACGATAATAAAATGAATAATTTCTAAAAGTAATATAAATTTAATTGAAGTTCATATATCAAGTATCACATTATCCTGATCGTTTTCTAGGGTGTCTTTCATCCATGGTAGTTGCCCTTTGTATGGCAGAAGCTTCTGAATACACGGTTCTAAGTTGTTCTGCTCATATTTTGTGAAAGAAACAACAATGGTGTTTATGACTTGTCTTGCTATAAGATTCCGACAAAATGCAGTAATATAAGTGTATTATTTTTTCTTTTTCCTAACTACAGGAGAGAGGGTATTCAAACTTTAGTCTATTTTAATAAAAAATTAGTGATAATACTATTACACTTCAATGGTTTTAATAATATAAGTGTATTCAATTTGATAAAATCTTATACACCATAATATGACTAAATATATCAAAATTAGGCATCATTTTTGTACGTAATCATGTGAATATTAATAGTGTATCCAGGATATGCAAGTCATAACATCCCCTACATTTAAATTTTTGAGCTTGTCTTAACTCTACAAATTTGTCTATTATGACGTTGCCCCGAGTGTTATGCTTTTCGATAGATTCGTGGTTAGATTTTAGTTTACTAACTCAGAAATGAGGGGTCTCACCTGATATTCTTAAGTAGTTACGCATTATAGTTATGTTGCTATTTATGACTATCATATGTCGAATATAATCAATATAATATCCTTTCTGTGATATATATATATATATATATGTATGTATGCATATATTTATAAGATATTTGTTTACATTCTATCATATGAATATAATACATCTATATATTTTATATAATTCTACTCCATACTGCTTCAAATATATGTAGATACATATGTATAAATATCAGGTAACATGTAACGTACATGTGTTCACAATTTTTGTTTTTATATTATAATTGTGGAAAATAATCTATATATATATATATATGTTTGTGTGTGTGTGTGTGTGATTTTTTCTACTTGAAGATAACATAAAAGAAAAACCAAATCAAATATTTCAGTATCAATTTCCTCAAGTAAAAAAACAAAAAGAAAGTGTTGAAAATTCAATTTGCCTTGACTCAATTTAATTTGGTTTTTTGATTTTCGATTTATAGTGCCCATTCTTACTTATGAGGTATCAAAAAGAAGGAAGGACGTCGTAACTAGAAATTGAGTTGTTGAAAGGAAAGCACATGATTAGCAGATTTACTTTACTTGCTCTTTCTTTATGCCGGAAAAGATTCGTTGAGTAATAAAGTTATTTTTTGAACCAAGACAGGCAAATACAATAGCAGACTATCTCGCCAACGAAGGAAGACGCATGAAGACAAAGAAACCTACTTCATTATCCCACTCATGGCTTTTTGGAATTGCTTAGAAGAGATGCTATGCCTTTTGTTAATGCGAAAAAAGCAGTTTTTTATGCCCCATGATAGCTATAAAATGGACTTGCATATTATAAATAAACTAGTATGTTACCAAAAATAAAAAATTATCATAACTTGTAATACTCCTGAAAAAGAAAAAAAAAGGAAGAATATAAAAGAACAAAGTCATAAAAATAGAATAAAGAATAACTAAGTTATAAATAAGAGGTATTAAGGTTTTAAGTAATAGTTTAATGAAAGATAATATTGGAAGTATATAAGTTTCCTAATCTAGTCAATACATAATATCTTACGTTATTTCTTAGAAACTCGTTTAGACTTCTTAGTATTAATGAATAGAACTTTTTCACTACAAACCCAAAAAACCCTCAAGATACGTCAAGTATTTTATTAAAACTTATTGGTTTTTAGAGGAAAAAGTTAAATTGATTTAAATCTTTTTTGGTAGTGTAACTCATCTGAAGAAAGAAATCACAAAGCTTATACAATCTTTGAAAACTTCTAATGATAAGTAAAAAGTCAATTATAAAATTTAGGTTTTGATTAAATTTAAATTATACATATTGATATTTTAGGGTTATCCATTAATCGATTATGGAAAAATAAAGAACTAAAAAAATTGTCAAAAAATCAAGGTAAAATATCTCTTATATCATAAATTTTTCTTATAATCTTTCTATTTAAGAAAATTATGGTGATGATTTGGTAGTTAAAATAATAAAAGTAATGGAAAAGTTTGATGTTGATAGAGTAAGTATGAAATTTGAATTAAGGGTATAAAGATATGAAATTTGTGATGCATTGCTAAAGAAGTTTTTTTTAAGGAGTCAAATTATTTTTAATAATTTAAGGTTGCTTTGATCCTTGATCATATCCTTTACAGTAAGCGACATAAGCTAACAAATTAGAAAGTTAAACGACTGTGTCTCTAGCCATATCTCTTGCAGTAGTAAAGTATAACTCAATAAGTTATAAGGCTAAAAAGATACAATTGTACCCCAACCATGTCGTAAGCTTTGCTCTAACAAATGAGTTTTTCCTTTTCTTTTTGTTTTATTACTTTATTACTTTTAAAGTAAACCCTTTTAATTTTTTATTAAGTAAATTTATAGAGATTTAAATGGTTTAAAAGTGAATTTTAGCTAAAAAATTAAAATGAATTATATGTATATCTAGCTTATGTATCTTTTGTTACTTGTGTTTTGGCTTGTCTTGGGAGCCCGAGTGACAAATCCTTAAAGAGCAATTTTAATGATCTTTGCGACGCGTTATCCTTAATGAAATCTTGTTTAAAAATAATCTAGGATAAGTCTAAATTGTTATAGAAGAGCTCAAGAAGCACGCTAAATGCCAATTTATAAAAAGGTCTGAAAAGACACACCCAAATGTTAGGTTGTGATATATTAATAACGTAATCGGGTCGTAAGGATTATTATTATGTATTTGTGTTATTGGCTTAAAAATTAAGATAAATGAATGAATTGTATGAATTACTTGTTACATACTGAACTTCCACTCACTTTATTATATTTTCAATTGCAAGACTCACAATTGTACTGTTTAACTTCAATAACTTATGAAGTATATAATTGATCATGCACGTGTGGTTCCACTCACTTTTATTATATTTTCAATTGCATACCTTTTTAACTTCAATAACTTATGGAGCTATTTGTTATTATTTTAGGAATGAGAGGAGTGAAAATGACATGATATTGAAGAATATCCCTAGAAATTAAATGATAAGATTATTTAGTTTTATATGATA
The DNA here is from genome assembly GCA_024138015.1 of Lumnitzera littorea. Classification (NCBI taxonomy): domain Eukaryota; kingdom Viridiplantae; phylum Streptophyta; class Magnoliopsida; order Myrtales; family Combretaceae; genus Lumnitzera; species Lumnitzera littorea. The sequence goes on from JAMXBB010000005.1 coordinate 76,018,075, forward strand.
ATGATAATTGATTGACAATTAATATTTATTCACTAAAAGTTATTCTAACAATATTTAAAGATTTAATCGTATAAGATTATTTAAAGTTTTCAATCAAATGTTACGCCCCATATATTATTAGAAATTAAGAACACATAACGGTTAGGGTTTTACATAACTTCTATACAACATTAAAACTTAACTACTACTTTTTAAGTAGTAAGTAACACCAGCTTTGCCGTGGATAAAAAAGAAAGAATATTAGATAATGATAGTTAGAACTCTATATGGAGTCATTTTCTCTATTCCTACTCTCCTTATTTTCACTTACCTTACACTTAAGCTATCAACTCCATTGTGCTTATTAGTTTTCTTTTCTTTTTTTCTTTTTTTTGGTTCCGTTTGTGTGCGTTAAATTTAAACAGAAGGAATAGATTGAAAGTCATCAAAAGCTTTGGGGTGATTTAGACCTTACACATGGGTGTCAACTTTTTGAATATCTGTGTTCTATAACTATATGTCGATTTAATGATGGGGTGGGCTGGGTGGAACCACCTTATAATTGGGTTAAACCCACGGAACTCTTCTCCAACGCATATCATCTTCTCCAGCATCCATAATCATCCACCGGGGATCTGCAACTCGAAACCACGATGACTGCAGCTTCTCCGGCATTTTCCTAACACCGATGGGTTGCATTGCGATGGCTGAAGCTTGGCTACGATGATTTATGTAAAAGAATTACTAATCATATGCCTTATAATCAAACTTATCTCAGACACTCCATAACACAAATTATTATCGAAAATATCCAAAAAGGTCAAACGTCGATTGATAATTGCGCAACAATCCCTATGATTCATGCGAGTTCATAGTCTGACAGCACACTGCATCGAACAAAAGAGAAAAAACGTAGTGCTAAATGCTTATTACTTCAGGGGATACAGTAAAATCAACCAGGTTCAATAAATGAGTTTGCTGTACCATTGGGAATTTGAAAGCTCTGGAGAAGATTTATCTGGGGTTGCAATTGTCTTGGTTTGAGGTTGGAGGTTGCACTCAGATGATAATAGCCGTTGGAGAAGACGACACATGCTGGAGTGGAGAAGCGCTTCAGACCCTAGTTTAACCCGATTTAACTAGCTAGTATATTGTATTGCATTGTGCCATGATTTCATTTATCATTCTAACTGACAGACATGTCCATATAAATTTTTCAAAGCATAAGCAAATGGAGGGATAAAAGCAAAAAAGTAAAAGAGAGAAGCACCTGCTAATTTCTTCAAAGGGACCTCGAAATTCTTTTACAAAATTCTACCTAAGTATTCAATTCAAAACAAAATAATTTCCAGAAATACATAGAAGAATCACTAAAAATATAACTGAATCTCCATTGCTTTCCCTTCCTCACATCTATACTTCCAGGGGGGCATAGAGATTCTTTGATAGCACAGAAACAATCAGGTAGTACTGAAGTTAAATTTTGATTTGTTAGGAATGTTACCAATCGGGTATCGCTTCCAGCTCTCTCCCCCACACAGAAAAACTGACACCAGCAGATTGCAAAATTGCCGTACTACCACCCCAATACAATTATGATTGTGTCGGTGAACGTGATGGGCGTCTCGATGACCTCTAGGTGGTGTTAGCTTTGAAGAACTTTGAAACCGCCTGGTAAAGATTTTCTTCCTCAAAGGGCTTCGAGACATAGCCATCCATCCCACTCTTCAGGCACTTGTCATAAGTGGCATGAATCACATCTGCTGTCATGGCTAATATTGGAAGGTGCCACTCATACTTCCTATTATTTCCTTCCAGTCTGCATTCATTTTTCAGTTGCTCATTTGCCTGGTTCTCAATAAGCCTTATGCGCCGTGTTGCCTCAAACCTGCATTTACAGTGGGCAAGATTACATACTCCACACATATTAGATAGGCGGGTGACTGATACAATCCTCCCCTTCTCAGATTTGTGATTCCAGGATACTGCTTACACAAATAATATTCGAGATTTGCAGCAATAGACTGCATGTTATTGAAAGAAATGCTGAAGTGTTCCAATACAAGATTGGATATCTCCAGAAGGGAGGGAAAAAGGAAAAAGCTTCTACTGAATGAGCAGTCACATAACCTAGAAGCAGCAAACTTACTAAAGCATCAAAGATTTTTTAAGTGTCAACAGAATAAATGAGACATACCCATCCATTTCAGGCATCTGGATGTCCATGAAGCAAGCATCAAAATTGTGTGGTAGCTGAAGCAACTTTAATGCAGCTTCACCACTCTCAGCACACTCAACAGCAGCTCCAAACTTCTTCAGTGCACCAGCAGCAACTCTGCGGTTGACATTATTGTCATCAATTACCAAGATTTTCTTGCCAGAAAGTAGACTTTGAAGGAATGTAGATCCATTCCGCATTTTATTCCCTAGCTGCCTCTTCTTCCCTATTCCCAGCACTTGCTGGAGACATGCAGCTATCATACTAGCTCTTAGCGGTTTCATAATGACAGTATCCACAAAACCTGCAGTCCTCACCTCAGCAGATTCATCAGCACTAATGTTGGTGGCCAGAAGAATCTTTGGAACCTGAAGAATATACCCTCTTTTACTCCAATCCAATAATGGCACTGTCACACAACTATCCTGGCCAGAAATCCATGTGTCCTTCTCAATTAAAACGACATCATGACGCACGCATCTGTCAAAGGTAAAACATGTGAGATCATGGTTTTAGCATCAGTCATTTTACATCATATTTTTGGTAGTACTATATAATGATCATCATATAAATGAACAGGCAATGCCAAGAGAAACCAGGCATTTCTTCGAGGAAATGCATAAGTTACAGCCTGCTATAACATGCTGAAGGGTCATATGGCACATATAATCATGTAGCTCCTGATTATGTGTAAAAGCATTTAAAAGTTGACCTACCCAACTGGTTAACCAATCAAATTTTATAAACCTATAACATGTCTATTGCATCCAACGATATCAATGTATCAATTTACCATCTCCAATAGGTAATGACCCTTTAGTTCGAAGTAATGAACTTTGAAAGCACAATTAGTTTTCAAACTGGAGACTTATGATTCCATATGCTTATGTTTTTATCAGCTATGTCAAAATTATATAAGAAAAATATGTAGCCAAGCTTTCCGTATAAGTCTTTGCTTAATTGATTTCTCTCTTTGAGGCAATGCTTCATTAGTATATTGATCCAAAAAAAAGATAAGAGAATTAAAAAAAAAGGAAGGGAGATGAAAAAGACAAGAATGCCTCTTGAATAAAAATTAAGAGAAAATTAACACACCCAGCTGTCAAAGAACCATTTTTCCCACAATCAAGAGCCATGGTGTTGATACAACTAGCAATTTCCACATGGATACCAAGTCTATTCAGATGGTATCTGGTCACTGCCGCTCTAACTGGTTTTCCATCAATTACTAAAGCTCTCAGTCCCTTAAAACAAGAAGGTAGTTCTTCAGAAGTTGGTTGTTTCATGTTGGAAAAGGAAACCCTTTCACACCTCCCAAAGCTAGCTGAAAATGAAAATGTACTGCCGATATGAGGACGACTAATGAAGCTTATGCATCCTCCCATGAGCTCAACCAGGCACTTGCTAATGCTCAAGCCTATGCCAGTTCCACCATAATGTCGTGAAGTAGAGCTATCTGCCTGCATAAATGGCATGAAGACCCGATCTTGTGCAGATAGAGGAATACCAATGCCTGTATCCTCCACACTTACCATTAATGTGACATTTTCTGAGACTTCATTAGCTCCCTGCCTACCATGCAGACAACTGTATTCTTCTGCTACCAGGTGCTTAAAGGAATCCCAACTGTTCCTCTCATCGGCTGCTTCTTGACCACTTAATGTTTTGAACTGACAGCCACCAGAAAATTGCAAATCTTCATCAAACCTTCCATTTTGACAGGCTTCAGCTGGAGAGTTTACAAGAACCTCAGCTTGTTCTGCCAGATGGACTTTAACAAATATATGCCCCTGATCTGTAAACTATTGAATTTTCAAACAGTGAGCATTAAGCCTAAAGAAAGATTCAGACTATGTAAGAGACATGAATAAATAAAGAAATCAGAATCAAAGTTAGATGGACCTACTCATGCAGAAAAAATCAATATTCAGATGGATATTAAAACTTGTGGAAAAATAAGTCAAGCAGAAAAACCACCGACTTAACCATTAGACAGCTTCAAAAATATTGCACAGATTATTTCCCCATTTCAATCATGATTTTTTTGATCCACCATTATTTTGATCATAATTCAAGACTCAATTTTTGAAAGAACCCATAAGACAGCAGACTATTTTGTGTTGATGGAAAGATATGGTCACGATCAGAATAGCTACCTCTAGTTACTGAGAACCACCCTACAAGACCCATAAACCAGTTTAGTCCAGCTAACTATGTGCAGAGTAAGTGCTCAAGGTGGGATTATAACCAAGACCTCACAAAGCATAGTAAATTGGTGTAATTACACATGAAAATTATAGCTGTTTCAAGGAACTGTAAGTGACAAGATTACAAATATTCCCTATATGGAGACATCATAACATTTCAAAGAAACATGGTTTCCACAGGAAAACATCAACTAAATAAATATCTTCAATATGTGGAAGAAATTGCTTACTTTGACAGAGTTGCCCACAAGATTAGTAATTATTTGCCTGAACCTTCCAGGATCGCCCAAGACCATTTCAGGAACTTTCCCAGAGACAAATCCAGCCAGCTTCACTTCCACAACAATGAAAATTTTAGTTAGAAGAAAATCAGAAAAACCACCATTTGAGGGCAGGGATCCATTCAGCATCGCAATGATAATACAAGAAGTGGATTTTACGATGACAACTTAAAGTATACTTAAGAAAATTTATGGTATCTTTGTTTTCCTGGAATGGGCATTCCATTCTGGGCTCTTCAGTTCCAAATGCATTTTCTATGTTTGGAAAAGCTTTACCTTAAGGAATCCATTCAACTTGTGAATGAGCATTCCTTCCAGAGGGGCAATAAGCATTGTGGGATGAAAGAAGCCCATTCAATTAACTCTCAATAGTTAGAAGAATAAAATCAAACTACTTAGTAATTTAGTTGGCTTATGGCGGAGGGTTACTGTGATAGCCATAGTAGCCACCCTTACTTTGGTTCTAGAAAATGTCAATTAGCTAGTGGCAATTACAGCCAAACTTGTCCATATAAGCATGTATTGTGTTTTAAGACAAACATTGAACTAAATATAATATTAAACACATCTGAAATTATGACATTAAACGTGTTTTTATAACTATGCCATCAATATGACTAACCCTCTGACAAATATAAATATATTTTAGTAGTAGTAGTATATGTATATACACACAAACATTAAGTCGATCGATATAAGTTAATCTATCTTTTTATCATTTAATTTTAATTTCAATACATCGAATTGCTTCAAAGACTTTACCAAAGAAATAATTCCTTCAGATCCTATTTCTGTGCCAAACATAAGTAATTCAATGCATTTCCTTCCGGTCCATAAAAAATGATTCCACTCTCCCAACTCTATGATAACAGGTAGCTTCTTGTTAAAATTTGTAGAGGGTAAAAATACCTAAGGTAAACCAGAAGTGGAGAAGGTGAATGCAAATAGTCGTAACATGATGGGAAGACTTGGACTCACCTCGATACCCTTCTGTCTGGACTTTTCAGAGAATAAGGAGAGAACATCATCCAAGATCAACCGAATGTCGAATGGGACTCTTTCCAATTCTATCTTGCCTGCTTCAATTTTAGCCCGGTCAAGCACCTCATTAATTAGCGCTATCAATGCTTTGCCACATATTTGAGCAGTCTGTGCATAGTCCCTCTGTGTTGAAGTTAATTCCGTATCCAAAAGCAGAGCAAGCATTCCTGAAAAAGATATTAGTACAGCTGCTGAGAATGAGGTAGCAAACAAGCAGCCAAAGTCAAATTCTTGCAGAAGGATCCAAGATATACCAAGAATTCCATTCATTGGAGTCCTGATTTCATGGGAAACAGTAGCAAGAAACTGCCAGGAGAAACACGCAAATAAGGGGGCTGAAAAACTAGGATAAGGAAGCAAGCTAGAATAAATTATTACGCATCCACTTATATATTATTACCTGTGATTTGGCAACATCAGCAGCTTCTGCAAGGACTTTCAGTTCCTGCATTTCCTGAAAATCATCTTCAACTTTAACAATATGAGTTGCAGCACCATACAAGATGTAACCCACTAAGAAAGAGATCACAAAGAATGAAAATGCAGAGGCAACTGCTGTCCAAGATATTGGTGCCTTATCATGGTATCTGCTCAAAATTTGAAAGGAAAAAAAAAAAAAAAAGGATGGTATCAGCTTCATATCTATCCTTTAGCACCATTCAGTGCATTTTATAAGTGTAAATAAGAGGGTGTACACAAACCTACAGATCATACGGTGCTTCCTAACTGGATCTCCAAAATCGAGGTTGCTCTCATGTAGAAGGGACATGTCACCATCTAGATAATGATTTCCATACATGATCAGGGGATTGGAAGAATTTGTGACATCATATACATTAACTAAGATAGCTTGATTCCCGTCAAGCTGTCCAAGCAGATTCTCCACGAGAGATTCAACATCAAAAGCTCCACCAAGATATCTGGTCAACTCAGAGATGAAATTGAAACATCAAGACAAGCAAGATTTCCCAATTAACAATTGTAAGGAACATTCAAGAATTTAAAGCATCTTATGCTTCAAAAATTAAGCATGGCATCACTGTAGTACATATCCAAATTAGATGGAGAATTTATAAAAATAAATAAATTATTAATTAATTATAAGGAAGAGAAGTAAACAGAGATCCAACCATAAGGAAATTCATAAAACTGCTCACATTGGAATTAGCCAAGTATATAAACACAAAAATTTTCACAATCATGTGACTTTCTAGCTCTGAATTCCATAAGCCCCTTGAGGCCACCCAAGCATGCAAAACGTATTTATCCAGTAAATGGATCTTATAGGGTTATCCATATGCTAGGACATAATCAGTTCTCCAAAATATGCACAATATATATAAATATAGCTTTTCATATATCACCACATGTATGTTTCTTTCTGAAAAACCGAGCTGCTACAGTGGTTTATACTATGCAACTTCTGTGACAACTTGGCAGGTGTACCATGTTCATTTAGAATTTGAATCAAGAAGTGGAAATAATTCTGAATTGATGAACAACAGCAGCTAAATATCTTAATATGGTGGTATGTCAAAGAGAAAGTAATAGAACTCTTCAAAGAGCTGTCACACAACATCAGCCATCCCATTTTCAAGAGAAGAATCATGCTAGATCACAATCCAGAATGTTGTCCCAGTCATCTCCAGCATCATAAAGAGGAGAGGGGAAAAAAGCCTGAAGAATAAGAAGAACAAGAAGCAGAAAAAGGTGTTGGAGTTTTAATATGATATTTACCCAGCAGTTGCCTGAATACGCTCTGTTGGGCTTGGGTTGAGAGGAAGCTTCGCTTTGTACACTGGAAATGTCAATACAACGCCTAGATGATGAGAGCCCAGCAGCCTGAAAGGGCTTGTTAAAACAGCCTTCCCAGTTTCCCTTGCCCTTAAAATGTTCTCTCTGTCTTCCTACAATTTCGCCGTATCTCAATGCATACCCGTGGGAAGAGAAAAAGCAAGCAAACATGCAAAAACTAACAAAATAGCCCCTTCGGGTGATTAATAATGAAATGGTGTGCCTTACCTCCCCTGACATCATGTCAAGGGATTCAATGTAGGAAACAGTTTCTTGAGAGAATATCACAGGTGCATACTCATCTCTCACAGGTGAAGGTGCTCTCTCCATTGTCTTGATTGTCCACCCATGTTGCTCCTCGAATTTCTCTCTCCGTGAATTGGTCACTCTTTCTGCATAGGCCACCCCACTTAGTAATGGCCTCTCAAAAGCTGTTCTTGCCGTGTATTCTGCAAATGTTTCCTGTTTCATGTTCAAGAATAAAATGACCATCCCATTTCTAACATCAGATTTCACTCAAAACCCATCTCCACCAACTAAACCAAAAATGAAAGGGATAAAAAACAATAATAAGGGAATCACTTTCCTTGCCAACATACGAAAAAAAAAAAAAAGACCCTAGGAACATACAAAATGAAAACAGAACAACAAGAAGCACGTCACTTCTCTTTCCAAAAGTGAGAACTATTTTCTCAAGTCTCACTCTCACGGTTTGACACCAACATTAACCACAGCCAGTGGCTGCAGCAACCATACCAAGTTTGAGATACCAAGAATGAGAAAAACAAACCTGATCGATTGCAGAGGGTTTCTTGAAGTAATGAAAGGTGGAGACAAGGATAGCCAAGGCATGAACATGATTAACACTAACACTGAATTGATCTTTCAGCATTCTTGCTCTTTGATCACACATGCTGCCCAATAGTTCCTTTCTAGCTACCTTATTATCAGCATCCATTTGTCTGAAAATGAGCATACTTATAACGAACATAATCACTAAATAGAAAAGGAAAATCTTCCAAAGCCAATCTCTCCAAGCCTGAATAAATGTATAACTCCTTTTATTATTTGTTCTATTTTCCTCGTTCAACTTCACTGCCACCATGTGGTGACTCTCACGCATCTTCAAACCCATATCACACAGAAAACAAAAACCCTACTTCTTTCTTCTTCTTCTTCTACCTTCTCTCTTTCTTTTTCTCAAGCTACTAAGAGTACCCATTTCATAGCAGTGATATTAATTGGGAAACACAGGTAACCCAGAACTTACAGCAGTAGAGTTTCACATATTTGAGTAACATTTTGTCTGAGTGTCTCTATAAAGCTGGTAACTTTAAGGTACTAAAAATGAAAAGATGCACTCTTTTTATAATTACAGCATTGTTTTGAGTGATTCAAAGACACTTTAGCCTAAAAATAACAAATAAGCAAATGTTATAGGCAAAAAATTAAAAGATAAACAAAATCAAGACCATTTTGATAATATTGTTTCAGTTTCTAAAATAAGAAAGGGAAGAGGAAGAGTTGTGAATGTTTGGGAGACAAAGCATGGCTCGTTGGTTATGAAAAGATGTAGAAAAGCCCAGTTCTCAAGATAGCTTTTTAATCTAAAAAATGGGTCGTGGCTGCATTTAAAATGAGAAGCTTTGAATGGAATATCATATATAAAGATTTTTTCTTTTTTTTATTTTTTATATTCACTCGAGAGAAGCGTGAAGTTTTATTTGCGAAGTTTGAAGAAACGCGGAAGAAGAAGAGCACGTTCACTGATATTTTCTGTATTATTAAACAAACGAAAGATTGCAATTTTGACTCCGGAACAGAAAACGGACACAGCTAAGCAACACACACACACACACAACACAGGCCTATAGCTATAGGCCTAATATAATTAATACCCTCAGCTCAATAAATATATATCATGTATTGCTTATACGTGTAGCAGTTTACTTATTTTTTCCATTTATTTTATAGAGAGAGAGAGAGAGAGTGGGGTGGGGGGAATGGGTTTGTTGAATTGTGAAAAACAATGCCTACTACATGTGAAGGTGAAGAGAAGAGGAGAAGGAAAAGAAGCAGGAGGAATAAGACGTACAAGTACAGGTACCATGAATTTGTACAGGACGACCAACAAAGTTGAAAATTTGGGGTTTACTTAATTCAAGGAATGTGTGTGCGTTATGTGGTGTGGTGTGAATGTATGATGGTAAAGATTTAAAAAATTCTTAATTTAACGTAACTTTGCGTCCGGAAGTGACATTAACTTTTCAAATTAGTTAACTAGCGTCCTCGCAGATATTCTAACATGCTTCCTTTTAGCAAAAAGTATTTTTAGTATTTCCGTATATAATTATCCTATACTAACCGTTCCTGAACAAAACTAGAATTACCGTTTTTATATTTGTTAAATACCTAAAGTGGATTTGAAGTTGTTAATAGAACCATTTTTTTTTTCCTAACCGTGTTTATAAGGAAGTACAAAAATTCAAAGTTGTATCATGCCATTTGAAGGGGGTAAATGCAGAACTTTGGCATTTTTATAATAAATTATCTCAACTTTAGTGGCTTTTGCAATTAAATACATAAACTTTGTATATTTCACAATTGGCTATCAAATCCAAGTATTATAAATGATTTCAAAGAGTTTATAGATAGTATATTTACACTTAAACTTTAAATGATTAATTATGAAAAAATGGACAAAGTTCATATACTAATGTATTATTTACTCATTTGTATCATATCAACTTCATAATTTATTTTTTTTATTCTCGAAAGTTACTATAGAAGTATTTAGAAACATTAACAGGTCTTTTTTTAATTAAATCAAAAGGTAAAAGAAAACTTATTTTAATGTTGGGGTGGGAACTTGCTTTTCATAGTAAGTTGGATCGAATTTTGTGGATTTTTTTTTGCAGATATGGTATATTGTCTCCTTTCAACGCAATGTCTTATTATTGGAAAAAGAAAAAAAGAAAAACACGATGTCTTATTGAAAACAATTTTTCCCACTCTCTCTTTCTCTCTAGGGACAATACATTTTCTTTTCTCTGTCCTACCTGGCCTGCTGTTAGAATAATAATAATACACATCTCATCATGCCTCTGGTGTGTGTGTCCTTGCCTTTCGATATTGGTGACAATAGTCGTTCGTTTTCAAGTACTGTAGCATTGGTCTGGTCTGGGATATGTTTAATTACCCAAAAAGAAAAGATTTGGAAGATAAAACATGTGCGATGTGATTCGAAATAGAGGAAAACATGACTTTAATTAAATGAAAAATTAATAATAATACGATGATCATGATCTTATGAATGCGTCCCTTTCTTTTTCTGTTTTTTTTTTTTTTTTTTTCCTTAAGATAGAGAGAAAGAGGGAAGATATGGAAAAAAAAAAAAATTTCCATTTGGTAATATGACGTTGTAGACTAAATCGCTGGCACAAATCTTTGGGATAATGACATTGCGACAGGACTCAGATCTCATTCTCACTCCAATTTCCTCAATGCCCTTGCTTTTTCAACCAAATTTCCATAATACCCCTGGTTACTCCCTCTAGTCTCACCTCAGCGCAGGTTCCTTTTCTGTTTTATTTCAAATATAGGGTCAAAACTGACTACATGACTGTGTATATTATGTGATTTTTGAATAAAAAATTTAGATAATATTATGAGATTAATGGATGATAGTGGTAATTTTTTCAGATTTATACATACTAATCGTGTGTTCATATTCGTTTTGAAGCAATTATACTATATTTAGGAAGAGCGAATGGATCAGGAAAGCTGGAAAGTGAGAGAAAGGATTTGAGAGGGAAAAAAATAGAAAAAAGGAATTATTACATTTATTTAAAATAATATTTATTTTCAAAATAAATAAAATTTAAAAATACTATTCAAAATAATATTTAAAAAAAGTTTGAGCTATTTATTATATTATCCTAAAAAGGATAACAAGGCTTTGGAAAGTAATGTTATAATTGAAATTCCAAAAGCTTTCTCTTAAATTATTCTAATTTAGAAGGTAAAAATGTATGTGATTTAGAGAAAACTTTTCCTCCTAAATTTATTCTCCTTCTATTTTCTTTCCATTTTGAATAAGAGAAAATTTCTTAAAATTCACAATTTCCTTCGTCTCCTAATTTTTTGCTTTATCCCATACATAGTGTTTGATAAAAATTGATTTAGAAAGAACTTATACAATGAATCCATTTTTCCATCTACTTTTGACCTTATATTACTCCACTTAATCATTATGAAAGCATATCAAAGATTTATGAAGATTGTACATAAAGCTAGGTGCGTATTCCTATCATATCATGTATGTTGTAATACCTTATTCGTTTGAATAGTTTCATAGTGAATATTACAAGATAGGTTCATAGTGAATAGTGAATATTATAAAATGAGTTTTAAGTACAATTTTCCATAACCTCACCCTTAGAGTAGGTATAGCTATGACTTTTTTAATACCATGTACCTATCTTTAAACTTTAACTTTAACTTAGCCATAATTTAAGTCATCATTCACAAAAAATCTTAAAGAATCTCTTACTTTATTTCTTTTCCATCTCTTTTGTTTTATTTCTACATTCATATTTACTATTTCTCTTATCCTATTCTTTCTAATAATTAACTTTATATTTACTATTATATTTTTTTATCAAATGTTATATTTACAAACTTATTGCAATGGATTTGGTATTATATGTTTTAAGTAAGTTGAATAAACTTTCTTATAGATATAAGGTCTACATAGGTGGAGTGCTATTTTGTCACTTTTATAAATTATCTCAAAATTCCAATATAAAAAAATTTATAGATTCTAGAAGATATTTTTTACCTATAAGTTTTATAAATATGTTACAGTATAGGTTTCGATTCTAACATTAAGAAATATGTACTTATAGGATAGAGTATGAATATGATTTTATACTCTATCTACCTTATATTCATTCTCCCCTAATGGCATAGAAGTAAACAACTAACTTATTTTATTAAAATATATTTGAATAAGGTTGAATAAATTAAAATATAAGAAGTAAATAAGGAAAACATAGAGATTGATGCATTATCCCAAATATATTCTTATCATAACTCTTAATACAAAGTTGTTAGGTTTTTTATACATAAAAGGACTTACATGTTGATGATTTTGATTTTTCAAATATATATGGGCTATGTGAGAAAGTTATACTCAATAAGTTTTATTGACATCATGAATTCTTGTTTACAAAAGTTAAGTACAACTAACCTAATTGTTCTTTAACAAAGTTATCCCTATGTGAATCTCATTTGGTAGGTAGGTTGGTCATTTCGATGTGAAAAGAGAATATAGTTGTACTAGATATTTTTATTGGCATGTATAAGGAGAGATTAAAGAGGATCTTTAATCATTGTATTTTGCATAGAAAGGCCAAATGTATAATTTTACCATATGGATTCATACACCTTTACTTATACCTAATGAACCATGGGTTGACATATCAATGAGTCTTATTCTGAGTTTGCCAAGGTCTGAAAAAGGCATGTGATACCATATTTTTTTTATGGAGTATGAATTTTCTATAACGGGATATTTCATCTATTATTGGTGGTTTCTCGTCTAACTTGTATTAAGGTTCACAAAATAGTAAAGGCATCAAAGTTTCTTCTAACACAACCAGTCTACTACTTAAGTAAGTCTCTGACCAATAAGGAAAACCTAAATAGTATGGTAGAGATTTTATATAAATCACCTTCAAACTCTTATAAGAAGTCCTAAGGTCCCATTTAAATACCTAAATGAGCCTTATTGATAGTTGTGGTTTGACAAGGTTGAATTTAGCTCAGGTGGCTACGCTATAACCTAGCAAATCTCGTTAAATAGGTCATGGTTCCTAATGTGATGACCCAATGATAAGTTTGCTTACATTCCGCTCATAAATCATCTCATCTAATTAAATGCATTCCAACTCCTAAGCCCCAAGGGTGCTTGGGGACCAACTTGCTGGTCCTTCCATTATTACAATGAGACTCTAGGATCCCTATAGGGTATGCGATATTTTGTCAAGGTGCTCAAAGGTCATATACCTTCCTAGTCATCCAAAGCACTTCCTTCTATACATTGTACTTGAATCATTTTTGTTGGGCTTCATGTTCTTTTTTAGATATCAAAGCCCCAGCTAAATTTTAGCCATCAACGCATTCCATGTAATGAGCTAATGATGCAACAAATGTTGCTAATTTATTATTTAAAGATGTTGTTAGGTTACATAACATTCCAAAGAGTGCCATGGTGATTAAGACATTACATTCTTCAGCTATTGTTGGAAAGTATTATTTTTTTTTTTCGTGCCAAGTATTATGCAACAAGTTAGGTACCAAATTTTTGTATTCTATTATGCACCCCTTATAAATAAATGGATAAAGTAAAATAGCTAATAAGACAACAACTCCTTTGCGTTATAATACTTACAAGAAATTTAAAAATGTTGGAAAAATGTTTGCTATTCATTGAGTTTGCATATAATCATAGCATACATTATTTTACTAATTTTTCACCTTTTGAGATTATTAATGATTTTAATCCTTTGAAGCTCGAGGATTTGCTTCCTTTTCTATTAAACAAAGCAACTTTAGATGGAAAAGAGAAAGTTAAAGTGGTGAAAAAAATCCATGAATAAATGAAACAGTAGATTAAAAAAATACAAAACAAGCTAATAATGGGCATAAGTATATAATGTTTAAAATAGGTGACTAAGCTATAGTTGCATGTGAGAAAAGAGAGATTTCTATCTCAAAGAAGGCCAAATTTAGATCCGATACGAGATGCTCCATTTCAAGCTGTCACTAAGATCAATGATAATGCATATTGAATCTTCTAAGCGGGTTTAATGTTAGTATTACTTTTGCTATTTTGATTTTTCTCTTTTTGATATAGATGATGACAATTCAACAACAAATCCTTCAAAGGAGTGCAATAATGATGGAAATACACAATCAACATGCTTGTTCAATCCATTACAAGTTCCACATAAACCAATCACAAGAGCACGAGCCAAGAAATTAAAAGATGCATTCAATGAATTTATAGGTGAAATGGTAGAAAAAGTTGCAAACTACTAGGAAAGGACATTGAAATAAAGCCACAACTTAACTAAAGTCATTTTTCACATGTTTAGGAGTTGAAGATTTTCAAAAAGCTCAACTACATCCAAATTAAGTTAACCAAGTGACATTAGTTAAAGATTTTGTTGGCCATGGCACCAAAGAAAATTAACTAAGATATACACATGGTTGATTAGGAGATCTATTAAGTCAACCAAGAGGCCTACATGTTTAGGTTCACGTTCTTAAAGCAAACTTAGTTGACTTTCTTATGTATTTAAGTTGCTTAGTTTACTAATTTTCTATTTCAATTAGTTGTCAATTTCTTAGCTTCTATATCTATTGATTTATTAGTTTATGTTAGCTAATGATGCTTATAAATATGCATAGAATTGTGATTAAAAAAGAACTAACAACAATTTGGTCATTCAATTTGTACTTATGAATTTATATCTTCTATTAGGTTCTTTTAAAGAACTTTCAAAACTTATAAAGAACTTTGGTTCTTGTGGTGCTTAATCTCAATAATTGTAGCTCCTAGCTCAAATTATTTAATAGGTCGAGGTCTTATTTAGTTCTTGAATTATAATAGCCAACAAGTTAAGGTTCTTCTATGCATTTATATCAGGGTTCTTAAGTTGTTTAGCTAATGAGATACATTTGATTATACTTCTAGTTACCAGTTAGCATTACTCAATGTGTTTAGGCTCGCTTCAAACTTGATCTTAGTATTCTTGGGTTTCAATTTTCTTATCACCTTGCTAAGCTCAAACGATAGGAATCAGCCCCTTAGACTAATCATATGTAGTCGAGCTAGAGGACTGTAAGGACTCATACGGAGAACACTAACTCAAAGCTATATCCAAGACGAGGATTTCTATTTCGAACCGATATCTTGCCAACCTAGTTGTCAGATCTTCACGTATATTAGATCTGCTCCTATTTAGCAGCGATGCTTTATTCTAAAAGACAGCTTAAGATTAGCCGAGTCGAGCTATTGAACCAACCACAAACATCTGACTCCATTTCAGCTGACTTCTTTACAGGACTGATTGGCTCTCGACCTAATTCAGATCAGGTTAAGCCCTAATTGTAACACTTTTCTGCTCTTACCTACTTTGTATCATATTTCTAATGTCTAGCCACCAAGTGATACGTATCTTCTGATATGACATTCCAAAATGATTCTTTTTTTTTTTCTGTACTGAATATTCTTTGTTTCTTTTATCACTTTTGGAATATCCCATGTAACATAATTTTAAGAATATCCTTTTGTCTTTTCATACATGTAAAGTAGTCCTAGTGGACGGGTATATAAACCCCCATTTGCTTGTATGCAAACAATCATTCATCAATAGAGAAATTATTCACGTCTTCTTTAAGTAACCTTAGTGTTCTCATTATTCTTCAACTCTTATCTATTTCTTTTAATAAGGAATAGTGGCAAGTGACCCTTTAGTTTAGATTATTGTGTCATATGTAGTGAATTGTAGGTTGAATAGGATCGGGTGGTGTGTCATATTTATTTCGTAATTGCTTGAACTTTACTAGCTTTTCTTTTGTTTCTTTTGGTTCACTTCATTGTGGTGTTTCTCTATATATCCGACCCTAGAGACACATTATCAACTTATACTTAAGTGTTGGTAGAGTTTTACATAAAACAGTTTTAAATGGGCCTATACATTGATAATGAGTTAAGTGCTACTTTAAGTCAAGCTTCTACTCTAAATTCTAAATTGGATTAAGCTTAAGTTAAGTATAAGTTTTGAATTTTCAAGTTAAGTGGCTCAATGCTATGGCATTTCTATTAAACCTATTGTTACAATCTTAAGGAACCAACTTCAAATAACTCAAAAATCTCTATTAAGCAATCTTTTTTATTTTAATGAAATAAAAACATTAAATGAAACACCTCTCACAAATTAATTTCTTTTTAATAATTAGATACAATGAGTTTCATTTGTAGACCATTAAACTATACTTAGTATATCTTGTTGCTTTAATAATTGGCACGTCTTTCGGAGCAAGAATCTATGCAAGTTTTAATAATTGTGTCCTTTCTTGAAATTTTGTATAAGAACATTAAAAATTTATTATCATAGAATGAAATCTCAAAAAGATAGAAACATGTGAAGTGATTATATGAAATATAAGTAGCAAAAGAGAGAAGTAATATATATTCATCATTATTTATAAAGTTTCTTATTTTTATTCAATATTAATACTTATATCTCTTCCACAATAAAGGATGTTTTCATGTATACTAGCATTGGATCCTTTTTTTCTATTCATTATTCGTAGTTAAAAATATGTAATATATAAGGACATGAAAGATTTTTAGTTTGTTAACAAGGTGAGTTGAGATAATACTATATTAAATTCACGAGCTTGAAATTAACTTGAAAAATCTAGCTTAAGCTTAGAGCATAACTCAAAATGGTACTTAGCTAAACTAAGCTTGACTTAATTATACCCATTCAGGATTATTTTATTTTCAATAATTTTTTTTCCATGATACATAAGCTTGCCTTAAAAATCCCACTTTCTTGTAAGCTCTATCATCATTTAGTTAGGTTTAGGAGCTCATCAGACCAAACACCATAATGCTTGATCTCAAAATGACAAACAATTCAAATACCTCAAGCTTCATCATGTCTTGAATGTTGTCAAATTGAGCGAACAATGTGCTAATCTTAAGCTCAATTTTAATTGAATGGACTTGAGCAATATGAAACCAAATCAAAGTAATTTGTAAACATGTTTGGCTTTTTGACACTCATATGCAAGGACATGAACTTCAAGACTAAATAAAGATTAAGTAACTTTATAAATAGTTGCATTCCATATTGTAATTAATTAACCACTGTTTGAAAATAGATTACATAAAATATAAAAACCATCATATGTTTTATCAAATATAAAAATTTTGGCATTAGATATAGCTACTTATATAAACACTTACATAACAAATTATTTCATTTGTATTAATAAAAAATTAATATGTTTCATAATTTTATTATAGACTAGACTTATTGGTATAGCTTTATTTTATATTAATAAAAAATAACATAAATCTCTCTCTCTCTCTCTATATATATATAAGGAAAAAGGATTCAATAATACTAACATACTACGTAGATAAATGAAAGGCACGCAAGTACTACTAATATTTAGACACTTGCAAATGAAGGAACATACTAGTACCAATAATTATATTTTTACGTATTAAAATTTTATCGATATTTACACATCACTCATCAATTCGCATGGCTTATTAATAGCATTTAAAACTTTCTTTATGTGTATGTGTGTGTATATAAATGCGCATTCACACATACGCTCTAAAGTACACCCATGCAATTAACATTTGATTTAATTACATTATTTGTAATATTAACATAATATAATACAAATGAAAATGTCAAAGGATGTCTTAGAGACATTTATTAATATTTGAAATAAATAAACTTCTCATCGTTTCATACACATGCTTTTTTGTTAGGTATACAATATGTGTTGATAGTCAATTTTTGTCTTTGTCTTCGTCTTACTCGTCTATTTGACTGCTAACATATCGTGCAATCTATATTCTCAACCCTTTGCTGAGTGATCGATATTCTTAGCATTTCATCAAGAAACTTAGATCCATTGCAAATTTGAATCCAAGTTTATGGTGCGAATGGTTATTACAAGTATAGTTATAATTACATAACTGTCCATTTTGCCTACATTTTAAGGAAGATGTCTAATCAAGAAGTTTCCATATGTCTTGACAGCCATTTCGATAACTGCTCCTTCAGGCAGGATAATCTCTTATAAATATAGAAAAAGGAACCCGGTAAAAGGGGGCGAATAACTCTCAACTTCTCAACTTTACTATTTTCATTCTAACCTACTAACATAGGCATTGAAGTGGTTGCACCAGACTGACCCTAGTACCAAGTGTTTGTCTTGTCTTCGCAAGATATTTTCAATTCCTAAAATTCACCAACAACATTTGGCGCCGTTTGTTTTTCCTTAAACACACTTACATGGCTAAAACAAAAGTGTCTAAGAGTACAAGTGCAGGCACTCCTCCCAACACCCTAAAGGGGGGAGTTGGCATACTAATGAGTAGAGATTGGCTAGATTCAAGCAATTCTACCTCAACTTAGCCAAAGAAAATCAAGAATTAAATAAAAAACATGAATAAGTTCTTAACCTCCTCTATAGTAATATTCACTCGAACTCAACCTAACATAACCAAGGTGATCACGACACTAAAAAAAGCAATGGTTCAATTTATTCACTTGAGTTGAAAAAGAAAGCTAAGAATATGATAAGACCTTCGGCTCCTGCTTTTAAAAGGAATGATAAAAGAAAGAAACCATAGTAGGTAAACCATGTGAGTTCTTCACATGTTAGCACCCCTGCTGCCCTAAGCAAGTAGTTCCAAATTAAAAAGAGTCCCTTTGTTCTAGAGATTTTGGACGAAGTAATACTTCAGCACATCAAGTTACCATGGTTTGAGACTTATGATGGAACAAAGGACCCCAAAGACCACTTGGAGTATTACTGTATGTTGGCCAAGTTGCATAGTTTAAGTGATGTAATGGCCTGTCAAGCTTTTCCTTCAACATTGAGGAATGCAACCAACACATGGCTTAAACATTTGAAATCAAATACCATTTCCTATTTTGATGAATTAGCAGAAGTGTTTTTTTCAACATTTCCTTGCAAGTAAACTTCCTATTAAGGACTCTTCAATCCTTAACACCATCAAACAAAAGTCTAATGAGTCAATTAAGGACTACTTGGCCAAATTTATGTCCGAAATGGTTCAAATCCTAGAATTGGATATGGGTATGGCCTTCAATGCCATAATAGATAGAGTTAAATCCCATGGAGACTTTTTTAAGTCTCTTATAAAGAATAAGCCAAAAACTTTCGCTGAGTATAAGGCTAAAGTCACCTCATACATCCATCAAGAAGACAACATAAAGACAAGGTGAGAAGCCAATTAAAGTAGAGGAGATGGAAAGAATGAAAAACGAAAACATTTAAAGCATAGATTTTGATGCGAACTGTGACCAAGAACAGATAAAGCTAGTCATTGACTAGGTTTAAGCTTACAGAAAGGTCTAAGCTTGTAGAAAGCTCGAAAAGGAGCAATGGGGAAGGAATAAAAGGGTAAAGAAATGAAGAATAAAAACAGTAAATAAACCCATGAACAGTTATATTGGATATGACGTACTAATGGAACTTCTGAAGACTTACAATACAGTTTGATATGATACACGAATTAGCCAAATGAGGTTACTCACTACCTAACCTTACTTAAGGGAAAGGATAAGAGTGATACTAAGAGTAAACAACAGTGTTTACGTAAGGAAGAAAAGTACTCAATTGTATTGAAGGCAATCTGATCCCTTATAGCTATAAGTATAAAGGTATTTATACTCGTAAGTTAAGGTAACTTGCCCAAAAGGGAAAAGACAATAAAGACATTTCCTAAAGAAGCAATGTATACAAGATAAAAGGGTAAAAATGAATATACAAGGAAAACAATTATTGGTGCTATAGATTCTACATATAATACTATATACGTAGTGATGCTGCATTGGTGAGGTTGTTAGGAGATGCGAATAAAAAGTACGAACATATGTATTTATCTAAGTAGGGATGGCTTAATCAATTTGGTCTCTCTCTCAGCTTTTTGGCAAAGAAGATGTCGAATAATTGGTCAACTCGGCTATAGGGAGTAATCGTTAACTAAGCATACCATAAAATAATTAGCGGTCATACGGCACGGTATTAGAGGTGACTCGATAAGGCAGTACTTGGCCTTAGTAGTGGTTGGTTGGAACATAAGGATTCATTATGCCAACCTCTCTAGTCTTTGGGCTCAGTTACAGGTCAAAAGCCTTATAGTTTGATTCCCATCATTCCCTTCGGGTTGTTTTGGATTTGGATTCAAATCTAAATGGTGTTCGCTCAATTTTTCATCAGGGTGATATGGACTGAGGTTGGCAATGTTGAAGGTGTCAGAAACCCCATAATCCTCAAGTAGTTCCAACTTATAGGCATTGTCATTAATTTTCTAGAGGATTCTAAAAGGTCCTTCTGCTCTTACAGATAATTTGTTCTTCCTTTTGTTTGAGAACTGTTTCTTGTTGAGGTGTAGTCATACCAAGTCTCCCGGTTGAAATTGTTTGGCCGACTTACCCTTGGTCTTTTCTCGCATTCTTCTAGCAACTTGGTCAATGTGTCGAGTGACTTTATCATAGATGTGTTGAAGGGATTATGCTTTGGTTAAGGCGTTAAGGTCCTATTACTTAGGTACTAGTATAGGAGCATAGTCGAGGGGCAATTCGAGGTTGAATCCATAGACTACATCGAAGGAAGTTTGCTTAGTGGTGTCATGTACAGTTCAGTTATAAATGAACTCGACCATTGGTAGGCAGACATCCCAATTAGCCAAGTTCTTACTTATTACAGCTTAGAGCAATGATCCCAAAGTACGATTAACCACCTTTGTTTAGCCATCAATTTGGGGGTGACATGAGATACTAAAGAGTAATTTGGTTTCTAATCAATGCTACAAGGTTCTCCAGAAATGACTTAAGAACTTTAGGTCTTTGTTGGAGACTATACTTCCTAGCATGCCGTATATCTGCATAATCTCATGTAAGAAAAGAGAAGTAATAGCCAAAGCGTGATTAGTTTTGATGTAGAGCACGAAGCGTACCATCTTACTAAACTTATCTATGACGACCATCACAGAATCTTTACCTTGGGCAGTTCGGGGCAGTCCGAGAATAAAGTCCATACTCAGTTTAGTCTACGACCTCAACGGAACAGGTAGGGGCATTGCTTTTCCTTGTTCGTCTCAGTACTTGACCTTTTTATACACGGTATAGTTTTCGACAATTTGGTGCACATCTCTTCGCATTCTCGGCCACAAGAATTGATCGTTCAATAGTTCACAAGTCCTTCTCTCTCTAAAGTGTCTGGAGAGTCCCTCGCTGTGGTCTTCCCTAATTAATAATTCCTATAAAGAACAAGTCAACACGTACAATTTCCCTCCTCGAAATAGATAGCCATCCTTTACATAATACTTATCTATTGTACTCCTATCCACGCATCTCAAAATTATTAGTCCAAATTGTAGATCCCCAGAGTACTGTTCTTTGATACTCGCAAAACCAAACAGCCTGGTCTGCAGTTTTGATAAGAGAGCATGCCTCCTTAAAAGAGCATTTGTAACTACGTTGCTCTTTCATTGCTTGTACTTGATTATAAAATTAAATCCCTTAAGGAATTCAACCCATCTCGCTTGTTGCTGGGATAGCTTGGTCTGACTTCGAAGGTATCATAGTGACTCGTAGTCAGTATATATGATAAATTTCCTCGGCAATAGATAGTACTGCCATACTTGCAGTACACAGATTAGTGCTAAGAGCTCTATGTCATACACGAAGTAATTTAACAGGGGTCCTTGAAGCTTCTTACTATGGAAGGCAATTGATTGGCCTTCTTGCATCAGGATAGCGCCTACTCCAATGCTTGATATATCACACTTTAGCTAAAAAATTTTGTTGAAGTCAAGTAGTACTAACACCGAAGTGGAGGTCAACCTCTTCTTAATCTTAGCAAAACTCCTCTCTTCCCTTTCTCCCCATCAAAAGTCGATGTTTTTCTTCATTAATTCAATAAATAGCGCAGTGAGGGTGCTAAAGTTCTTGATAAACCTTTGATAAAACGAAGCTAGCCCATGGAAACTTCTTATGTTGGCACAAGTAGTAGGGGTCACTTACTCAACAATTGCTCAGATATTCTCATCATCGACTTGCAAGCCTCTTCTACTGACTACATAGCCCAAGAATACTACTTCCTTCTAACAAAAGCAACATTTCTTTAGGTTACTGAATAATCTCTCGACATGGAGAATATCTAAGACTACTTTGATGTGTTTATAGTAACTCGGCATGTCAACACTATAGATCAGGATGTCGTCGAAATACACCACGAGATACTTCCTGATGAGATGTCTTAGTACATGGTTCATAAGTCTCATGAAGGTGCTCAGGGCATTCGATAAGTCGAAGGGCATGACCATCCATTTGTAAAGTCCATGTCAAGTCTTGAATGTAGTCTTCCAATCGTCTCCTAGCCTCATGTGGATTTGATGGTAGCCGGATTTAAGATCAATCTTGTTAAAAATTTTGGATCCACTCAGTTCATCCAATATGTCTTTTAACCTCGGGATCGAATACCTGTATTTGATTGTGATTTTGCTCACAGCTCGCCTGTATACATACATCCGCTAGATTCTATCCCTCTTCGGTATTAAAAGTACAGGTACATCACAAGGGTTGAAACTCTCTCTTACGTATCCTCTTTCCAGCAACTCATTGACTTGTCGTTGAAGCTCAGAAGCTTACTCGGGATTCATCCAATAAGTTAGCTTATTCGGCAGTGCAGTGTCAGGTACTAAGTCAATGTAGTGCTTTATGCCTTAAGTCGAGGGCAGCCTTTTAGGTAACTATTATAGGAATAGGTTAGCATATTCATCCAATAGTTCCTTCACCTCCTAGGGTAAATCATCCTGCTCCTTCATTTCCAGTAGTTGCTTGACCAACAGGAAGGTTGGCTCATTAGCATTACTGGCCTCTCGGATCTCAGCCTTACTCATCACTAAAGCCTTCTTCGATCCACGAGCAAGTTTCGTCTATAACTTATGAACTTCTCTCAGTAGCATCAAATTTAGTGTGATCTTTCGATCATCCTTCTTAAACATGCAGGTATTCTTGTAACCATCATGGATGACTCTCCTATCAAACAACTAAGGTCTTCCTAGCAACATGTAGGATGCGCACATGGATAGTATGTCGCAGAGAATCTAGTTGGAGTAATTACCGATAGTGATTGGTAGCAGTATTTGCCAAGTGACATATAATGCTCCCTTCTCACTTAACTAATACAACTTGTACAGCTTTGGATGTAAAATAGTCGGCAACTTTAGTTTTGAAACGAGGTCGGCTGATGCACATTGGTGCAACTCCAACTATCTATGATGATGGTACACGTTTGATTATTGACCTTACAGGTGATATGAAATAAGTTCTCTTTTTACTCCTCTTCTCGTGAGTATTCCACGCTCATAGTATGTCGGACAACCATAAGTAACTAGTCCAAGTCCTTGGCATACACATCTTCCTCAATAAACTCTTTCTTGGCATTCCTAATCTCGGTAAGAACCTTTTCCTTAGGTTCCTCATCCATACTTTCTACATCTAACTTCGGAATGTTTCCCTTAATGACCATCGTCCTTTGGTTCGGGCACTGAGCAACCATATGTCCAAACCCTTTATACTTGAAGTACTTGATTTGGCTGGTCTTCCTACCAGACCCTTGCCCCTTCTCATATGTTTGGGTCGGCACTACATCTTCAAGTCGGCTGTTCTACTCAGCTCTGACATCAACCCTTCTGCTTGGCTTGATACTCGGTAGAGTCCAGTAACTTGTCTATCCAGGTTGGCTAGTTAGCATTCTAGTTGTTACTCAGCTCCTTTTCTGCCTCTTTACTCGTTGGGCAATGCTAACAGCTTCATCCATTGTGTCAAATCGTTGGAGCTCCACGATATCTTGGATGTCTCCTCACAAACTAGTGACAAACCTTAAAGCTGTTCAGGCTAGTGGTTCCTCCACTTCGCATCTTATCATAAGCATTTGGGATTCTTGTACATATTCATCAATAGTTTGGCCTCCTTGTCTTAGCTCCTGAAGTCGAGTGAAAGCATCTTGGAGATAAGTTTCAGGCACAAATTTGTTTCTGACCACTCTCTTCATCTCGGGCCAGGTGTTAATCTCTTGGTACCCCTCTCTTCTTTTTATGACCTAAAAATTCTTCCACCAAATGGTAGCATATCTAGAGAATTCAACAGCAGTAGTCCTCACTTTCTCATAATCCTCATATTGATAGTAATCAAATACACACTCTACCTTCTCTTCCCAATCCAAATACTTGTCAACATTCTCAGATCCCTTGAAACTCGGAATTCGAAGCTTTACATGGTTAGATGCTTTAGGGACTCATACACATTCCTCTTCAAAATACACTTCTTCCTCCTCATCAACCTCTCTCAGGTCTATCCTTCGCCTTACTTGTCCGCCAACTCCTCCACTTTGAACTGGTCGAGTTGGGTTCTGACCTTTAACAGGTTGAGTAGCTTGTGGAGTATTTTGCACAGCTTCAGTAGGTCTGCAAGACAGGCATGAACAGCTTGGGTCAAATCAACCAAGAGGTTAGCTACCTCATCAAGTCTCTCGTTAGTACTTTTGGGAGTTCCCTAAGATTGTTGTCCATGGTGGATAACTCTACTATCATCACCAGCATTAACATTCATAGTTGGGTCTATCATTTTTCCTTACAGATTCAAATTCAAACAAACACTTCAGAAAGTGAACAACTAACAACACAACAGTCAAATGAATATAGTAACTTGCTCTGTTTCTCATACACAAAATAGAGTATAACAGAATTCGAGAAGAACTAACCACAACTCATACAAAACCTCTTCTTTGATACCAAGATGATGTGAACCATAACCAAAAACAGACAAGGCCAGTCGCTGACTAGGTCTAAGTTTGTAGAAAGCTTGAAAAGGGGTAATGGGGAAGGCACGAAAGGGTAAATAAATGAAGAATGAAAATAGTAAACAAAACCCATGAATAGCTCCAGAGGATATGATACACCAATGGAACTTTTGAAGACTCACAGCATAATTTGATATGATGGACGAATTGATCCAATGAGATTACTCGTCACCTAACCTTGCTTAAGGGAAAGGATAAAAGTGATGTTGAGAGTAAACAACAGTGTTTATGCAAGGAAGAAAAGTACTTAATTGTATTGAAGGTATTCTGATCCCTTAGAGCTACAAGTATAAGGATATTTATACTCGTAAGTTAAGATAACTTGCCCAAAAGAGAAAAGACAATAAGGATATTTCCTAAAGAAGCAATATACATGAGACAAAAGGGTAAAAATGAATATACAAGGAAAACAATCATTGGTGATATAGATTCTATATATGATACTGTATATGTGGTGATGCTATATTGGCAAGGTTGTTAGGAGATGCGGACAAAAAGTACGGACAGATGGGTTTGTCTGAGCAGGGATGACTTAGTCAATCCAATCTCTCTCTCTCAGCTTCTTGATAAGGAAGATGCCGAGTAATCGTTCGACTTGGCAATAGAGAGTAATCATTAATTCGGCATACTACATAATAATGGGCGGTCATATGGTACAGCATTAGAGATGACTCGACAAGGAAGTACTTGACCTCGGTAGGGGTTGGTTGGAATATAAGGATTCGTCATACTAGCCTCTCTAGTCTTTGGGCTCGGCTATAGGTTAGGGGCCCCGTAGCTTGATTCCCATTAGACTCGGTACAGATAATGACCACAATTTAGATGCCAAGAGGAAGAGACCAAGGATCTTGACATATTCATCCCACACGCTTGTCAATCATCCAATTTTGGACATTTTGATGGAGGTACATGGGGAGAAAGGCATCCTCCACTGGCTGCAAAGAACTAAAGGGAATCCTTCGAGGAGAAACTCCAACAAATACTGTGATTTTCACCATAACAAAGGTCACAATATAGATGAGTGCGTTCAACTTAAGAATGCAATTGAAGATGCAATCTAATATGGGCACTTGCGCAAGTTCTTTGTGCATGATGCCGAGAGTATTGAGACACTATTTTAGAGGAGATGTGAGGAACAAGAGAATGACATAGGCCGACATCAACCGTGGAAGATGCAAGGGACGTGGATTCCAGCAAAGCACCCAATGGAGAGATCAACACCATTGTTGGCAGACTTATTATAGGCCAGTCGAGTTCTTCAAACTTGGTTAATGCCAAGAATTACGTTTGCAATATTTAAGGCAAAAAAGTTAAGATCGACAGTACAATATCTTTCAGAGAGGAAGATTTTTAGGGCATCCAAAGGCCACACGATGATACACTCATCATCAATGTGAGAGTCGCTAACTTCGAAGTCAAGAAGATTCTATTGATATAAGAAGTTTAGTCAACATCATTTTTCAGCATGCCTTTAACCAAATGAGGCCTAAGATCAAAGCGTAGCTATAGTCTTACAAGTATGATCTCTATGCCTTCAACAATCAACCTATCTAAGTAGCTAGAGTCATTTCTTTGTCGATACAAATCGGTGATGACGAGTATGTTGCGAAGGATATAGTGGACTTTCTTGTCATCAAATGTTGGTCCTCGTACAACATGATAATGGGACGGCCATGCCAACATCTTCTTGGCATTGTCTATCATGACCTGAGGAGGTTAGTCATGGTAGTCGTCGTATACCATACAAAAGATTGTAGATTGATTTCCCTCTTAATCGACAACCCTTTATGCAATATACAAAGCTTCTACTACAACTAACAACCTAGAGTTAAGTAGGTATAAGCAATATCATCACATTATAATAATTACAATGATTTAAATATAGATAACAAACATATATATAGAGATTCATAGATGAGAAGATGATAACAATTCATATTACAAACTGTTATCATATAATATTACATAATAAGGTTTCAAGTCTAAATATAGTATTATAAGTGCACTCATATCACATCTTATTCCCATAATTAACCTCAAGCATACGATGGCCCAACTCTATGAACAGATCAACTTGTGAAAGTAAACTACAGAGGTAAAAGTAAACTAGCTTAATGAGATAATTCCCTCAACTATACAACAAGCTAGTTATACATAAATTAAATTCAATCAAATGAATGTATGAACAATCGGTATACCATACAAATACATGCAGGTGACCAGGTATTGCATACAACATAGATTTAACACCTTCCGAAGTTAGGATTGGAGAAACATTGGCATTGCCAGATCCAGGTATCATACTAGAACTTATATCATAACAAAACTTTGCATTTCGTATTCAAAATATAATGGTATATCCATTTTCAGTTTTTGTCAAAATAGAGTTCTATGTATAGTTATGAGTAGGTTTACGTAGCCCTCACTTATCCTTAAATAGACACCTCTACTCAATCTTTAGCCAGGTGATTAGCGCCTCCAATGCTTAATAATCCTATGGGCTAGGTAAAGTCATATTGCACATGTATACCATATAAAATCTATAACAACAAATAATCAACCCTCATATGGCCTTTCGCTACTTTCGTGTGATGTGACAGCCGGAATTAGTTATGCAGTGCATGATTATGCATGATTCGATTTAGTTCTTTCAAGTCAGATAATATTAGGTCTTATTATTCAGTGATCAACAAGGTCATAGATAATGAATTCCTATTGAATTTACTATGCAACAACTAATACGTTATTATGCTTTAAAGTAAATTCACGATCAATAAATAGGATCATACATAAGTATAACCCAACCCTACACAATATTTAATTATTAATAACAATTTATATTCACTAACTACATATATAAATAAGTATGAAATTATTAAGAAAAACTTATTCAGCCATAATCAAGTCAAGGATTATAATAGTCTGATGACAAATTAGAGTCAAAGTCGAGATCACTTAATAATAAAGAATATGGAAAGTAGTAAGTTTAGGAATTAAAAACTAAAGTAGTTTCATAATTTGTATTGTTTACTTAACTCAGTTATTGATTTGTGTAAAATTGTCGATTCGAGCTTTTTATTGAATTGCTTATAACTTTTTCGATATAGCTCAAATCTTTATGAACTTATGGTCCATTTTGATCGTTTTCGAGCATACTTTCTTGTAGCGAGGTTCGTTTTGGACGTTGGAATTCATAGTTTTGACTATAATATAAAAATATCATAAAGTTTTTATTTTGACTTAAAAAGTTATAAAATATCAATTCAAGCTTTTCTTAGTATATTTATGATTTAATAATTATTTAGATCATATGATTGGTAATTTTCTTATTTTAAGTCTATTTTACTATAATTACCTATTTTTACTTATTTTTGAGATTTTAAAATTATTAATTCAATTTTTTTCTACTTTATTATTTTTCTAATTAATTAATTATTTTACTATTATTATTAATTAGGAAAATTACTTAATTTATATATAAGTGATGATGTAGTGGCACGTAGAAGTATCATGTGTCACACTTGTGCAATTTTCACAATTTTCTATTTTTTTCTTGTATTGTGTGATATAATTATATGTATATGTAGATACTTATTATTATATTTCATTAAAATTTCTAATTTTATTAATTATTATTATTTTTTTCCTAATTTATGGTATTCTTATATATATTTATTAACTTACTTTATTTATTAAATTAATATTATAGTATATTATATATACTATCTACATATACTCGTATTTTTACGTATATGTTACTATTCATATATGTACATTTATATGTATACTATACTTTATATAATAAATTATTTTAACCTTAGTTATACATTATGTACAAATATAATATACACGTATTTATATTTTATATACATATGTACATATACGGTTATATTATATATATACATATGTACAAAAATAAAAAATATAATTAATAATATACATATATACATACATATCCAACATGTCTAGCCCACTACATGTATAAATATAGACAAAAATTTTTATAAAATAAAAATACTAAGTATAAATATACATACATATACCTACTATTACACACGTATACATATATATGTATTATATAATATAAAATACTACGTATATATATACATATACCACATCACATCCACATATATACATATACATAAGGAAAATACTAATAACATACCTATGTATCTAAATACAAGAATACATAATACATGTATATATATCATATACGTATACTTACACTTATATATCATATAATAAAAATAAATACTATGTACATATACACCCATATATATTCATGCATACCTACATATATATATCAATACCTAAATAGAGAAAAAACCAAATAAATAACATATGTATTATTATTTATACATACATACATACATATACTATCTATTATACATAAATAAAAATAAAATAGAATCAAATATGTAATACGTACATATATTATATTTATTCAAACCTACTTATATGTACATATTAACAAATAAATAAATGAAAATACTTCATATACATAGTATAAAATACATAATGTACAAGATAAATAAGCAACCTACCTAAAATCCTTAGTAATTGAATCAATTAAGTGGTTGAATCCTTATTATTATTATTTTTTCCTCTTCTTCTTCTTCTTGTTAAGTAATGACTTTGGTTTGTTCCCTTTTCTCTTTCAATTTTGGTTTGTGTGTGTACATTGCTTTGTTTTTCTTTTTTAGTTTGTTTGCTTCTAGACTTTCTAGGCATAAGAATCATGGCAGGAGAAATGAAGTAAATAAATTAGAAAATCAAGAAACAAATCCACTTAGATTAGGCATTAATTAGGAAAGGACATCTGCTTTATTACTTTATCCTTTCTCCATTAATTTATTAACGCTTGTACAAGGAAATTGAGTACATGGGCAACTGTAAAAATAGTTAGGAAATCACGTGGAGGAGGAAATAAAATAAGAAGAAGGAAAAAGAAAAGAAAAAGAAAGAAAAAGGGAAGAAAAAGAAAAATAAAAATAATTATACATAATTTTTTCCAAAGATAAAAATAATAGAAATAACATTTATAATTTAATTTTGAGATTTTATAAAAATTTATCAATTTAATTGATACCTATTACAATTATAATTTTTACAAGTTTTTTTTACATTCGACGTTTTCATTAAAAGTTTTACGTAATTACGCAATTTAGTCGATAATTGCAATCGACTATTGTTATATCACTATTAAGTGATATTTATTCATTTTATAAACTTAAAGTTATAGTTTTAGGGTTTTAGTTAAGTGTGGGTTCGATTTTGAGTATTTTTGCGTACATCGCATTAAGGGATTTTGTATATGATTTAAGTTTTGATCGATTCTCAAGGCTTTTTTTTTATTATCGATACTATGTTCGGTTTCTAAATTTTATAAAAATTTTATTATTTTTAGCCTTATTAACTCATAGTACTGTTTAGGATACTCAGACTTAAATTAGGGTTTAGACTATTAACTATATAGGGTTTACATTGTCCCTTCAACTGTACATCTTAAAACCAAATTCCCTACTTTTACGGGGGTTGGTGTATGCAAAGGGGATCAGTAATTGGCATGGTCCTTGTACATAAGGGCCTTGAGATGAGAAGAAGTATTTCAAGTCGAAACCTATCTAGAAGGTAAGTCAGTCAACATCGAGAATGCCAAGAGTGATATTAAGGAAATTCCTTCAGGGGATAACCTAGGGAAAATAACGAGAATCGAGAAACCTTTGGTAGTAGGTACTTGGTAGAGTTTGATCAACTTTTTGTAGGCCAATGTTGATGTGTTTACACGTCTCCTTCAGACATGCTGGGTATCCTGAGACAAGTTATGCTACACAAGCTCCAGATTGATCTAAATGCCGGGTATTTTACGTTAGAGAGACAAGTAGTACTAAAAGAAGAAGTTTAGAAGTTATTGAAGGTATGATTCATTTAGGTGGAGCCTTATCTGACTTGGCTAGCCAATTGTGTGCTAGTCAAGAAGTCTAATGGTAAATGGAGAATGTATATAAACTTCACGTATCTTAACAAGGCCTGTCCTAAGGACTGTTTCCCACTACCAAAAATTAATTAGATGGTAGATGCAATCGTTGGACATGTGTTACTTTCCTTTGTGGATGCTTTCTCTGGTTATAATCAGATCAAGTTGGACAAAGAGGATGAGGTCCATGCATCTTTTGTTTCCAATTTTGGAATATATTGTTACACGATGATGCCCTTTAGGCTTAAAAACGCTGGTATAACATATCAAAGACTTGTTACCAAGATATTTAAACCCTAAATTCATGAAACGTCGAAGTATATATTGACGACATTATTGTGAAGAACGTGAAGGAAGATCGGCATATTGCCGACTTGGAAGAGATGTTTGCCACGTTGAGGAGATGCATCGTGCAACTCAACCTACAGAAATGCGTCTTTGGCGCAACATTAGGAAAATTTTTAGGTTACATGGTTAGTCATGTAGTATTGAGGCTAACTTGAGAAAGATTAAAGCCCTAAGGAACATAAAATCACCTTGAACAGTCAAAGAAGTATAGGAACTCACTGGGTGAATTACTACCCTCAACAGATTTGTGTCGAGAAGTGTGGATAGGTGTGTAGAATTTTTAAAAATATTAAAGAATCTAAAAGAATTCAATTGGATTAACGACTACGAAAGAGTTTTCAATGAGCTTAAGGAATTTTTTGCATTACCCCCAATACTCTCAACACCTATTCTTGGAGAAAATTTATATTTGTACCTATTAGTCAGCTGCCAAGCTCTTTCTTTCGTACTGGTCCGAATTGATGGTAAAGAGTATCGACCTATTTATTATGTGAATCATGTTCTACAGGGGCTGGAGATTTGGTATATAAAGATCGAAAAGTTTGTATTAGTAGTGGTTCACTTGGCAAGAAAGTTAAATTCGTATTTTAAAGCTTACTAAATCATTATTCTCACCGATCAACCATTGTAACAAACATTGCAATGGCCTGATTCCTTGGGGAGAAAATGGAAGTGTTCGTCTTCAACTCCATCATATCAAGGTTTAGAGTTCTTTACATGATAATTACGGATAATGGCCTATAGTTTGACAACAATAAGTTCCAAGCATTCTATGAGAAGCATAGCATTCGCCTTAACTATATGTCTGTATTGCAGCCTTAGATGAATGGATAAGTTGAAGCTGTAAATAAGATCATATTACATGGCCTAAGATGGAAAGTAAATTAAGTTAGAGGGAAATGGGGCAATTAATTACCGAATGTTTTATGGGGGTACGAAACCACCCATAGAACTACGATTGGGGAGACGCCCTTTAGGTTAGCATACGGCACGGAAGCTATGTTATTGATCGAATTAGATTTGCTAAATCTGCGGATTTAGAATTTTGATGTTATGATTAATGAAGTTGGATTAACATCAAATTTAGACACTATCAACAAAATTCGAGATATTGCAAGAGTTAGGATTGCGGCATACCAACATAGAGCGACAAGGTATTACAATTAAAAAGTGAAACACAGAGTTTTTCAACCTACGAATTTGGTTTACTAAAAGATGGAAGCTATTAGCGCGCGAGCAAATTAAGGGAAGCTTGATGCGAACTGGGAGGATCCAGGAAGTCATCGACGAGTGGGTCTATTGATTAGAGAGGTTAGATGGATCTATCATCCTTTGAGCGTGGAATAGCAAGAATTTGAAATTATACTACAATTAATAACTCAGCTTATTTATAAGGCAATAGCCAATAAGCTTGTAAGACTATGGTGTTTTTTTATTTACGAGAATTATGTTTGAAATCTCATGATTCTTATTCTTCTTATTAATGACAAGTTAATAAGTTCTAGTCTAGTGTGGCTAATGAATTGCATAAATTAATCTTACAGCCAAATAATGCGGCTAATCCATGCCTTAAATGGCTAATGGACAATGTCTATAAAGACGTGCGAATTGGGCGTGTGAAATAAAACATGCTGAGAAATAATTAGGTGTGTAACATAAAACATACCGAAAAATAATTGGGCATGTAAAATAAAACATGCTGAGAAGTGGTTAGGTAGTTGAAATAAAACATACTGTAAGATAATTGGGTATATGAAATAAAACTTGTCGAAAGATAATTTGCATGTGAGTAGAAACATGCTGACGAATAAGGACATATGAAATAGAACAAGGCAAACTCTCGATACGTGAACTAAAACATATTGAAAGGAGTCATACGAAGGATATTTCATTTAACCAATGCTGTTACAAATGAATGGCATAACAATTCGTTTAAATAAATATATGAGAGGGTGCAATGTACAAAGAATATAAAAGAATCCTATGACCTACTGTTGAAATCAACAGAAGTAATTCTTGGATTGGAGGCGGGGGCTTTCCTTAAGCAAGCTGCTTTCTCGGTACATGGGCTCTCGTCTTCCCTTGGATCTTTAGCGTGAGCTTCTCTATCATCCTTATTAGGAATCTTGGTACCTTCCTCTTCGTCTTCATCAATACTGCTGACTTTATTGTCAACGTCAGTGAAGTTAAGGCATGAGAGATCATAATCAGGTTGAGGTTTTAGGATCTCCTCTCTTGCTGCTTGAACCCCCTCCAACAACTTCTTCCATAAAAGTCTCTTGTATTGTCGACTAGGAGTGACTATATCAAGAGCCTCTTCAACTAATGGTTCTCTCCTCACAGTCTCCTCCAATTTGGTTACTCGGTTCTATAAGTTTAAGTTGTTAGTCTCCAACTCTTTAATTTACATTTTGAGCTTATCTTCTTCCTTGCTCATCGTGCAAAGAGTTCGGCCCAGGCCCTAGCACTCTTTTTTCTTCTTCTGTAGTTCCTCTTTTAGGCCTTCAGACTCTTTGTACTGTTCTTCTATTTTGGCCTTCAGACTTGAGACTTCATTGGCAATAAGGTCATGTGCCAACTTCTAGGCAACAAGGTCTTCTTGGAGCTTTCTCGCTTCCATCTCAGCCCTTATCCTCGTATTCTCGGTAACAGCAGTTTAGGCTTTTGATGCATTGTATGCATCCTCAACTCTTTGTAGGAAATTTATTTAACATAATCAAGAATGATTCGGCATAACACATGGATACAACTAAAGATATTACCTTCTTTGCTTCTTTATCAGCTTTGTCCAATGCTATTAGAATGTGGCTACTCATTTGGAAAGGGAAATGTATTGGTGATCTAAATGAATTCGACAATTAAAAAGTAATGCTTATGGATGCTCACATCATACAATTTTGCCGTAATATGGGCCTTATTGCAAACGTTGACCTTATCAACATCCTTCTTCGCAAAATCTTTGTCCTTAGGAAGAATAACTCCTTCCATTAAAGCTAAGGACTTTATCCTGTCACCTAGAGTCGAGTTGGTGTCCAAAATCGTGTGGTTCCATCATGGGACGTGATACTTGCCAACTTCCTTATTGGAGACGAATTCAGCACTACTGATGCCGAATGTTTTACTGTGCATTGCCTCCTTCATCCTCTCGTCCGAATCTTTGGACCTTTTGGCAGCTAGTTGTCCGATGAGTTATTTCCCCGGCCTTTTATTATTGTTTGACACTGCCTTTACTATCAAAGATGACCCTTCGGCAGCAGTGACATTAACCTCATTATGGGGTCAAATCTCCCGAACCTCCTCTCTAGGCTTTACAACGAACAAGCAATTTTAGTTTCGGTCGGTAGATCTTTCTTCCCCTTCTTCTGCTTCTCGGTTGGCTAAGAAGGTTTCAGTTGCATCGCAAGCTACTTAGTTGATTCTTTGGCCACCTTTTTCACAGTTGTCAATCGAATAGTGGATGCAATGGTCGCACGCTTGTTGGCCTTTTCCTAAGCTTGTAGCTTGGTAGGATTAACCTCACCAGCATACATATCTTCGAGATGAGCAAACAAGTTAATATCAACATAGGAAAAGAATGAACTTACATTCTCTGTGCTAAGCAAGGCTTAAAGGCGACAATTCTTCCCCCAAATCACGAGAGTGAGTTTCATCTTGTGGCTATACTCGGTAGGGTGGTAACTCATTAGCGTACCTTCTTTTTCAAAATAAAATTGGTTCTCTGATTTCGTAATGTCGTATAATTCTCTCGATGTCCCAAAAGAACATTTTATTCTTCCTCCTTTCTTCAATTTTCTTTGCTGCTTTTGCATCGTTCATCATCAGATCAATATCTTAAGTGCGAATTGGCTCAATCCATTAGGTTCAGAAGTCCAACTCTTCAACAGATACTATTGACAAAAATTTATCATGCCACTTGTGGATCTTAGACTCTAACCCATCCATGAACTTTTACCCATGCCTTATAGCTACAAAGTAACACTCCCCAAGTTGCCTCTTAATTGTGAAGAAAACTGAAACAGTTGAGGCATAACCTTGACTTCGACTTCTTTTCAAACTATCTCAAAAGCCGCAAGACATCGGTATGTATTGGGTGAGAACATACTCGATATGACTCTGAAGTAGTTGAAGAAGTCCTTAACAAAAGCTGAGAAAGGGAAGTGCAACCTAAAATCTAAATATTTCAAATATATATGGAACTTGCGCTTCTTTGGGAAACAAAGCCTCTCCTCCTCTCTTGCCCTCCTCAAATTCTACGTTTTGAGGAGGTCTTGCCTATATTGATTGTACTTTATGATAAGAACTCTATTGATGGAATTAGCGGTTCCATCTAGAGAGTTGCAAAAGTAAACTATTGTATTATACAAATACCTTACCGAGGATTGACCTTCTTTGTCCTCAGGATAATTATCTATAGCAAGCTCGTTGATTTGATTAAGTTTGTCCTACCTTGCCTCAATACTTTCATCAGAGTTGCTAGAAGAGCATGCCTCGTTCCTTCTTTAAGGGGGAGAAGTGGCCTCAGTTTTCGTTACTTCGGAGTCGGAAAGAACAAGTCGGCAGGCAACGTTGCGAACCATACCTGAATGTCTATGAATATTATCTTGGAAATCGAAGAACTTGTAAACGTAAAGAAGAGAAAGCAAGAAAATATGGTTATGACAACTGAGTTTGAACATAAGTAAATCGTGATCTTGAAAAGTCCTTTAAATATGGACAATTCGCCCTCGTAATTGCAACCGTGTTTCTGACAATGATGATCACTGATTTGATAAGTAGTGCAGATTGATGACGGGTGTCATGCCTTTGGAATTTGACCGTTGATAACTCTTTAACAGTTTTTAAGTCTATAGCATAGTGGTTATCGAGGCGATAGGTGTCATATCACCTGGTGTCATATCACCTACCCTTTAGTCTCTTTAACAGGCGGGAATTCAAAAATTGTGACTTTTCGATTGGGATGTAAACCACCTTGCTCCCTCTTTTGCTTGGCATCTAAAGAACTGCTCCCACTCGGCCTCTAATGCATTATATATTACTCCTTTCATCAATTACTTGAGCATGGGAGTTAGAGGGAAAATGTTGATAGTCAGTTTTTGTCTCCATCTTACTCGTCTATTTGGCTGTCGACATGCCGTACGATCTATATTCTCAGCCCCTCATTGAGTGATTGATATTCTTGGCATTACGTAGAGAAACTCAGATCCATCGCAGATTTGAATCCAAGTTCATGGTGCGAACGGTTATTACAAGCATGGTTATGATTACATAACTATCAATTCTCCTTACATTTTAGGGAAGGTATCTAATTAAGAAGTTTCTACGTATCTTGACAGTTATTCTGATGATTGCTCCTTTAGATAGGATAATCTCATTTAAATACAGAAAAAAAAAACCTGGTAAGAGGGGCAAAAAACTCTTAACTTCTCGACTTTACTATTTTCATTCCAACCTACTAACTTAAGCATCGGAGTGCTCGCATCGGACTGGCCCTAGTACTAAGTATTTATCTTATCTTTATAGGATATTTCCAATTCTCAAAATTCACCAACAACAATATGTATTCAAAATGTATTAGGTTTCAAACATTATGTATCATATACGTGCTTTTATATATATTTATATTTATATTATCTACCCATATATAACACAAAATATATTTAACAAATACCATAATGCTAGATACATTAGAATGCTAATATCTATAGCTTATAACTAGTTGACCTATACTCATGATGTATGTAAAAATCAAACATAATAGTGTAATAGAATTTAAAATATAATAAAATTACTGAATCAAATATATATATGATGAATAATTTAAGAAAGAAAATGGCTTATAAAAGTAGAAATGAAGGTAGGTTTTTGCATGTGTAAAATAAACACATTTTGGTAGTATTCAAATTAAATTTGAACATTTATATGATTTGACTATTACGTATATATGGTAATCATAAAAGGAAGAACAATATAAAACTTGTTATTGATTTATTGAAAAGTAAAATAACTAAAAGACCATAAAATTTAGAAGCATGTGAGATATATAGAGTCAATAAACTTAAATATGGAAACCATTAGCCAAAGTTGGCTGATGTATAAATACCTTAGTCATTCATCTAACAAATATTATAACATTCATAATTTGCTAAAAAAACTAAATGCTTTCCTCACACTATGAAAATGGACCAAAAATCACCAATAAAAGAAAAACAACCACGATAAGTACCAAGATAAAGATTCGCTCAAGCTAAAGTTATGAAAAAAAAAAATAAATTTGAGCACCTCTATTTTTTATTTAGATGCACATATAAAAAACTTCTTTCTCATTTTACAACTTCAAATCATTCACTTTCTTATGGTAAAAAAAAAGAAAAATTATTCACTTTTGAAGCCTATGTGAAACTGACAAGATTCTTTCCTTTAAATAAAATGCAACTAAACATCCTTATTTTTAAATTATAGTATATGGAATATAATTTGAAATTCCATAAAAATAAGTGGAAACTATAGACAATATGGACATACAACAATTTAAGCTCACCCATTTAGAAGTTAAAATAGAAAGGAATATTATATATAACAAACATAATACATAAATTAATTAAAGAAACAATTTTAGGTTTATCTTTGAGGACATAATTAGATGTAATACGAATTAAAATCTAGTATGTTGTTATAATATAGTGCTAATTTGCGACAAATTTAGTTTTCAATGAAGATTTTAATACTTGATAGAAAAGAAAGTTCAAAAACCAAACATGCAACCAAAAAAAAAAAAAGGACAAAAACCTAGTCACAAAAATTAAAATCATGCCATTGATGATTTCTTTGGAGTAATAAGACATTGCTAGTAAAATATATAATCATTTGCAATTAATTATGAAATAATTTATGCAACAAAATAATTAAAAAAGAAAAAAAGTTCTCAAAGAGTGTACATTTGATAGAACCAAAACTAAACACTACATTATACAAATTTATCTCAATCGATACATTAAGATCACAAAATGATATATAAACATTTAAAAGTTTCATCATCTTAGCATTATGTCTCACCATAACTATCTTTCAATTTAGTAATTTTGCCTTTTCCATGTTCCATTCTGCAATGCTCATTTGCATCAAACACAATATATATTTTAGTCTTTGATGAAAGAATATTAATATAAGAAAACATCCTTATTTCCTTCATTTTGAACTAAATACATGTACTTGGAAAAGATAGTGTATATTTTGGATTAAACAGTAAAATACTTGGATTGTGAATGCTTTAAAATGATATAAGGTTGTGACCATAGATTTAGATTTTGAAGGCTAGGATTGGTGAAAGTTTGTTTAATATCTTGTACCTAATTTTGTAAAACAAAACATTATTAATGAAAGGTTATAATTGGGATTAAAGAGATGAGATATATAAATTTATGTTAGTTAATAAATTAAGATTGCAAAATAATTAGATCATACTTTTTGAGAAAGTTTTACTAACTTGGTTATGCATTTTACCATCATCTTTCAGTTTGAAATTTTGACTTTTTCATAGTTTCTTCCATAATGTTTCTCAATCTACATCATAGGCAATATATACTATCTAAGAGAATATTTTTATTTTCTTAATTCTAAACTAAATATTTGTACTAAGGAAACAAAAGATGTATTTTGAACTAAACAATAAGGACTTGAATTTTGAATGCTTTAAGATGGAATATGGTTGCAACAATAGATTTGCTTTCAAAGACCAAGATGTAACAACCTGTCTTCCAACCGTTTGCTTAAAACTTTTTCTCAACTGTTGGTGCATAGTGAATAGTTTGTTATGTCATCCTTAAGTTAGGGATAATGTTAACTTGTCAGCTTTACCTCTACAAATAAAACTTTCCAAATATTTCTTTTATTGACATATTGAATTACAACAAAAACTTATACATCAATGGACTACACTTAGAGTATTACAATAAATATTCCTTTATAATGCATAAACTAATCCGCAAATATAGTTCTCATCAATAGTCTTTCTCAAAGATGTCTCCATCAAGTTACATGACGATCTTCTTATTGAGCTACTTTCAAGAACTTAATGTAAACCTCCTTAGCCAATTAATCTTTCTCAAAAGAAATTGGCTTTAGGTAATGCTCTTTAAAGTTTTGGCCCTTAAGGTGATGACGTCATGCTTAGTACAACGAAGAACTATAATATTCCAGTTGTTAGTTATTAAACTCATAATTATAATACCTAGCCAAAAAGTTGATGTAAAGGGATGTTTACTATGCTCATGCATGTAACATATAGAGATACTAGTATCCTAAGTTCACCAAGTCTTTACTTTCAAGTAATTGACATCATCGGGCATCTAGATGTTTTGTCTAGGAACATAGATGACAATAAGGAGTTACTTAGGACTAAGACCTGCAAAACCTTAGTTCTACAGAGTTAAACCACAAAGAGTAGTCGAGTTACTTGAGTAATGAAAGTCTATATACTTTCAAAACCAAGTTTATAAAACCAATGTTTCTTAATACTAAAAATTCTTTGTTTTGAAAACCTCGACCCATAAGTCTCTTTTCGTGACATGCCATGCTATGTATTTAGCAAACAAAATACATTATTCACAACATCACAGTTTTCTACTACATTTAGCCTAGTTAACCAAGTTTTGCTTTCATTCCCTCTCTAATAAAGCTTATTACTAATATTCAACAAGCATCACATTAACAATAAACAGCACATCATAATAGTCCAACCGAGATTCATAGTTAACTAGCAATTACATCCAATAGCATACAATATTATGGGTAGACACAGATTTACTCAAAGCATAGGTTAAATCGACTTATCTAGACATGATTGTAATCCCGAGTCTATGCTACTAAATCTCATTCACCTTTACTTATGTTACTTTAAGGAGGTATTCATCTTGGACATTCTCTAATATAACTTCTGAATTATCTATTGAATTAGGTTAATTATAAGGTTTCTAAACGAATACTCCTGAATGTATATCCTCAGTTAATACTAATTAAGAGTCTCATTTACATCTTTTGATTTGTATCTAGGCCCATCTTATATAAAAGCTGCTAAATGCGTTTTTTGATTCTTCCTCTAATATTTCTTCTAATTTAGTTAAGTAACCATATCACTTATAAAATTCTTACCTCTTATTAACCATATCAAGTTAAGATTAGTAAATATATCCAAAAATATGCTTATCTAGTAGTTATGTTTTAATTGTATGATTAATAGAAATTCCCCATTTATCATAATAACTAATATATTGGTAAATAATGAAAAATTATATAATAATTAGTATACATAACCAATTAATTCTTTGAAAAATATTGTAAACTTATAAAAATATGGAATTTAATGTCTAGTATTTGCAAAGCTTAAATTTGTCTATTACATATATTTTCCGAAATATCGATTTTAGGCCTAATTTTATTAAGAATGAGCTTAAACTTGGTAAATAATCAAATAAAATAACAATATGCAAACTAAATACTTCCAAAATTATAACTAAGCTCTAGAAGTCACTATAAACCAAAGTTATTAAGAATTTTAATTAAAAACTCATTATTTCCTCAATATGAAAACTGGGCAAGTTTAATAAAATAAATTTAATAAATACTTAAACAAGTAGTTTATAAAAAACTCTTTTGTATGTAAATTAAATATAACATATGAATAAAAAATTAGCTTAAAAAAAGCATTATTTACTATTTTTGAAAGTTAATATAAAATTTATTGTATAAGGCCAATTTCTTAAGGAACTCGTATGATCGCCTTTAATTTAAAAAATCTTGGTTATCTACATGCAAAAATACTTATAAATACCAAATTTCATAATTTTTTTAATAATGTTTGGTATTTTTAATAAATTAGAGAATTTAGAATCGAAAATTCAAGCATTACCATTTTTTCAGCCATTGGAACTTTTCTGACGACCATTACTACTTGATTGTACTTCCTTAGCTATTATCTTTCAACCTTTAAGCCACCACAATGTCAGGATTATGTTTGGTCTATAAACTCCCACTCCTTACCTCTATTTTGAAAATTGTAATAATTTGATTCTCTGCAAATTTCTCTATAATCTTCTTTATACTTGTATTATTTCCTAAAGCTTACAATTGACCAAAGTTTTAGAAAATAAGGTTAAAGAAGAGATTTATACTAGGTTGGGGTTGGTGGAATTTGTTGAAAAGGTACATATGTTATTTTTCTATTTCTTATGGTTATGTTACTAATAAGGGTCATTTTTTTAAAAACCATAATCTTCTTCTTATGTATCAATTTAGCAACTCTTTTTAGCTTACATTGTCGAGTTGTATCCTCATGATTGCTACAATTAGAAAGAAGGATCCCTGGTTCAATTAGAAAAACACAAACAAATATGCCTTATAGCTTATTGTTTCATTAGTAGGTGTGTCTCTTCCTTGGTCATTTATAAAAGTGAGATATCCCCCCTTTTTTTAAAAACCAATAATTTTCAGCTATTGGCCATGAGATTTATGGAAATATTAGGCATATTATTATATTTATATTTTTTTTTGCCACATGTGCACTTGCTCTATACGTATATTTAGTCATCTTATACATTATAAAATAACACAATAACAAAATTACTCAATTTTTCATTTCCTCATTTGTTTTTCCTTTCTCTTGATAGTCTTCATCAATCTGCAATCGCAGTAGGGTTTGTGGTAACATTTTATACTCTTAATCTTAGTTAGTAATAAAGTTTTAAACATGGTATCAAAGCAGGTTCTTGTCATTTGTTTGAATAATTTCATCTAGTTCATTGATTTAATTTTGATTACATAGTTTTCAACATTATTTGAATAAATTACTTTTACTTTATAAATAACGAATTCTGATCTATAGTATAATGATCCTCTCTTCCTATCAAAGTCTAATAATATTGGAAATGTCTTAATAAGTTTGATCTTCAATGGATTGACTTTGTTGGAGTAAATTTGTTAAGATGGCAGTAGGTGTAAAATATAAGCTAGGTTTTATAGATGGAAAATGTGTGAAACCAAAAGATGATGATGATTAGTTGGAAAGATGGCTGCAATGTGATTATATGATCCATTGTTGGATCTTAAATTTAATGAATAAGGAATTATCAGAGGGATTTTTATATACACATTCAGGAAAAAAACTTTAGAATAATGTTTATAAAAGATTTGGTCATTCAAATGGTCCCTTGCTTTATCAAATTTAGCATAAAATTGTTAACTTTGAGCAAGGGAGTACTAGTGTGATAATGTACTATAATAAATTGAAGAAGCTATGGGATCAGTTAAATAATTTAAGTGGATTACCAAAGTGTAGTTGTAGAATTCTCAATTAATGTAGTTGTGATATAATCGAAAAAATGTTAGAAATGGAGATTAAAGTAGATTAATGCAGTTCCTTCTTAGCTTAAATGATGCTTTTAAACGTATCAAAAGTCATAGTTTATGAATCCCTTGTCAATAGTAAATAAAGCTTACTACTGTGTTTTTTAAGTGAAGAAACAAAAACAAGTGTCAAGAATTTATAGCTATGAAGAGAGTTATGTACTAGCATCTCATATATAAGAAAAGTAGCAAATACAAATAGGAAGGATAGGAATGGAAGAATAGGGATGGAGATTATATATATATTGTAACAGAAGTGAACATGATGTAGAAAAATGCTTTAAATTGGTAGGTTTCCCATATTGGTATAAGAATACCAAAGATTGAAGGGATCTTAAAGTAGTAGCACAAGTTCACTCTAACCAAGATATACCATTTGATCTATCAGTTGCTAACAATGTTTCTATTGATAGTGGAAATAGGTTAATATCTTCAAAGAATAATCTAAGTATGAGAATTTGCACTGAAGTTGTGTGAACATTGAAGGGAAAACAACAAGTAGAAGGAGACATACAAAATGTTATGGTGAATTTTGTAGGTATCAATTCTAATTTATGTTCAAACTCTTTAAAATCTTTTGATGGTTCATTAAGAGATTAGATTGTATATACGGAAGCTTTGAACTACATGACA
This sequence comes from Lumnitzera littorea, assembly GCA_024138015.1. Classification (NCBI taxonomy): domain Eukaryota; kingdom Viridiplantae; phylum Streptophyta; class Magnoliopsida; order Myrtales; family Combretaceae; genus Lumnitzera; species Lumnitzera littorea. Next base: position 76,061,674 of record JAMXBB010000005.1, read on the forward strand.
CTTTTTAGTCATCTTCTAACCAATACATAAACACTTAAACAACCCATTACTGTTTGTTTACTTGACGGATGTGTGAAATCTGTTCAAATTACAAGTGATTTTCATTTGAATGAGCATCTTACATAAACAAAAGTACTATTTGTTCAAGATTTCCAATGTAACCTTCTTTATATTAGTCGCCTTATTGCAAATATACCTAACATGTCTATCATCTTTGATTACAATGATTGCTTGTTTCAAGACCTAACTACTAAGGAATGTGTGGCAAAGGTCGAGATCAAGTTAAGACTATGTATTGAGCTTGAAATCCCATGTTTCATGTTGTGAATCTATAGCTATTGATACTTTTATACTTAACAACGTTGTTAAATAGCAATCTCCTTTATAGTTGCTGCATGATAGATTAGGCCATGTTTCTTATTCAAAGATGCAACACTTGTTTGATTGTAAACATTTGAACTTATCAACTTTCTTATGTGATACTTGTCAAATTTCCAAATTTCACAAACTCTCATTTTATATCAATCAATCCACTTCATTGCATGTGTTTAATTCATATTGACTTATGGGGACCCTATAACACTATATCAATTTCTAGTGCAAGTTTCTTTCTTATTATGGTGGATGATAAAAGTAAGTAGACTTGGACTTTATTGCTAAGGATGATAAAAGCGATGTACTCAGACTTTCTTACTGAAATTCCAAACATAAAATAATATAAAGCTTGAAAACCTTTCTTTCATATGTTTATAACTAGTTTCATGTTTTCCCCAAAATCATTTGAATAGATAATGTCCTTGAATTTATGTTACATGAATGTCAAAATCTCTTGAAAACACATGAGAGCATATATCATAGAACCACCATTTTATGTACCCTAACAAAATGGAATTGTTGAGAGAAAACATAGACACCCATTGGATATGGTTAGAGCATTACGTTTTCATGCAAATTTGCCAAAAAATAAAATAAAATTGGGGAGATTGTGTTCTTGTAGTAACCTTTCTTATCAATAAGATGCCAATGAAATTATTGGGGTGGAAGACACCATACCACATTTTATACAATAAAGCACCTACATACACTGACTTTAGAATCTTTAGATGTCTATATTATGTATTCATCATCCCTGTTGTTTGTGACAAATTTGATGCAAGAGCAAGAAGGTATATTTTTGTAGGGTATCCTCCAAGTCAAAAGGGAAATAAATTGTATGATCTTGATACCTATCAATTGTTTACAAGTCGATATGTAGTTTTCTTTAAGCACATCTTTTTGTTTAAATCGTGTGATGCTATGACTAAACCTATTGCCATTAATTCATGCTTGTTTCTTAATGTCTCATAGTCTCCTTCATCCCCCATATTTGATTCTAATTAACCATCCACAATCGAGATTCCTTCTATTGTGTCTAATCGTCAATCTTCTGTTTCTATTGATCATACTTAATCTACTCACTCCACTAATCCTATTAGAAGGTCTTCTAGAGTTTGAAATTTGCTAAATTAGCTCAAGAACTATGTCATGCATGTTCAAAGTAGTTCAAGTTAGGATATAAGTTCAACTCACACAATACATTCCAATCTATATCCCCCTTTACTGAGAACTCATCTATCAAATAACCCACATATTATGTGGCATTTATAGCTCATGTACTTACGATTTAAGAGCCTAGTAACTATCAAGAGGCTAACGAGAATCTTATATGAGTAGAAGCAATGGAGAAAAAACTTTTGGCATTAGAATCTAATGATACTTAGGAATTATGTTCTTTGCCACCAGGTTAGAAAGCAATCGGTTGTAAGTAGGTGTACAAGATTAAATATAAGGCTGATGGGTCTATAGAGAGATTTAAGGCTAGACTTGTGGTAAAGAGATATAATCAACTGAAGGGCTTAGATTACACTCATACGTTCTCTCTTATTGCTAAGTTGGTTATTGTCCGCATTTTAGTAGCTATTGCAACTTTGAAAAATTGGTACATACACTAGTTAGATGTAAACAATGCATTTTTATACGGTTACATTGATGAGGAAATCTATATAGTTCTACTTAAGGGATATACATAAGTCCCTAATGGTTAAGTTTGTAAGCTTGTGCATTTCCTTTATGGCTTGTAGCAAGCTTCATGCTAATGGAATAAGGAATTCATGAAGTTTATTGTCTCCTTGGGTTTTGTTCAATCTAGGAGTGATTATTTACTCTATATTAGATCCAAAGGTAATGAGTTTTTGGCCGTCCTTGTTTATGTGGATGATGTTTTAATTATAGAAAACAATTTGGATGCTATTGTTGATGTTAAACACTCTTTAGATCATGCTTTTACCATAAAGGACCTTGTTGATGTGCGTTTTTTCTTAGGCTTAGAAATCTATCGAACATCTAGTGAGTTGATGATTAATCAATATAAGTTTCTACTAAATACGTTACAGGATGTAGGCTGAGTAGGGGCTAATGTCAGGCTTGATAACTAACAAGGAGTGTTACTTAATGATCCTAGTGTTTTTCAATGTATTGTTGGGTGCTTATTGTACATCACTATTATACGTCCAAAAATCTCATTCATAGTGCAACAGCTTAGTCAGGTTGTTGCTTGTCCTCGTTCTTCTCATTTTATGGCTACTCTTCATGTGCTTAAATGTCTCAAAGGCACTATAGATCGGGAGTTGTATTACTCTTTTAGCTCTTTAAATCTACTAGGGTATGTAGACGTTGGTTAGGGTTCGCCTAAGGTAGACAAAAGATCTTTGCTTGGCTTTTGTATGTTTCTTGGAACCCCTTTAATATCTTGGAGAAAAAAAAAAAACCCCACTGTTGCTACTTCATTAGCAAAAGTGGAATATTGAAGTCTTGCATCAATTGTGAAAGAGTTACTTTAGAGATCCAACATTCTTTAAGATCTTCAAATTGGTGTTCGATTACTTGTGTCACTCTTCATTGATAACAGATCTACACAGATGATCGTGAATAACCCATGCTTTTATGGCAATATATATATATATATATATATATAATGAAGTCGATGTGCATTTTATTCAAGATTATATTTCTTTTAACTTCTTACAAATCGGTTGTGTTCCTTCTATGCATCAATTAGCCAACTTGATGACTAAGGCACTTCTTGACTTAGCTCTTTCAGTATTCTTCTCCAAGTTAGGCCTCTTAGATATAGTCTTGCTTTTAGGGGGTGGAAATTGATGGAAATATTAAGAATATTATTATATTTATACTTTCTGCCATTTGTGCACATGCTCTATATGTATATATATAGTCATCCTATATAGTATTAACTAACATAATAACAAAATTACTCAACTTTTCATTTCCTTATCTGTTTTTCCTCTCTCTCGATACTCTTCATCAATCTACAATCATACTAAGGTTTAAGGTAACATTTTGTACTCCCAATCTTGATCAGTAATAGAGTGTTAAACAAGATCTAAATAATCATTTGAGGGAATATTATATAGCTTGCTACTTGATCAACATTAGGGATATTTTTTAGTTTACCCACATTTATTTAGCATTTTTTGAACATACAACACCTTTAGATATTATTTCATGTCAAATTATAAATTTTATTAGTCAAATAAATTATCTCTAAGGTCTCGATAGATATCAAAACTTGTTCCATTTAGTCACCTTTATAAATCAAAAACTATATCTCTATAATATTGTTATATATATATATATACATATATATTAGGATTTATATTAATTTATGAGTATATATTTAATATACTAAGTATTTCTAGAGAATATATGCCATCTCTAGCTATTATTGCTTATCAATCTATAAATTTTATTATCTGAATAATTTAGGCTTATAGCCTCAATGTATATTTGAACTTGTTAAGCGAGTTATTGATAATGGGTTCATTTCTCATATTTCAACTATATTCTCTAAATTCTATGTTTTGATAAAAATAAAATGTTATTCTAAGTTTAAGTTAATTATTCAAAGGTCGAGGTCTCACACAAGACTGTTGGAAAGCTATTAATGAAACATTGTCTTTATAAAATGGGGGTTAGAGATTAGCTACAATCTTGTGTTTGTTGGTATGATTTGAAATTAGGATATGAAATGGATATCAACATTGTTGTCTTCATGTTAAGAAAGAGAAAAATAAAATTTTCTATTTTTAATGAAGAAAGTAATGTATATAGATGAGGGACATGGAGAGAGATGGATGATAGACAAGAGGTTTACCAATTTTTAAAAATACTCCATTGAAAGTGTGACACATAAGAAATTGGACCTATATATGGGATCAGATGTGGGACCATTTTTCAATGTGACACATTTTCAATGGAAGGTTTTGTTAAAATATATAGATACTAGTTAAAAGCTTGTATAAGTTTTTAGTTATGGTGATAATTTTCTTTTAGAAAAACAACCACTATAAATTATTATTTTGATAGTATGAATTATTCTTTTTACCCGACTTGGGATTTATTATAAAATGTAGTCGAAGCTTAATCCTATCACATAATACAAGCATCTGACAACTAAACTTATGTGTTGTTTGATGATATTTTAATATTAGAAATAAGAAAAGATAAAAGAAAATGGGTTAAAAATGAGGGTGTTACTATCTTTTACAAAATTATAAAATCATAATTTTTAGACTCCTACTTCATTAACTAGGTATTGGAAAAATAAATAGAGCAAGGGAATAGAGAAGATAAAATGACAAATTTAAATTATATAATGATACACACATGATTGAATTAAAGTATTGTAATTAAACCATATTATTTGATCCAATTATTGTGTCAATAATTTACTAATGTAGACTATATTTGTTAAAATATTAGTTTTTTTTTATATATATTTAGAGTATTTTCTATCCACTTTACAATGTATACGTTCTTTCTAAAAGAAATTGGAAACAGTGGACTCCAATGCATTTGTTAAGAAGTTGAAAAAAATCAATATTTAATAGTTACTTATGAAAATTGTTTTCCTTTCAAATGGAATTTTATGTCTTACTTTCACAAAATAAAATTTTTGATACATTATTAACTTTACAAACTTACCGTTCCTTTGAATTAACTAAAGAAATTGACATTTACATGTTTTAATTTGAAAAAAATATGAAACGTCAATGCTTTTACCCCTTTCCTACTTTTCAAAGCTATTTTGTGAGATTATAATGACATAATAATATAATATAAGATGTTATTTGTCATTGAATTTAATATAATCTATTCCTTCAAGAAGTTAAAAAGGAAAAAAGGATACATACTCTCTCTTTTTATCTATCTCTTAATCATTAAATTATTTTTGGTATTTGAGTGTGAAGGAATAATTACATATAAAATGATTAAATTAGAACGTCATTAATACCATTATTGATATGAGAACTTAATATGATGGACTATTTGAATATGAAGGGAATAAGTGAGAATGTAACTAATATGAGAATAAAAAACTTAGAAAGCTATTCAAAATCCTAGTCGAGATGGAAAAATCCTAGCCAACCTTCATCATCTCTCTCGAAGGATGAATATAGTAACAGGGCTTGATGGAGCCGAAAATGGCTCACAATGGAGGAAGAGGGACAATCCTCAATCACAATTGACACTGTACAATCTAATCTAAGGGTAGATAGGGCACTAAGGTTATCATTTCGTGATATAGTACTCACAAATATACTCGATGCCTATGAAAAATCTTGCTTCACCAAGTCAATGGGGAGAAAGGAATTAGAAGTCATGGATCGTGACTTAGAGGAGACAAAAGAAGAAGAGATCCGTTTGAATAACGGAGTAGACCCAGATGTTTGTCACGTAAAATTCTCTAAACCTAAAAAAGACATTTTGTATGCACCATAGCAGCAAACTTTTATCACAAAAGTTATGGGGCCGAACATTAGCTTTAAACTTATGAGTGAGTGATTAAGAAAAATGTGGAGAGGTTTGAGTAATTTTAAATTAATCCATGTGGGATTTAGAATATATTTTCTCTCTCTTGATAATAGTATAGACTACCAATGGGTCATTAAAAATGGCCCTTGTTTTATTAATGATCATTATCTTGCATTAAAGAAGTGGGAACTAGATTTTTGTATAGATTAGGCATACTTCAATGTGCTTGTGGTTTGGGAGAGGATTATGGGGCTTCCAGTGGAAAATTATCCCCCATTAGTAATATGAAGAATTAGGGAAAAACTTGAGTCGGTTCTTCGATATGATTCATATACTGTAAGGTTAGAGAGGGGATGCTTTGCTCATTTTTATGTACAAGTGGACATGAATACCCCATTCAAACATACACTAGTAACTAATGCATGAAACTACTTAATCTAGTATGATGGATTGCTTAAGATTTGTGAAAATATGTGGTTGTATAAGCCATAATAGATTATCCTACCTAAAGATGGAAATGGATAACAAGCCTTCGTGTTATTGAAGTTTCCTATTAGAGAGCTCCTAAGAGAATCCAACTCGGGTTGTTAATGAGGCATTAAGTAAGGAAGAGGTGGGTGACATAGATGAATGCACTTAAAATGTAAATGGAAATGAGATAAATAATGGAGTTGATACTGAGGAGGAGCATAGTTTGATATGCCATGAAAATAAGCATATTGAATCACATGTTATTGAAAGGGAGGATGGACTAAATCGCTCATAAGTTTAGGATACCAAAGAGCAATCCGACAGGTTGATAAAAAATAATATGTTAACGGACACATAGTACAGTCCTTGGGTTAAAGTATAATACAAGAAAATGGCACCGGAAAAGAAGAGAGCCAAACCTACACGACAAAATAATGGACATGCCCCAAAAGGGAAAAATATGTTGTTTAGAGTATTAATTGAGAATGAATTTGTAGGAGAACATACACAACTGTAACAAACTGAAAAGATAAAATGAGAATTTTTTTCTCTAAAAGATGTGAATGGGGAGTTAAAGAGAGTAACTATCATTGAGAACTCCTCTTTAAAAGGAAAGGCAATAGACACTTCCTCCTAAAAGAACTTCCCAAGAGAAGGAAAACACAAAAAGAAAAGATAATCTCTAGGAAAACTCTCACAGTAGAATGGTTAACACGCTAGAAGTGGAGATCATGTTGCAATTATTGCACAGCGACTTGGACAGACCGGAACAACACACAAATAGTTGAATCTGGGAAGTCTACGGGAATGGATGTTCAAGGTTGGTGTAGGCAGAAACCTGGGGTATGATCCTTTATCCAGCCCAATGGAAAAGAACATAAGTGTAAGAGGTTTTATTTTGGTCAATCTTGAGAAGAGCTTGAACCTTCAACTAGGGTATGTGACAGTAAAGATGCCTATGTATTGAGAGGATTTACTAGGAGGATACATTCTTAGAATGTTGGAGTGGACATGCGAGATCTTGACAGAGGGGGTACAAAGGGGGTCTACTTATGAGAGATCATATCGACTGAGATCCAAAGAATCCGATTCATCATCCCAGTAATGGGAGAAGGTGATAAGAGTGTGCTGATCACTACATGGGAGATGTAAATGATAATGTTCTATACAGTGTTTCAACTGTACATAAGGGAATGCAAAGTGACTTTTTCCAACAACAGTATACCCTATGATACTAGTACAGTTTGACAACAAATATGTCTACATTGGAATTCATAGATACCTTCTTCTTTGATATGATGTGAATACTGTTCAAAGCTTCAGCATGGAACACCAGAGAGGCAAACTCAAACTCATTAGAGAGCCATCTGGGATTTAAAGATTCACTATGAGCCGTATGTTCTAATCATAACTAAAACAAAAATGATGAGATAGGTGGTGACAAAACTTTATGACTTTCTTGACTATAACTGAATGCTTTGTGTGGAAGCAAAAGGTTCGAATAGGGGCATCTTGGTGATGTGGAATGCAAAATCTGTGACCATCTACTCACCATACATGTCAAGGAAACAGGTCCTCATAGAGGTCTAGGTACATAACTCATCCTGTTTCTTGGGTTTTTTCTATGATATATGCTAGTCTAAATAGAGAAATAGGCGCTTGCTATAGGATGAACTAAGGGAGTGGGTACAAAAAACCCCTAGTGTTTAGGTCCTCATAGGGGACTTTAATGAAATCTTAAGTAGAAATAAAAAATTTATAGGGTGGGGAGGTGTTGATGCTAACTAAGTAGCATGGGAGTACCAAGGTTGTATGAATATCTACGATATAGTAGACATTGGTTTTGTAAGGTCACACATGAAAAAGATTAAGGAATTTATCTAACCTTATTCAAACCTAATTGGATAGATTATGGGCTAATTATGATTGGTGGAAACTGTACTTGAAAGTGAAACATTACCATCCTCATCTAGTTAATTAGATCACTTGATTATTTTCTTGAACACTTGCCTATCCTTAGGTGACAAAGTACAGAATGTTAGGCCCTTCTGATTCCAACCAATGTGGTTAGACAATCCATGATTTAAACCCTTAGTAACAAATTTTTGGCAACAAGCTTCTTTTGATTATACCCAGGATTTGGAATCTTTTATTAAAAAGGTCAGATCTTAGAACAGAGAGGTTTTTGGGATTATTTTCATTCGAAAGAAGAAGATCATGGAGATCTTAAGTGAATTAGATAAGAGCTATTTGATAGACTTACCTAAAACCTCATTAATAAAGAAACTTTCTAGGAAGAACTAGCCTGGGTTTTAAAGTAAGAAAAAAAACTATGGGTGCTAAGGTAAGAGCAAACTAGGTAATTCATTGGGAAAGAAACACCAACTATTTCCATGCTAGCATCATTACTTAAAAATTGGAGTCTAGAATGGTGGAATATTTGACTCAGTTGGCAATCGGGTGGATAATATTTAGAGTGTGCAGTAGCTTTTTGTGGAGTTCTTTAATAGCTTATATTCGATAAAGAGAAGCTTTGTTTGGAAAGATCTTAGTAACTGGAGTAATAGTCAAAAGGGTGTTACACAATGAGGAATTCAAATATCTCCAATGCCCATAGACTCATGATGAAATCAAACAAGCTTTATGGTGTATTGGAAACCATAAGTCACCTAACATTAATAGATTTCACGTAAAATTTTATAAAAAATGCTGCAAGTGTGCAAAGTGATGAGTACGATACTCTAAATTAGGACTATGCTACAACAGATAAATGAGACTCCTCTTGTCCTAATACTAAAAGTCACGAGTGCGAACAAAGTTAAAGACTTCTGCCTGATTAGCTTATGTACAACCATGTACAAAATTATCAGAAAGTGCTTAGTAAATAGATTATAACCCTTATTATTTGACCTTATGAGTCTTGAGCAAGTAAGCTTTATCTTAAGGAGATTTGTAAAGGACAACATTATCTACTTCTAGGAAATTTTGCACTCTATGGGAAACAAAACTGGCAGAAAACATTGGATGGTAGTGAAACTAGATTTAGAAAAAGCATACGACCAAATGGATTGGGACTTTGTTAGGTTTGCTTTAATATCTTTAAACTTTCCCTCCAGTTGGATTAAGTTAATTAGCTCTTGCCTTTCTATTGTTAAGTATCAGCTGGTCTTTAATGGTTTTGTGTTAGACCCATTTCTAGCCAACAAGGGACTAAGACAAGGAGACTTGCTATCACCATACCTTTTCATTTTGGATATGGAAATTTTGAGCAAGAGGAAGTTTAAAAGTGCAAACCTCCACTTTGTACTGGAGAAGACAAGAACAAAGCTAGTGGAGTGGAAGTTGAATCTTTTAAGTATGGCAAGATGGAAACTATTAGCAATCGTAGCCTTGGAAGGGATTGTCAATTACTACTCACAAGTTTTACCTATGACGAAGGGCTTAACAGAGAAGCTAGAGAAGATGCATAGAGATTTCATTTAGAGTAACATAGAAAGTAGAAGGAAAATGCATTGCATTAATTGGGAAAAGTTTAAACTCCTTAAGGAGGAAGGTGAGCTTGGAGTGATGGACTTGAAGCAAAGAAATCAGCCTAATTTTGCAAATTTGGTGTGGCAATTAAAAAGAAAAAAGCTATTGTAGACCTCCTTTGTGAATCAAAATATCACTCACAGTTAAAGGGTTGTTGAAAGATAAAATGCTCCTCATTATTCACTGAATTATAGAAAGTTACTAATTAGGTAGAAGACCGAGTATATTTGAAGGTAAAGAATGGCAAGAAGGCATGATTTTGGAGGGATATTTGATCAGGAGAAATGCTTGTGGCTTATTAGCTATATGGACCTCTAAACAAGTATGATGAAAACCTGACTATCTATCAACTGTGGGACAATTTAACAGGATAGAACAAAGATGTTATATGTTACCCACCAAATGATAACATTAAGTACATGTTGGGTTTCCTATTTTTAAGTTTGAATGAGGAAGAAGAGGATGTAGAGAGGTAGCCCTTCCAACTTGATGAGGAACTTATGACAAAATCAGCATATATGTAAATGTCAAAAGAGAAACAACTAAGAATTTGCAATAGGAAGTGGGATTGGATTTGGAAATTACTCACATGCCTGAGCACCTAGTTCTTTATCTAGTGAATATTATATAATGGTCTAGTTACAGGAGAGAACATGCAGAAACATAGATTACTAGTAAACTTCACCTGCTCATTCTGTAACAATAAGCTAGAGATAATGTAACACATTTTTTTTTAATTGTGGTTGGACTAGAACAATTTGGTGCCACATGGAGTCATCCTTCCAAACAGAATTCCAAAAAAGTGAAACAAAAACTGGAAATGTCTTACTCCATTGTGACCGATATATGTTTTGATTACCTTAAATAATATATGGAGAATGAGTAACAATAGGATATTTAGGCAAGAATGGGAGGAAGAAAACTATGAAGAGAAAATTAGGAAGGAAGCATTGGAGTGGTGGGCACACAATAGGAAAGAGAAGTTGAACTTTAAATGCTGAAACCTAAACTTGCTAGGACCGATAATAGGATTAGGCTGGGTGAAAGTTGCTTCTGATGGTGTAGTTTTAGAAGGCCAAAACGTAGTAGGAATTGGTGTCATATGTATGGATCATGAAGGAATTGTCCTTTAGGCATTGCACTAATAGAAATATGGATTGTCACTACTTGAGGCAGAATGATGTGCTATTAGGTAAACACTCAACTTACTTAATAGAGGGGCCACTAGAAAGTTCTTTGCATAACAAACTTATAGCAAGCACTAGAGTGGATTTAAATTAGGAGGATTGGTAAAGATTGTTGTCACACCATCTTACATGAATGTAAGGATGTACTTACTTTGGTGATACCTCTCCATGCAGGGTCGCTTGTGAAAGGAACGCAGCAATGGATGCACTAGCCAAGCAAGGATTGCAACAACTAGGCTTTATTCTTTTTGTGGACAATTTACCTTTATATTTATCTATGGCTATTTTAGATCATAATAAGCATTATTAACCCCATTATAGTAGATTTAGTTTAAGTTTATGTTTTGTTTGTTGGACATGTATGTAGACCTTTTTATGTGGTTTTTAGAATTAAGTTCCTAAATTACCTAAAAAAAAAAAACTAATATGAGAATATGTCTTCAATTCAGTTGTTATTATCATATTAATATTTTAATAAATATTACGATGTGTCAAAATTGAAAACTTATAGATATATATATATATATATCTACATAGATAACCAAAGGAAAAAAAAAAAGAATCTTAACGAAATATACATTAATACAAAAACATTTAAACTACTATAAGTTGGAAGTGAAAATATATTTATTTTCATAAGAAATAAATATTCCAATAATACTCTATGTAATACTCTCACTTCTATTTCTCTAAAAGGAAATTGTATTAATATTAAAATTATATTACTTGATTATTGTGTGAGGTTCACATTAATGAAGTATTTAATAATATCATCAAGATAAAAATTGAAAATGATGGGATGCTTAAATATAAAGGGTTTAAGTTAGAGATGAGAATATGCCTTCAATATAATTGTTATCATTATATTGAAATTTTTAATAAGTATTACAATAATGAATAGTAAAAACCTCTAAATGTTTAGAATATGTTTTCGAGATAGAAATAAACTAAAGGAAAAGATTTAAAGGAAATGAAATAGGTGAGCACAATGGTTCCATGGCTCGTTTTGTGGTGAATAAATATAATATATATGTAAAACTGACATAGATTAAAAGTATGAATGAACGTAATATAACGATAAACAATTATTGTATTGTAATACATGTTGAAAATTAAAATAAAAATATATGGAAAAATAAATATGTTTGAATAGTAGTAAATGTTATAATAAAAAGATAGAATATAAAAAAGAAAAAAGCATCTAAAACTATATATTATAATATGATTTGATACGATGGAGAGAGAGTAGGGTTACTATGTTTTGAATTGTGATATATTAGTGTGTGGATATTATTATAGCTTGAGTGCATAGTGATAATTTTGTTTTATAACATTATGGGTAGGCATACAAAAATTATTTGAAATTTCATAACAAATCATTAGGGAAAAAGAAAGTGAAATTATTTTAGTGATAAATTATTCTTTTCTTATGTTAGGAGTGGGATGAAAAAATGGAACCAAATAAGATTCTTTCATGCACTTGAATACTTAAAAATGAAATGGAGTAAAGTTTAAGATGTAGATTGTTGGTGGGTTTTTTAAGAATTATATTACTTATAAGTAATACAAACATTATGATAATAAACAGCATAATATATAAAGAGAGTTTTGAAATGCTAATGGACTAATTAGCAACATACAGTATTATAAATCATTAATTCAACAAAAAATCAACTACTATAACATCATAATTACATCATATGCATTGAATTAGGGTTGACAATTCCTATTGTCATATTGTGTTTTGTATTTGTGTCTAAATAGGTTTATGTTTGAAAAATCTTAACCCGTGATATGACCAATTTGTTAATCATGTCTGAATACCTAAACTCGTAACCTAACCTCTTTTAATAAGTTTGTCTTATGTTTAGGTTGGACCTATTTATTGATTAAAAAGTCATAAATGAATTTATAAGATACTTATATATGTAAAAGATAAATGGATGATAATAATATTTAAATTCTACAAATACAAATGTTATAAGGTTTCAATACTCAAAATAAAATTACAACCCAAATAAAAGTTTTAGTGAAATAAAGTCTAATCTAATCACAACCCTAAGATTTAAATTACATAATATTACTTTATTAAGTGGAAACATGGCCTGAAGCGATGTTACTAGCAATATTGGTTTTCAAATTCATTACATTCTCAATAGATCTTCTGGGGGAGATGAATAAAAATTTACACATAAAAAAGAATCATATCAATGAAATATATTAGATTGAAAATTTCCCTACCTTAAAGCTTACTTCAACAAATAGTTGTAATATAATACTATTTTATAATCCGTGATTTGTTTTTCTTCTAAGAAAAGAAAAATCCAATTGGAGTGCATTATGAAAAACATAAAAAGTAACAGGGCATACTATTTTCTTATAAGAAATTCCAATGAACGGTTTTTGAATGAAGTATAATAGTTTAGTGCCTTATTATTATGGTGAATTTGGATCTTCTCCTAGAAATAGAATAAAAAAGACTATTGGGGTAAAGACCATGGCACACTATTTGACATAATGGAAAAAATAAAGTACCTTATTGTGTGGAAAAAAAAAAAAAAAGACTCAAGACTTTACACTTGCTTTGATAGTTGAGAAAAAATTCAAACTTGAGAGCTTGTGAATGTCAAATTAGAATGTGTTTGGTTTGCGGTTATATGTTAGAAGGAAGAAGAACGAAACAGAAGCTAAAGATAGAAGGAATCCTAGTCATTAAAAATTATTCAGCATTGACATGTACATTTTTGCTTTGCTCTTCATTGTAGATGAAAGAATAAAAGAAAATATAAATTTATTAATAGTTAACACGTTTGTGGGTTGAGCATGGGATTGAGGCCTATCTAATAAATGGGTTTGGGATCTAAACCTAAACTTAGATATGAATTTAGATGTATTTACTACCTAGATGGGTTTGACTTGTTTGTGTCTTATGTCAATTTTTTTATTACTCAAACTAGTTTAAATTGTGTTATATTATGTTCAGATCTAATGGGTTCGGTCCCAAATTGCTAGCTCTATACTGAATAAATTTTAAAGTAATTATAATATTGTAAATATAAATTTAAATCATCTTTACATATATTGTGTAAATGAGAAAGATACATGTTGTGTATGAACTAAAATCTTTCAAGGTCTTAATTGTTTATCAATTAGTTCATACTCCTTGCTTCATTCTCTTTTAAGGTGGATCAAACTCTTGAGGCACCTTTTTAACAATCCCCTTTTTAGTTGTTAGAGCTTCATGTTCATCATTAGAGTCAACTTTTTCATCCCATGTTGTGTTTAATTTAATGGCTTCAAGGTGCTTCCTTTTCCATTGCTTTCTGATATTTACATGCAACTCACTACTTGCAACCTTCAATACCAATTTGCTAATTTTGACATAACTATAGCTCTAATAATGGCCATGAATGGCACCCAAGGGTGATCTAATGGAATTTTGGATCTTTCTTTACATTCAAGACCACAAAAGTCTATAGGAAATATAAATTTATCAACCTTCAAAATTACATCCTCAATTACTCCTTTCACCCAATCGACAGGTTAAGAGAATAGGATCAAGACAAATGTAGGTTAGGGCTAAATTAATAAATAAGTAGAGAATCAATGTGGACTTCAATTATTAATATGCATGACATTGATTAGTTTTTAATCATAACAAAAAATGTATCAAGTGAATACTAATATTTTTCTTAAGTGTGCATGTCATTTAAAATTTTTAATTTAAGAAAAGTTAAGTTTAAGATGAATTCAAAAATATATCATAGAGTTATGAAGTGCTTTATAAAGAAGGTTGATAGTGTTGAGAGGTTGGTTTAATAGTTATGACTTGATATGTGAAGATTTAATTTTGCTCCTTATAATATGTCTCTATGTCATGACTAGTTGCTTCATTTGACTATGATTTCATGTACATTATTTATCTCTACCGGAGCCTTATTGCTGCACTTACTAAATATAAAATAAATATAATACATATACTTAGAAAAAAGGAAAAATATACAAGAATTATATCTTAATCTCTTCTCATATATCAAACTAATCATGGAAGGAAAATGTTACGGCTTCAACTGGTGAGAAGCATAAGTTGTTACTTGCCCAAATTTGCATTAAAACCTAACTAAGTCCTTAGTTTGAAGCATCACTATAGATGGTGACTTGTGGCATAAGTAGATTTGTTTATCGAGCAAATTTGTTTATTAAAAAGAAAAAAAAAATCCTTCACATATGAGTGTATAAATTTACATGTTTTATAATTGATTTTATAATGCTTTTACAATATTTTTTGGGTGTGTTTTGAATTTGATTCTTATTTGATTTATATTTTGGTTTCAGGTTTTGTTAATTGATTTGATGCTTTTAAACAAACCTTTGGATAATTTGAAGAGGATTTGGATAAGTTTTGAAGCTTAGGAATTAATCATACCCATGTATAGGGACTACGAACTGAAATTGTGGGCAAAAGAGTAAGGAAATAAGGAAGAATAAAAAAGAACACAAATCAAATTATTAAGAATACTTGAACTTTAGTATTTAAATACTGAATTTCCCCTTAGAAACTATGATACATTCAATCTCCTCCTACTATACTGTTAGAATTTGAATTAAGGAATAAAACTTTTTATCATAAGTTGAGTAGTTTAATGAGGCTCATTAGAGTTTTTTGCTAAAATAAGCAACAACTTGCCATCTTTAGAAATAGGATTTCCCTTGCTTAATGAATAACCCCTTGTTACTAATGAGGAATTTTTTTTTTCTCATCTTCAATTCAAAGTTAAAGTGATTGCATTTGTGCCAATGGAAACTATAAATTTCATACACAACACAATAGAAGGATATAATAGATCTTTTTTTCTCTTTTTCATGGGTACTAATTATTGATACTGGAGAATGAGTTTCCTTTATATTAGCTTTTGATCTTAATTTGATTCTTCAACCTTTGTCTTTATATGTTTTTGATTAATTTGTGATATTCAATCATACAAGCAATATAAATAAAGTATTGAAAAATAAATAGATAAGGTTAGGAGAATCAGATGGGGATACATAGTGGTTTCACTTTACGTGTCAGTCCACTCTTTTAGCATCAAGTGCTGGGGATCAGGTATTCTATACCTAAGCATCCACTACTTGAAAGAAATCAATAGGAAGAATATAGTTCTTGACTTTGTCTTGCTTCCTTATTCCATACACAGAAGTAATCGTAAATCTTAAAAATCCCCTTACTCTTATCTCAAATAGCGCTTTACTAAGTTTAGAGGGTTAAGTTTTTCTTTCCTAGGATTACTATATGAATCCTGACATTTTAGCTTGATTTCCTATTTCACAATAGATGTCCCGCTTTGGCTCTTGTACGTCTCAAAAATTGATGAATACAGAAAACCGTTTTGCACTTTCTTGTAAGATTATTCAATTCTCTATTTCATTCGTTCTTCTTTTTCATGTTCTCTTCATCTCTTTATATAGATGTTATCGCTACATTTAAATGCTTTATACTTGATAATAGCTGCCAGTGTAGTCATTGTCCTTAAATCTTTATGATCCTCTCTTCATTTTGTCATTCGGATATGCTTGGTTGTTAAGGATATTTATCATGATTCTTTCCTTCTTTTGTTCCTTTTAGAAAGCATATCTAGTTTTTTTTTTCCCTTTCTAATTCTTCAATTTTTCTACTTCTCATTCATACTTATATATTGATAAATAAAATATCATGTGGCTTGATTATATATATTAGCCAAATATATCTTCACTTTGGTGGTAGGTCTTTACTTACAAATTATTTCTTTTATGCTTTTTGATAAGAATTTGACTGCCGGACCTTTAACCTATAGCCAAGTCTAAGGCTTTGAAGGATTAACAAGGTGAATTCTCTTACTCTAGCCAACTCCTATCGAGTCCAAGTTGATCCTTATTGTTGACTAATTCCTAACGCCAAGCTGAGTGACTTCATATCTCTCAAAAGTAGTGTGCTAACCAGACGGATGCTCTGTTGACAACTCAGCCCTCACATAACCCTGCTCGGCTATGGCTGAGCTGACCTCTAGATTGGCAACATTAGAGCCAAGAAGCTGAGAGTTCTAGCACATATCCATAGCTACTCCTTCTCAAATGAGCTTAAGTTTGCCCAACACCTTTACTTAGCACCCTTGGTTAGCTCTCCATCATGACCGTATTATTTTGGCTATTTCTACTAGAAGCATCTCTAATATGCTGCTGCCACTTATCCTAGACTTGTATAGAGGACTATGCAGTGTTAATCTTTAATTCACTTGAATTATCATTTGTACCCTTTATTATTCTTTATGCATTACTCCTTTTAGACATTACCCTTTTTTATCTTTTTCCATTTTAGGTAGGTTTCCTTAGTTTCTTTGGTATACCCACTATACATGCAGTCGCATGATCTTATCATTATTAATACACTGAATATTCCTCTTTGTGAACATTGCTCTCGTTAGCTTGTTTACTCTTTCACTCTTATCCTAATTCTTGAGTAAGGTTATGTAGTGAGCAACCTCACTAGACCATTTAGTACATTACATTGAGTTGTACCTTGAGTTATCGGAAGTTCCACTAGTTGGAGCTGTTTGTGAGTTTGCTTATCTTATCATTTTCCATTCTTTCATGCAACCTCCACCATCTTCTTCAAGCTTTTTACAAGTTTAGACCTACCCTTATGACTAGCCTTGTTTATCCTTGGCTTCGGTCCGCATCACTTTTGGTATATCTTTTGCTTCTGTATAACTTTTGAACATCATCTATCTTTTATCTTTCCTTCTGATTAGCCTTCTGATTTTCATTATCAGTTTCTAACTTATCTCTTATGCTTATTGTTGATACTTAATTCTCATTCGGATTGAGGCTTAACATGCAAGGAAGCTTACGGAGGTATATGCGAGCAAATGACAAGCTTACCTTCTATACTACGACCTGTTTGGTGAGCCATACAATATCCTACTTAAATAGATCAGCTTGACTACCGAGACTATTCGTGCTGACCACTTAGCGTCAACCTAGGTTTTAGCTCACTCTCAATTGAGCACTTACTGACCCCTTCCTTGAAGTCCTAACTTAGCCTTCATCTTTAGGGCCTACTCCCCACTATAACCCATTAATGGCCATTTGACATCTATAGTATGGCTAGTACACTAGACAGCTTTTGTGGATGTTAGATCTCTAGGCTGTGGATTTGGTTGCTAGGTCGATCATGGCCAATTGCCTTTAAAGCTACCCAATCTCTACCACAGCACGTGTTGTTTGCTAGCAGCCGGTACGAGTGAACCCCAAGTTGCTACATATCTAGGTAATCCTTGTAAAAGACATCAAACATCGTGAGGTAGGAGTGACAAATTCCTCTCTCTCATTTTCTTTCCATTGTTGCAACTTTATTCCTTCTTCTAGTCCGGCCCCAGTACATCATCTTAACTTTAGCATCACATATACAAAGGATAAGTATTACCGCTTGGATCCTTGGTGCTCATCTCTTCTCTAACTTAGTCCTCTTCGCTAACTTGAGCATTGGAAGGTCTTTGTGGCCATGCCTACTAAGGGCTTTTTTACAAGAATCAAGAAATAGGAGGCGAGATCTAGGCCCATTCACCTCGAGCTTTACATAAGTCCACCCATTTCTAGTTGATTCAACCACAATCAATATTTTGGTGCCTACCATTTCAAGCTACTATGTATATAATGGCTAAAAGCAAAAATACCAATACATACACTTCACAAATAGGGGATGCTAATGTGTCTTAGCAATACGAAGGTGACCAAACACTTCTACCACCTAAAAATAAAACGCAAAGTTCAACAGCTTAGGCTGCTTGTCCAATAAATGCTTGAAGAAAATTGAAAACATCGAAAGTCTACTGTAACTTTACATAAAGATGTTGCATTACTTAAAAATGCATCCCAAAGGTTCCTAAATGAGGATGTGACCGTTAATTCCTCCTCATAACCAAGTAAAAATGATAACTTGCATAGCACATGTTTAATACGTTCATGCCACCAAATTCAACATGATCAACAATCCCATGAAGATCTACTTGAACAATTGAATCGCAATCGCAGCAAAATGCAAGTGTAAGGCATGCGCACAGCGATAAGTAGACCAATCGAAGATCTATTACTAAAACAGTTGCTAAAGGACTAATGAGACATGAATATGGAGGACTAAACAACCATATTCGTCATGTCTCCAGCGTGCATGACCAAAAGAAAATTGAATCATCTAGATAAGCGTTATGCTCTATGCCGAAGAAAAGCCCATTCATCCCCTTCATCTTGAAGAAACATTGCTTGTAGGCGTAAGGCTACCATCCCTGAACACTTATGATGACGCTATTGACTTGGACGATCACCTTGTCTACTTTCGGATGATGATGAGTCGCTACAACTTCTCAAACACCATCATATGTAAAGTTTCTCCTAGCACTCTACTAAAAGCTACTTTACTCTAGTTTAACACCCTCCTTGATGCCTCTGTCACTTCATTCAATGACCTATGAGGTAGATTTTGACAACATTTCCTCAGCTTCCGAGTCCTAAGGAGAGACTCTTCCATACTCTATAATGTTAGATAACATCTAAACGAAACCTTATGAGCATGGCTTGAGCATTTTAACCTAATAAAGCTACAAGTATCCAAGCTTGACACCATAATGGCCCTCTAAGTGCTTCTAATGGGCATAGACCCTAACAGATGGTTATTTAATGCAGTCTTATTGGACAAACTAGACTCCTTGGACGAATTCATATAAGTGGTTGAGAAATACGTAGCTCAAGAGGATGTCATTAGAGCTTGTTTTGATGTAGATAACAATACTCGCGTGTCAGCAAAGACTGCTTGGGGCCTCACAAACCTAGACCATAACCCTTAGTACGTGATAGATGCAATAAGCAAACATAGAAATTTTAAGACTACACCATGTACACACCCTATAGTAGATTGCTTGGTGAAATCATGTATGAGGTCTAAGAACAACTCTCCTAATTACCTAGTGTTTTGGAAAACACTAGAAGTGGCGAACTTAGGGAAGTACTATGACTACTATAGGATATACGGACACAACACTGACGAGTGCCACCACCTTAAGAACGCAGTCAAAGGCCTTGTTCACAAAGGCTGCATTGACCATCTTATCTTAGAAGAGAAAAATTAAATCTAATGTTTAATCTAGCATCACTAAGTGGAACACTAACAACAACACCACATTGAACAAACTAACGCGTCGGTAGATGAATATAATGGACGGTAAGGTCAAATCATCACGATATTTGGGGGACTCGGCCTCTTCTCAAACACTATAACCATAGCAGCCCAACATGAGGTATACCTCATAAGAACTAAGAAGTTGAAGACTAAACTGCAATCATTCTTACCGAAGTAGATGAATAGAGAGTCGATTTACCCTACAGTGATGTCCCCATCATAAATGCTGAAATCAGATATTTTGAGGTCCCTAAAATGTTCGTTGATGGTGGAAGTCCAGCGGACATACTTTTCTACATTGCTTACGATCAAATGAAGGAACAGCTTAAAAAACCCCTATAACCATATAAACATGCCCTCATAGGATTTAGAGGAGACAAACTAATGCCAGTAAAGGGAATTATCACCTTACCCATTCGACTGGGTGAAGATGAGCATGTTACCACACAGCTGATAGATTTCATCATCGTCAATCTTTGGTCACCATATAGTATTGTCCTTGGCTGACCAAGCATTACAAAATTTGACATGCTTATTAACAAAAATACCTCAAAGTGAAGTTCATGACACCTAATAACATAGGTGAAGTTAGAAGCAACTAGACCTTGTTTAGGTCACTCTATCTCAAAACTTTATCCAGAAATAACATCAAGAATATTGAATCAACCATTCCTTCGACCTCTGTAGTACAAGGAGAGCTTGTAGAAAAGACTAAGGAAGTCAAGATATTTGATGCCCTAGGAATGATAACCAAAATAGGGACAAAATTCCTAGACGATGACAAGGTTGAACTTATAGATCTCCTTAAGCAAAACTTAGACATCTTTGCATTTACCTTAGAGGAGATGTTAAGCATCATCAACATATTGGAGGCTAAATGATAGGAATTGGACTACTAGACTTTTGATTCACAGTCGAGCCTGTGGCCTAGAAGGATTAATAAGATGAGTCCTCCTGCTTTAGCCAACTCCTGTTAAGGCCAAGCTAATCTTTGTTGCCAACTAACTTCATATATCGAGTCGAGTAACTATGCATCTCTTAGAAGTTGTGTACCAATTAGATGAATGGCTTGCTAATAGCCTAACCCCTCATACAATTGCTTGGCTATGATTGAGCTGACTACTAACTTAGTAACATTGGTGTCGAAAAGCCGAGAGCCTCAGTACATATTTACAGCTACTTCTTCTTAGACCAATCTAGGTCTAACTAGTACCTTTGCTCGATACCCCTGCTTAGTCATTAATCCTGACCAAACCATTTTGTCCATTTTCTACCACAAGCATCCTTAATGTGTTGTTGCTACGTATCCTAGACCTACATGAAGGAATTAGTTGCACTAATCGTTGTTTACCTTAAAATTTCATTTTTACCCTCTTGTATTCCTTGTACATTGCTTCTTTTGGACATTATATTTTTTCATCTTTTTCCATTTTAGGTAGGTTACCTTAATTTCTTAGGTATAAATACCTACTGTACATGTGCCAAAAGACACATTAATTTTATCATCATCAATATACTGAATATTCTTCCTTTCGTAAACACTAGTCTTATTAGCTTGTTTACTTACTTCACTCTTATCTTAACTCTTAAGTAAGGCTAGGTGGCGAGTAACGTCATCAAACTACATCATGTGTCATATTGAGTTGTATTGTAAGCCTTCGAAAGTTCCACTGGTGTATTATATCTTTTGGAGTTGTTCATGGGTTTGGTTACCTTACTTTTTCTATTCTTTCGGACACCTTCCATTTTATTCTTTAAGCTTTCTGCAAGCTTAGACCCATCCCAGCAGCCAACCTTGTCTGTTCTTGGTCTTAGTCTGCATCACTAGTCATCACTTGAATGTTAATCTTACTATCTGACCTATCAAATAGAAGAAATAACACCTCGTTTAGAATGCTAGACAATAATTGAGGAGGAAGTATAGAAGTTGCTCTAAGTAGGCTTCATCAGGTAAGAAAAGTACCCCACTTAGCTCGCCAACACAATGCTCATAAAGAAAGAAAATGGGAAATGGTAAATATGTGTTCACTACATTGATCTTAACAAGGTATGCCTTAAGGACCATTTCCCCCGATTGCGCATATACCAGCTCATTGACTCAACATCTAGCCATGCACTTCTTTGTTTCATGGATGCTTACTCCGGATACAACCAGATTTAGATGGCTCTTGAGGATAAATTTCATACATCCTTCATTATAAACTTTGGGACCTATTACTACAAGGTAATGCCCTTCGATCTTAAAAATGTCAGAGCTACATACCAAAGTTTAGTCACCTACATCTTTAAGCCACAAATCGGTAGAAACATTGAGGTCTATGTCTACAATATGATCGCTAAAAGTAAAACTAGAAAAGGCCACATCGACGACCTTCGTGAGACATTTCAAATCTATGCCAGTTCCAAATGAAACTTAAGCCCTAAAATTGCATCTTCTAGGTTGCATTAGGAAAATTCCTTAGTTTCATGGTGACTGAGTGAAGGATGGAAGCCAACTTAGACAAGATTAAAGTAGTCCAAGGCATGAAAGCCTTGATTAAAATTAAGGAGGTGCAGCGATTAATAGGGAGGATCGCTACCATAAATTGGTTTGTATCCTAAAGTGCAAACAAGTGTGTAGGATTCTTCAAGTTATTAGAAAACCCCGTTGAATTCAAATGGACAATCGAACGTCAGCGAGCATTCAACGAACTAAAGAATTTTTGGCGACCCCGCCTATACTTTCCATGCTAATCCCTGGAGAAGAGTTATACTTGTACCTTATAGTCAATGATAGAGCACTATCTTTTATGCTCGTCCGAGTAAACGGTCAAGAACATAGACTATTTGCTATGTTAATCACGTCCTATAAGGGTTAGAGCTTAGGTACATGAAAGTGGAAAAGTTTACCCTTATAGTGGTCGTTGCAACTTAGAAGCTTAGGCCCTACCTCCCGTCACATCCAATCATTATACTAACGGATATACCAATTAGAGCTATCTTGCAAAGGCCCGATACCTCAAGTAGAATGATGAAGTACTCTCTTGAGCTTGGTGCCCATAGAGTCCAGTTCCACCCGAGATAGGCAATTAAGGCACAAGTCCTCATCAATTTCATAACTGAATACATTAAAGTAGATGAGCCTTAATTTGAGCTAACCATGCTTGTCTAGACCCTCTACATTAAGGCTCCTCTACTAATGGGGGAGTAGGGTCGGTATTATACTACAAGACCTTCATGGAACGAAGATCCTCTATGCTTTAAAGTTTGGTTTTCCAATAAGTAACAATGAAGTTAAGTACAAGGCACTCATCACCGGCTTAAGATTTGCCAAAGACATTAGAGCAAAGAAGCCCAGCATACACTCAGACTCCATATTAGTGGTACAATAAGTTAAGGGTGAGTATGAAACCAAAGGGGAAACAATGGTCTATGTACCTACATATGGTATAAGGCTTACTTACGAAATTTACCTCATGAGAAGTCAACAAGATGTCTCGAGCAGAAAACCCAGAGGTAGATAGACTATCTAGAATAGCCTCATCCATCATCCTTGCATCACACCATGGTGACAAGCTACTCTTCATATAGTACCTTCCCGAGTGAAGCATGAAAGTATGGTAGTGGAAACTCCTTAAAGTAAGCAAAGCAAGTCCTAAGCCTTCTTGGATGGACCCCCTCACACAATATCTCAAGAGGGGAGCATTACCTGAGGATAGAGTAGAAGCTAAGATGCTAGCTTATTCCACAGCCAACTATGCGTTGATTGACCACATACATTACTAACAACGATAGAGTACTTTGCTCCTCAGGTGCCTCATGAAGGAAGAGGGCACTCGGGTCCTCAAGGAGCTCTATGTAGGAATTTGCAGTAACCATGTTTAGTCCTAAACACTATACATTCGAGTACTTAAGTTGGGTTATTGCTAGCGAAAGATGAAGGAAGATGCTAAGTCCCTAGTTTAAAAGTGCCACTTGTGTTAGAAACATGTGCCAATTACTCACAGCCCCAGTTTAGAATTGCACTCTTTGGTAGGCCCTTAGCCTATTGTGCAATGGGGATTAGACATTGTTTGCCCTTTCCTAAAGGCATCGTTAGGCCAACAATTCATCCTAGTAACGGTGGATTACTTCACCAAATGGGTAGAGACATTGACCATAGCCACCATCATAGCCTAAGTAGTTGAAGGATTCATATTCACCTACATACTATCTCGTTTTGGGGTATGATATAGGCTAATCACTAACAATGGGAGGCAATTTGATAGTGACCGATTTAGAGGATTTTGTGATAAGCATAGCATCGGGCTATATTATACCTCACTTACTCACCTTTAGACCAATGGCTAGGTTGAAGCTATCAATAAGATAATCCTGAACAGCCTAAAGAAAAAGGCTAGAGCAAACAGAAGGTAAGTAGGTTAACGAGCTTTGGAACATCCTTTGGGGATACCGTATGATACATAAGACCTCAATCAAAGTAACCTCGCTCTGCCTAACATTTGAATCGGAAGCCATCCTCCTAATTGAGCTAAAGTTAACCCATTAGTAGGATCGAGCACTTTAATGTGAATACTAACCACATGGCCCTTTAGGTAAGCTTGACACCATTAAGGAAGTGCATGATGCCGTACGAGCTTGTATAAAGGCCTATCAATAATGGGTTACTCGGTACTACAATTGCAATGTCCAACATAAGGTCTTCTACCTAGGGGGCTTAGTATGCAAAAAGTTACGGGCTACTGGCATAGAAGAGGGGTGGGCAAACTTGCCCTCAATTGGGAGGACTCGGTGCGAGTAGTAAAAGATGTAGGAAAAGGTGCTTACAAGCTAGAAACCCTAAATGGATGGCCTATCCCCAAGGCATGGAATAGCCAAAATCTAAGACCTTATTTCCACTAAGTGTAGTAATGAGATCGAAAGCACAAGAAACTACAATTGAACTTAATGAATTGGCGAGTTTCCTACACTTGTCTCTTTTTCTCTCTTACTCCTTATACATGTATGCAAAGTTTACTTATGTCAAGCCGTAGCCTCGAGCCGATTTTCATCCTCGAACATGTGCCTTACGTTAGTGCTTACACTAACACTGTGGGAGCCTATAAGGGCATTGATCCACACCAAGCCTAAACCTTAGGTCGATTTCCATCCCTAAGCGCTTTGCCCTTAGTTAGTCCTTAAACTAATAGTATAGGTACCTATAGGGGCACTAGTTTGCACTAAGCCCAAACCTTACATTGATTTTCACCTGAGTTAATCCTTACAATAACACTGTAGGCACTTGTTTGTACCAAGCCTCGTTCTTGGGTCAATTTTTATCCTCAAGCATTGCCTAAGTAAGTCTTTACACTAATGTTATGGGCATTTTCTTTAGGTATTAATCCACACTAAGCCTAAACCTTGGGTTGATTTCCATCCCCAAACATCTACCCAATTAGTTCATATACTAACGTTATGGGTACCCCTTTTAGAGCATTGGCTCATATTGAGCTCCATGCCTTAGGTTGATCCTCATCCCTAAGCACTTGCCTAAGTTAGTCATTGCACTAATAGTATTAGCACCTTCTTGCCTCCTATACTTAACATGATTCTAGGATAAGCTAATAGAGTAGGTTTATGCAAACCTATTATGGTTAAACAACAGGAAAGGAGAGCTAAAGGAAAATAAAATAATAAGCAAGTAGTGAAAAGTGGAAAAAGAAAGTATTATTCCATTGATGAAATAAAGTATAAGTCTTGGTAGGTTGCCATGCCAACTCCAATCACATTTGAAAATGAAAAGAAAAATACAAAGGCATGAAGCCACACCTTACACTACTATTCGATGCCCAGACTGGATGGTTACCCTCAACTTCGACTTGGCTTCTCAATCCGGATACTTCTTTAGGAGGAACTACTCTTAACTTTAACTTGGGCTCTAGAATCTTCTCCAAGAGGAACTGCTCTCAACTTTAACTCATCCCACGAGTTCCATAAAGGTAACTATGACTACATCCCTAAGTTTTATCTAGGTTGAGCTCCAAACTACAAGGAACCCAGTGACACTTGACCTCTAAGTGAAGGTCCCTACTCCACCTTGTAGAGCTTCTCTTCTATAGAAGCAGCAATGAGGACAGCCAATCCAATTACTCCATTCGAAGCTTTGAGGTCTAGAGGTCCTATTGGTGTTAGAGTAAGGTCGATGCTCTACCTCGAATGAACCAGAGTACTTGCAAAGTAAAGGATTCCCCGCAAGTGTTTCAGTTAGTAGGTCAGGGTGGAGAAATGACCCCATTTGCCACCATAGTCATTGTAGCCACCCCTGCCTACTCAGATTCATCTAGGATGGCAACATGGAGGAGCCACCCAGAACCTCTTGCAGATGAGTGCCTTCCCGATGAGGCTACCTTAAACAAGCAGCGGATGGCATCCGAGCTCTCCCCCTTTACTCTTCTTGATAGGGATTACAGACCAATTACTCACTCCTAAACTTGAGGACTTGCCCATATGGTTCGCTAAGCTATCCAAGGAGAGTTGGGCCTTGAAGAATGATGCATTTTGTAGCCCAATCTATTGAATTACTTTGCTCTCCATCTCATTAAAGAGACTCAAGAGTTGCCTGACTTGTTGCCAAGCCGACCCCTTCTCAATACATCAGTCCAAGGTCAAGTATTGCATCCTGTGCTCCTCAATTTTAGTGGCCATGATACACCAAAACAAACATCTGTACCAGCTCTTGTTGATAGTCGAATTTCTATCACTTAGCTACTCGGCTACCTACATGACGAGACTTTATTCCCAGCCGTGTCAAGTAATATTAACATGACTAGTAACTCGATTCTCAACTGATGTTGAGTAATGTGGACCAGCATTTGATTTAAATTGAGTGAAGTGGTACAAACAGTTATCACCTGACATAATTATATTACATAACCGCTCACTCTCCTTACATTTCCGGAATGTGTTTGATCAAGAGGCATCCACGTATCTTGTTAATCATTCCAATAACTATTGCTTCAGACACAACATTTGCTTATAAATACGGGAAAGGAGCACTGTAAGTGACATCTAATATCTTTTGACCACTTACTTAACTTTCTTTATTAATATTTACTAACTTAGGTATTGGAGTGGCTATACCGGATTGGCCGTACTGGATTTGGCCTGATACCAAGAGCTTTTCCTTTCTTTATAGGATAAGTCCAATTACCAAAATCAACCAACAATAGCACTTACTTCTTCAATTGGTTTGGAGCACTCAACCAACATGAACAGCAGCAGCAGCACGTTGAGAATTGAACCAAGCAAGCTATGGTAGTTAATTACAGCAACCATTTCCTTGCAGCAGTATACACAACTTCTTGTACTTGCCAAGAAGCTCTTGTCCATACAACAGGTTGAGCAGCTCCAAATTTCGCTTGGCCGTAATCGTAGCAAACAACAAACAGCCAACAGCAGGTCGTACCACCTAAATAGTAGCATAATTTTGAGTAACATCTAAGTGAGTTTCAGTAGCAACTGTGATTAAGTGAAGAGACTCTTGTTGTTGTTGAAACAACTAAAATCGACTAGCACCGATCGACACTAGATGGTGCTCCACATATTGCAATCAACTTAAACTATCTTTCATTTTGTTAAAGTTAATTCTAGCTACACTTTAATAGCTGTAACATATGGCTTCACTTGACTTCTTTTAATTCCTCTTGAGTGGTTGCAAAAATAAAAGATCAAAGCATAATTGGGCATCCCATTTCAGTACAGAAGCCTACACATGGAGAGCATTCTTAGTGTCCATTTAGTTTAACTCAATAACTTGTGATTTGCTGATATCATTAAACAACAGAGAGTATCTTTGAGAGGATCTGTTGTCTAATTGGTTTGTCCTTATTTAGTCCAATTTACACATATGTGGAAACTTCATTCATTCATGTGCATTTTTATCTAAATGGGAGACTCCTGTTGTACGATGGAGATAGACTTTGTCATCTTTTGGGGGCCACTGCTTATTTTAGCAAAAGTAACATGCCCACGTTGCTGATAAGGGAACGGAAGATAGTAGAAAAAGGAAGGAACCACAACAGATATGGAGGACAGTAGATGATAGAGGAGAACAGAAAATAGAGCTAACTATAGCTTGGTATTAGAATAATAGTAGCATTGTGTAGTGAAGATTAAATAGAAACTTTGTGCCCTTATTAATTTTATTATGTTTTCTTTAATTTTAGGGCACTAAAAATCTTATTCTAGCTCACTAAAAGAATTCTTGGGTTCCAAATGAATTGATATACACCGATTATGTATCGGGGATTAGATTTGAAAATACCTATTAAGGTGTTTTCTTATTCTTATTATTTCAATTGTTATATATCTCGATTCATTTGGGTATTGTGATGCGATGTCATGCCTATTATTTATTGGGTCTTCTATTAACTTGTGATGAATATGACTTGAATTTATGAAAACGCTCGTCATAGGGATATGTGAATTTAATTAAATTCATGAACTTATGCACCTAATGTGATTGTAAATATGGTTCAGGTCATGGGGCATGCTCAAACTATATTTCTAACTAGAATAGTAATTCTGGTATGAGTGGATTCTTATTAACCCGATAATTATAGATAAATAGCCTTAGTAGGTAAATTTATGCTATAATTAAAATTCCACTATTCCAGGAAGTAGGCGAGTTTTAATGAGTATAGTTAAATTCTGTTTAGTCAATTTCATATGTCGATTCAAGACATCAAATTGATTCAGATGAGAATAGATTTGCGAATCCTAATTTGATCATTGTTTATCTCCTAGACCCATGACCCTTATAGTATAGCTAGGACATTTAGTTTAGTGTTCACTTTGTTAATTAGTTTTCACTCTCTTTTAGTTTAATTATTGATAGCTTAGATTAGGGAAAAACTCAAGTGGTTTAGTATTTAACACTTAGCTCCTTATGGAATACGACCTTAACTCACTATTTATACTACTTCCATGATTCGATTCACTTACTGACTTACGATTACACTTTCATAGAGTCAAATAGTAACATTGAACTTTCTGACATACTTTCCTTCATGAGCTAAGTATCATTTGCTTGCTCTCATTTACTCTTATCTAGCCCATTGTGAGCATGGATTAGTGGCGAGTACCCTTTGGCCATACTTATGCATCATATCAAGTGTAACTTAAGCTCGTGTGAGGCGTTGATAAGTCATATCCATTGTTAGTGCACAAGGACCCTTGCTTAAACCTCGACTTCAATTCATCTTTTTAACTATCTCGTAGTTCAGACCCACCCCAACTTGTATGATATCGATAGCCATATGTCACCCCTTTCCTAGCAATTTGTATCATTCTAGTATCAAAGCTTAGCTACGTTTAAGCAAGTCTTTGCTACTTTGTACTTTGAGTAACTTGTTACAACATGTGAAAGTTGTTTAGCATTGTTGTGAATGTTTCGAAAGTGTTTAGTGTGAAAGAAATTTAGTGCTTTGCCTTCCCCTATTTCTTGTTTGTAAAACAAAGTGTTAAGTGTTTAAGTGGTTTTTATGTACTAGTTGTAATAGCTATTGGCACATTAGGCTTTATTTTGTTATAGTTTGAGGGGGGAAGTTTTGAGTTATGTTTCAGCTGTTAATCTTTTGCAATAGACAATAATATCCGATTCCAGTATTTAAGGAACTCTAGGTAATTAAGTGAGTGGAACTCGAAATGGCCCAAGTCAATAAAGAAGTTTCATATCTTAGTTTGCAGATGACCAAGTGGATAGACTTATTAACCTAGTGGCTAGTCTAGTAGCTACCGTAAATGAAGATAGACAATAAGCCAGAAATGATCCCTACAGAGGACAAGTTAGTGAACAGCCTAAGAAAGGTAATAGCTGAGCTAATGCTCTAGTTCAACCACACTGAGTTAGAGGAGCAGACAAAGTTGCTAAATGTAAACTAGCATTAGATGAGATTGGAGAAGAGGACAAGGAAGTAGGTAATGAATTGGAAGAGTATTATCAACTGAAGGAGAGGAATGTTTGAGCTCTTAGAGTAGAAGGGTTAAGGATGCATATCCCTCTTTTTTCTACGAGTGGTGATGTTGAGGACTACCCGAATTGGGTAAATAAGATTAAGAAGCAGTTTAAGTGTCAAGAAATTCCTGATAATGCCAAGGTTAGACTTATTATCTTGGAGTTTACTAGCAATGCTGCCCTATGGTGGAAAAACCTGCAAACCACTCATAAAAGAGAAGGAGAACATGAAGTTAGGTATTGGGATGAAATGAAAAGAGTTATCAGGTGAAGATTTGTTTTGTGCTCTTATTTACAGGATGCATTCAAAAGATTATAGGAGTTGAAGCAATGGGGATCAAGTTTTGATGCCTACGTGAAGGAGTTTTAAATGTTAATGATTCGTTGCAAAGTTGTTGAACTTGAAGACCGAACTGTATATTGGTTCATTAGTAGGTTGAAGTACAAGATTAGACATATTTTAAAGAATATGGATATTGCTTCGCTTGATGAAGCTATTTGAGCTACCTAGAGAATCAATAGATGTCGAGTAAGAAGATTCCAAGCTCCTGTCAATTGACCTACCACTAGCTGATTTGTTTCGAGTAGACCTGTATAATCAAAACCAAGCAAAGTCATTAAGGTCCGACCTATTCAAACTACCCAAGCATAGGAGAAAGAGATCTTAAGGAAATTTGGGAAAGGCTAGAGCTTAGGAAGAAAGATAAGCGAAATTTTTGGACATATGGCTACTCAATGTCCAAATAGAAGAACCATGGTGATTTGAGGAGAAATGCCAACCATTGAGGTAGATAGAATCGATGTGGAGGTGGAAGAGCTAGAAGAGACCAAACAATCTGAGTTGTCAGAAGAGGATGAGATCATTTATAGTGAAGAAGGCAATTTCATGCCCATATGTTAGTAACCTCGACCTGCTACCTGCTGAGTTGTTTGAAGAAGGCAATTTCACCTACCGAGGTGAAGTCTTTACTAGATGAGTTTGTTAACCTATTCCCAAGTGAATTGCTAGAAGGATTTCCTCCAATCTAAAGCATTGAACATTTGATAGACTTGCATCTAGGAGCTATTTTGCTAAACAAACTTGCCTATAGGTTGAATCTTAGACAAGCCGTAGAGGTAGGTAGATGAGCTGACCAAGAGAAGGTATGTGTGAGAGTCCCTAAGCCTATGTGTTGTACTAACTTTGTTGGTGCCAAAGAAGGATGGGACATGGAGAATGTTTGTAGACAGCTGAGCAATCAATCACAATACCATCAAGTACAGGTATCTTATACCAAAGCTTGATGACATGCTCAATAAATTGAATAGAGAAAGAGTGATAGGTATCAAGGATTGATCACATGCTCTTGAGCCTGAGGGCTTTCTCAAATGGTTTGTCGAGTTGTTTGAGGTGAGTTAAGTGCTAAGGAGTAATGTATACATTAGTCCGATTTGCCGAGATACTTTTCTCTCCACACCATCTAAGAGATTGCTAAGGTAATCAGTCGACGTGTTGAGCCAATCCTTCTGCAACACACTAATCTAAATACTAAATCTAGATACAACCATCTCTACGATACCGAGGCTAAGCTAAGAACTGTCAGGAGTCGACCATCTGAGGCTGATCTTGAGTATAAGTCATCCTTGAGCTAACCCCTATCTAGTCCTCGCAATCAAAGCTACCAACTTGTTGACACCAACCAGACCTAATTTAGGCTTACCCCTATATAGGTGGTAGTGTTATTAGGACCATAGAGTGAGCAAAATTATGCATGTACTATCTTTTTCTGACATTCGTATTGTCCTTTTTGACATCCGTACTGTC
Source organism: Lumnitzera littorea (assembly GCA_024138015.1). Taxonomy (NCBI): domain Eukaryota; kingdom Viridiplantae; phylum Streptophyta; class Magnoliopsida; order Myrtales; family Combretaceae; genus Lumnitzera; species Lumnitzera littorea. The sequence continues at coordinate 76,093,719 of JAMXBB010000005.1, forward strand.
ATTTCTGACAAAGAATATTCTTTTTGCATGATTTTATGTTTCCCCTATAAATTATTCTCCTTTTTCTTAGCAAGTAGGGATCTATTTCTGTTATTTTTTATAATTTAGAACTTACCCTAACTGGGTACTATAAATACTCGCATAATGTAATAGCTGCAATGTCATCATATAGAGAATACACTGAACTTTTACTCCCTCTTGAGCTAAGTGTTCTTTTATTTACTCTTGAGCTACTCTTATCTAGCCTATTGAGCGTGGACTAATGGTGAGTGACCTTCGGCTATACTTGTGTGTCATATCAAGTGTGACCTGAGCTCGTGTGAGGCGTTGATGCGTCATATCCATCGTCGGTGCATGGGAAACTCTACTCGCCTTCAACTACCATTTACTCTTCGAGTCATCTCATGGCCCAAACCTACCCTTTTGGTTATACAAGATATCAGGTCGGTATGTTCATCTATGGATTCCGTATCATCTTAGTATCAGAGACTGGCTACATTCGAAGCTGGATTCTACTACTGTGTTCTTTAAGTGGTTTGTTGCTACCTTCATGTGATAATGGTTCTATTGTTAACCTTAGAGTTTAGTAGTCGAGAAGTATTCTATGCTCTATTTTTCCCTATTTTTGATACACAAAAATAGAGTGTGGTTGACTATTCGTTGGTTGTGTAATTATTACGATGATTAGAGTATCAGTTATTGATTTTCAAGTGGTATTATTAGACGTTAATTTTTGTGAAGTAACCATCAATGTCAGACTCAAGCGTTTAAGAAACTTTGGGAAAATAAGAAAGTGGTACTCGATATGACCAAGGGCAAGAAGGAAGCTTCATACCTCAATCAGTGGGTGACTACTTAGATAGGCTTATTGACTTGGTAGCTGGTTTAGTGATTGTTATCTAAGAAGACAAGCAATAAGCTAGAAATAGCCCTACTAGAGAATGTGAGCAGTAAGAGCCAAGCAATGGTTAGTTTGGCCGAGTTAATGCCCCAGCTTGACCACTCCAAGTTAAAGGAGTTGGTAGGGATGTTAGATGAAGGCTAGTGCTAAAAGAGATTGAGAAAGAAGCGGAAGGAGATGACGAAGCAGAAGAGTACTACGAGCTTGGAGAAAGAAATGTATGAGCCCCTAGAGTTGAGGGATTGAGGATATGTATCTCAAGTTTTTTTTGAAGTGGTGATGCTGAGGACTACCTAGATTGGGTAAATGAGATTGAAAAGTAGTTTGAATACCACAATGTACCTGACAATGTAAAGGTTAGACTTACTGTATTGGAGTTCACCGGTTATGCCGCCTTATGGTGGAAGAACTTGCAAGCTACCCGAAGAAGGGAATGAGAACGAGAGATTAGGAGTTGGGATGAAATGAAAAGGGTTATGTAGAGGAGGTTTGTGTCGAGCTATTATTTGCAGGATACCTTTAAAAGACTATAAGAGCTTAGATAAGGAGGGTCGAGTATAGACACTTGTATTAAGGAGTTCTAAATGTTGATGATTCAATGTAAAGTAGTAGAGCTAGAGTACTGAACTGTATCTTGATTCATCGGTGGATTAAAATATGAGATTGAGGATTTTATAGAAACCCTGAACATTGAAACGCTTGACGATGCGATCTAAGCTAACCAGAGGATAGAAAGGCATCAAATAGGAAGGTTCTGACTAGCTGTCAATTGACCAGGCAGCAGCCAAACTATTCCAAGTATACCAGTACGAACGGAACCAAGTAAGGTTATTGAGACACGGCCTGTTTTGACTACCTGAGCTAAGGAGAAGGAACCCCTAAGGAAGCTCGAGAAGGGCCATAGTTTAAGAAGGAAGGCGAGTGAGATCAAGTGTTTCAAATGCCAAGGATTTGGATACATTGCTGCTCAGTATCCGAATAAGCGAATAATGGTGATCTAAGGTAAGGTATTGATTGTTGAGGTTGACAGTACTGATGAAGAAGTAAAGGAGCTAAAAGAGGATGGATAGACCAAGCTATCCAAGGAGGAAGTTATCTATATTGAGGAAGGCAACTTTATGTCAATTGCTTTAGTGTTGAGGAGGATAATGAGTATTAGTCCTATGCCTAAAGACGAATACAAAGAAAATCTCTTCCAATTGAGTCAAGCCTTGAAGAATGAGGCTTTGGTATTGACTCGAGCTAAATTGAAGAGAGAGATGGAGCTCAAAGGACCAACCTATCTATTGGTTTGAAGAATTCTGGAGTTAAGACCCGAAGAAGAGGAGTTGCCTACTAAGGTAAAAACCTTACTAGAGGAATTTGCCGACTTGTTTCCAAAGGAGGTACTAAAGGGTCTACCCTTAGTCTAAGGCGTTGAGCATGCAATCGACCTACAGTCAGGAGCCATATTGCTAAACAAGCCTGCTAATAGGTTGAATTTTAAGCATGCTTTCGAACTATAAAGGCAAGTAGATGACCTCATGAAGAAGGGGTATGTGTATGAGTCCCTTAGCCCCTGTGCCGTACTGGCCTTGTTAGTGCTGAAGAAGGATGGTTCTTAGAGGATGTATATAGATAACCGAGCGATTAATCGATTCACCATCAAGTATAGGTATCCCATACCTAAGCATGATGACATGATAGATGAGTTAAGTGGAGCTAGAGTGTTCTCTAAGATTAACCTCAAATCTAGATACCATCAAATCCGAATGCGCAAAGGTGATGAGTGGAGGACCGCATTCAAGACATGACATAGTTTATATGAATGGATTATAATGCCATTTGGACTATCCAACGTGTTGAGCACATTTATGCACCGATGAATCATGTGCTCCAAGAATTCATGGGGAGGTTTGTTGTAGTTTATTTTGACGACATTTTAGTGTACAGCCCCAACTTGGAGATTCATAAGGAGCATCTCCGAAGAGTCTTTGCAAAACTCTAAGTTGAACAGCTTTATGCTGAATTGAAGAAGTGTGACTTTTGGCTACCTGAGGTGATCTTCTTGGGATTTGTTGTCAGTAAAGGTAGCATCTGAGTCGATGATGAGAAGATAAAAGTGATAATAGAATGGCCTAAGCTGACTTGTTTTGCCAATGTGAGAAGTTTCCATGGTCTAGCATCATTTTATCGCAAATTCATAAAGAATTTTAATATGATTGTGGTCCCACTTACCGAAGTCACAAAGAAAGATGTTGAAATTAGATGGGGAAAGAAGGAGCAGAGGAGTTTTGAGGAAGTGAAGGAGAGGCTAACTATAGCCCCCGTCTTAGCTCTGCCAAGCTTTAACAAAGTGTTTGAAGTAGAGTGTGATGCGTTCGAACTAGGCATAGGTTTTATGCTAATGAAAGAAGGTTGACCTATTGCTTACTTTAGTGAAAAACTTCAAGGAGCTACACTCAACTACTCTGTCTATGACAAGGAGTTCTACTCCTTAATCCGAGCCCTAACGGTATGGTAACACTATTTGCTGCCTAAGGAATTTGTGATCTACAACAATCATGAATCCTTGAGATATCTAAAAAGTAAATCGAAGTTGTCTTGGAGACAAGCCACATGGGTTGAGTTCATGGAGGGTTTTTCTTATGTTGTAAAATATAAGAATGGAAGAAACAATGTCATGGCTGATGCCCTATCAAGACGACATAGCCTCCTGACTGAGCTGCAAATAAGGCTACTTAGTTTTTCAACCATAAAGAATCTGTACACTGAGGATCTACACTTTGGTCTAATCTATACCTAATGTGAGAAAGGACGTACATTGGATGACTATCACAGGGAGGACGGATACTTATTCAGGAAGGGGATGTTATGTATCTTAACCTGTTTTACTATAGAATTGCTAATGCATGAGGTGCATGGAGGGGGATTGACAGGACACTTTGGCTAGCGCTAAACCTATGAGGTATTATCCTTTAAATTCTTTTGGCTAAGGATGAAGAGAGATGTCTAATCCGTACTAGAAAAGTGGGCAACCTGTCGAAAAGCGAAGAGTCGAGCCAAGTAAGGACATACCAACCCTTGCCGATCCCAACTAAACCATGGTCCAAGCTAAGTATGGGCTTCATATTAGGATTGCCGAGGATGTCTTGAGGGAAGGACTTCATCATGGTGGTTATGGAACGATTTAGCAAGATGGCACATTTCGTGCCCTGTTTCAAAACTAACGATGCTTTGGTTATCTCTTTTATTTTCTTGTAGGAAGTAATCAAGCTTCATGACATGCCCAGAACCATTGTTTTGGACCAAGAACCTAGGTTCATGAGCCACTTCTAGAGGATGCTATGGAGGTGAATGAGAACTAAGCTATTGTACAACATGCCCTGACATTTACAAACTGATGGATAGACCAAAGTTGTTAACAGAAACATGGGAGCTTTGCTACGGATTGCTGTTGGATGAAACACAGCTGATTGGGATTACTGTCTACCAATCATTGGGTTCACTTACAATAGGACTACCCACAATATAACAAACATGTCTCCATTCGAGGTCGCCTATGGCTTTAACCTTGAGCTCTTGATGGACCAAGCACCTTAGTCGATGCCTAATGATGACTAGTAAGCTGTTGAAAGAGTTGAAGCCATCAAAGCCATGCAGTAGAAGGTTGCAGAGCAATAGAGCTGAGCTAATACTAAGCTCAAGAAGCGAAGCTGAGGATAGAGGAAGAGAGAATTTTAGCTAAGCAATTTGGTCTAGGTACATCTCCGTAAGGAACGATTCCCAAACTTGAGGAAGAGTAAGTTGTCTCCTAGAGCCAACGTACCTTTCAAAGTGCTTAAAAGGATCAATCCTAATGCCTATAGGATTGAATTACCTAAATTATATAGAGTCTTAGACTCCTTTAACATCGTTGATCTCCAACCTTATACTCTTGAAGATGAGCAACTTGGAGTTGAACCAGATTTGATCCTAAATCTCAAATAACCCAGAGGGGATGATAGGGATCAAGGATCGATTACTCGTTCCTAAGCCTGAGGGCTTTCTCAAATCGTTCGCCGAGTTGTCTGATATAAGTTAAGTGCCTAGGAGTAGTGTATACCCTAACCCGATTTGCCATGCTACTTTGCTCTCTACACCATCCGAGAGACCACTAAGGTGATTAGCCGACATATCGAGCTGACCCTTTTACAACACACCAGCCTAAACACCAAATCTAGATACAGCCATCTCTACAATGCCGAGGCTGAGCTAAGAACTATTAGGAGTCGACCATCTATGGCCAATCCCGAGTTTAAGTCATCCTTGAGCCAACCCCTGTCTAGTCCCCATAATCAAAGCTGCCGACCTGCTGACGCCGGCTATACCTAATCTAGGCTTACCCCTACATGGCTTGCAATGTTATTGGGACCATAGAATGAGCAGAATTATGCACGTACTGTCCTTTTTTGACATCGGTACTTTCCTTTTTGACAAAAGATATTCTTTTTGCACGATTTCATGTTTCCCCTATAAATTATTCTCCTTTTTCTTAGTAAGTAGGGATCCGTTTTTGTAATTTTCTGTAATTTAGAACTTACCCTAACTGGGTACTATAAATACTCACACAATGTAATAGCCGCAATATCATCATATAGAGAATACATTGAACTTTTACCTTCTCTTAAGCGTGGACTAGTGGCAAGTGATCTCTAGCCATACTTACGTATCATATCAAGTATGGCGTCATATCCATTGTTGGTGTATAGGAAACCTTGCTCACCTGCAACTACCATTTACTCTTCGAGCCATCTTATGGCCCAAACCTACCCTTTTGGTTACTGATGATATCGAGCCCAAGTGTTTATCCATGGATTCTGTTTTAAAGAGTATTCTCCAAGATTGATCTAAAATCTAAATACCATCAGATTCTAATGTGAGAAGGAGATGAGTGGAAAACCACACTCAAGACACATAATGGATTATACGAATGGCTTGTAATACCTGTCGAACTATTGAACGCACCGAGCACATTCATGAGACTAATGAGCCATGTGCTCCAAGAATTGATAAGGAAATTTGTGGTAGTATATTTTGATGATATTCTAGTCTATAGCCTTGACTTGGAGACTCACTATAATCACCTCTGAGTAATCTTTTCAAAACTCTAAGCTGAGAAACTTTATGCCAATATAAAGAAATGTGACTTTTGCTGACCTAAAGAAATCTTTTTGGGATTTGTTGTGTGTGGTTGTGGTATATGAGTTGATGATGAGAAGGTAAGAGCAATTACCAAATGGCTTGTATTAACCTACTCAGGTAATGTACAAAGCTTCTATTGCTTAGCATCATTTTATCATCGATTTATAAGAAATTTTAGTACTATTCTGGCCTTACTCACTAGGTTGGCAAAGAAGAATGTTGAGTTTAAGTAGGGAAAAAATGAATAGAAGAGTTTTGAGGAGGTGAAGATGAAGCAAACTACTACCCTTATCTTAGCTCTACCAAGCTTTGACAAAGTATTTGAAGTGAAGTGTGATGCATTTGGACTAGGCATAGGTGCTATGTTGATGTAGGAGGGTCAACCTATTACCTACTTTAGTGAAAAGCTTAAAAGAGCTCAACTATTCTATGTATGACAAGGAGTTCTAGTTCTTGATCAAGCTGTAGACTAGGCTACTTGGTTTCTCTATAATTAAGGATTTGTATACTGAGGATCCACATTTGGTTTGATCTATGCTAGATGTGAAGAAGGTCGAATACTTGATGACTATTACAAGGAAGATGGATACTTATTCAAAAAGAGGAGATTATGTATCCCGACCTGTTCTACGTTAGAATTGCTGGTTTGCGAGGTGCATGGTAGAGGATTATCTGGACATTTTGGCAAGCATTGAATTTATGAGGTACTATCCTCTAGATTCCTTTAGCTAAAGATGATGAGAGATGTCTAAGTTGTATTGGAAAGATGTGTCACTTGCAAAAGGGTATAGAGCCAAGTCGAGTAAGGGCAATATTTACCTTTACTGATTCCAACTAAACCATGGTCCAAGCTGAGAATAGACTTTATGTTTAAGATTGCTAAGGACATGCCAAGGGAAGGACTCTGTTACGATGGTCGTAGACTGATTTAGCAAGATGGCACACTTCATGCCCTATTTCAAAACTAATAATGCTTTGGCTATCTCTTTTCTTTTTTTGTAGGAGGTCATCAAGTTAAGTAGAAGAATTGTAATAGTCCTACTGTACAAACCATCTTAAGATAGAAGTTGACCTTATAGCCGCAATCTTAAACTTGATTTACATAAGGTGTTTATAACTAACCTGCTTTAAAGTAAATAGTTGACAAATTAACTGTGTTATTTGCATGTAGAAGTGTGAAAGATGGAAACTAGAATTCCATATTTCAGGTAATGTTACAAGATTTAATAATCTAACCTCACTTAAATAAAACATAATTTAAGAATAGAAGATTCAAAAATAAGAACTAAAACCTTAAAATGTAATTCATCATTAGTTTTATATCTTTACTTCCTAAGAACTAGCAGTTACCAACTTTAGAGTAGTTATAAAGCCGCTTCTTAGTTAGTACCTACAACAATATCTATAGGGATGTGAGTAACTAACCACTTAGTAAGTTAGGATGAAGCCTTAAAACTATACATCAAACACATATAGGGTTATCAATCAATTATTTTAATGCAATGGGATAAGCAAATGTCATTGTATAACGTTATCTGGTCTATCATAAAATTAGAGAAATTACACCTGCTCTCATCTGGGTTAAGGAGTTTAGTGTATATATTAACAGCTCTCGACCAAACCTAGGCTTATGTCATAGGGACACTGCTCTTCACGCGACTACTTTTGAACCACTACCTTCACTCTTGCTGTAAACCCTAGGAAAATTAGTAGTTGAAACTTAACTCAAGTCCGAATGTCCTAAACTGTACAACAAGTCGAGAAGGCTAATAATCATAAAAGAATATGAAGTTTAATAAATCAAATATAACACCGATAACAAAACCTTCGGAATTTATCAAAACCTTAAATCGCTTACTAAAACCCTAAAATTAGTTTATGCATCATTAATCGAAATTGAACTCAAAGTTGCTCGAAACCTTAAAATCATAAACATAAACTTATAAAATAGTTAAATATTATACAATAGCGATAAAATTATAGTCGAATATAATTTTCGACTAAATCGCTTATTTATACGAAATTGTAATGAAATTACCATAATAACTTGTAAAAATTATAATTGTAACGAGTACCAGTTAAATTGATAAAATTTCACAGAATTTTGAAAACTAATCTACGAGGAGATTCACTATAATTTATATGATTAAAAAAATTACACATATTTGTTAATAATTTTCATTTTCCTTCTTTTCTATTTCCAATTTATCTCATTTTCCTTCTTCCCTTTCCCATTTCAATCTCTTCTCCTGCGTAACAAAAGCAAAATCAATATAATGAAAGCCAAAAGAAGCAGCCACGTGATGTTTTGTTTTTGTCCTATTTACATTAATAAAAAGTTAACTTAGCTTAAAAATTAAGCCAACCTCACGTGAGCAAAAGAAAGCTATATAAATATGGAAAAAAAAAGAAAAATTTGCATAAACATACACACACAATCTATAAACCGTGAGAAAAAAAAGAGAGAAAAAGAAAGAAAGAAAAGAGAAAAAGAAGAAGGAAAAGAAGAAGAAAAATACAAATTAATTGGTAAGAGATTTATTTTAGAAAGTATGTATGTATATTATAGTATACATGTGTAGAATTATGGTATTTTTATGGTATTTGTACATATAACACTAATATTATATGTTTATATATATGAATACCCAAATTTAATTATATGTGTAAATATAAGATTAGGTTGTGTATAGATGTATGTACATAAGTATATAGTACGTATTATGTGTTTGTTTTTTTTAATACATAACTATAATATACATATATATGTATGTACCGTAATTTTATATATATATATGGGTATACATATATGATTATATATATATGTGTGTGTATATGTGTGTAATGGTATAGTATAGTGGGGTAATTTTTATAAGTATGTATATAAGATATATGAAAAAATATATATATAATAGTATATGGCATATTATGTATGTAATATATAGTATACATATTTTATGATAAATACTATATATTTTATGATAAATGATAAATACTATATAAGCATATATATACCGAACATATATATATGTATTTATAGGTATGTATGCTGAATATATATATATGTATGTATTTATATGAATGTATGCC
>JAMXBB010000005.1:76702987-76856612 GCA_024138015.1 Lumnitzera littorea
GTTTTTTAGTAGAATTTAAAACTATCATCAAATAACTTGATTAGTGGATTATCTATAATTCCTTACAAATATTGAATTTCAAAATGTAATGTAGTTACCTCAGTTTTACTTTGTGTAATTTGATTCTTACAATATTTTATAAAATTCATTAGATTATACATGACAAGATTGAGACATAAGATTGAAATAAATAAAACAAATAGAGATAAACAAAGTAAATAAATTTACAATATTATTGAGAGAATTCTTTGATACAAGGAAAGATGATGTGAGAGGCAATAAGAGAAACTGGGAATTAAAACAGAAAAGAATTCTTTTTTACAAAGAAAAAAGAGAAGAGAGAGCAAACGAGAGGGATTTTTTGTTGTGATTATTGTTTTGATGCCTTCCTTCTCTTGCTTCTATTTCTTTTTATACAAACATGTAAGCGCTCACTGAGATAAGCACCTAAGATTTTATTAAAATTATTATACTGCCTGTCTTGATGATTGCCTTGATCTTATCTTGAACAATTGGTCATTAGATGCTTTACATAAAGTTGATATAAATGGATGAATAGTTGACATGAGTAGATGAATAGTTGATGTGTACGCTTTGTTGGATACTTTTCATAAAGTTGATATGAATAGTTGACATGAGTTGATATGAGTGGATGAACAATTGATTTGTCTCCTTTGTCCAATAGTTGACATCTTTTGAGAATGCCTTGATGAATAGTTGTTAATCATGCTTTGTCTGCCTTTAAGAATATAGTGGATGAATAGTTGATGAACTTCTTTCATCTTGTTGTTGGTACTTAATAATTTTGAGAGTGCTTTATCTTGGTTTATTGGCTTTGTAAATGATAAGAGCTTTCTTCGTAGTGACTAGAACCATTTTGAATAGTAATTCCTACTTCTAATATTGAATAAAGATATTTTGATTGAACAAGAACACTTCTCTCCTCACATTTTGAACAATTTAATCATATTGAAAAAGATTAATTCCATAGCAATCATCCTCATTTTGATTTAGATCATTACTACCAAAACTATCTTCCTCTAATAGCCTTAAGACCATTTCAAATATTTTTCTTTTATATTTAGAGAAATTAGAAGTTCTTGCTAAATCAACTTAAATTTGACTTTTTTCCTTTTAAAAACTCACTAATGTGAGTAACAATACTTTTAGTTTGACCAAGGTATGTTTGAATAGTCTTGGCATCTGCCATAAATGTATTGAACTTTTCCCACCATTTTACTCTCTATACACTTGAAATATAAGGTTGACCATGTTCATCTTCTTGGATAGCATAAGCCCATGTAATTATCCAACTTAAATTGAATCTTGTTACAAATTTTACAAACTTAAAGAAACTGAGTTGATCACCATCCTTGCAGTATAATTGATATCCTTAATGTATTTCTACTAGAAGAATCCTTTTTGTTGGACTAAGGTATTTGAACCAATTTACGAAACATATTGGAAAATCTTCTTGAGTAATCTTAAATTGAATGAACCATGAATCAAAATAATTTTTTATATAAAATGTAATTTCCTAAACTTTGATATAATCATAATAATCATATGCTAGTGAATCAAATGACCAAGAAATCGTTTTAGCATTCTAGGGAGTTAATCCTCATTACTTCAAATGAATAACCTTTTTTATCTTTCATTTTGAATAAGTAATATCTTTGCCTTAATCTTGATGGAATAGCTCGATACTATCGGTATCAACTAGAATGAATTCATAAAATTTTCTATTTTTCTTTAGATAAGTTAGTTGAAAATGAAAGTCTTTTGGAAAGTATTTTTGAACAATTTCAAAGGGAGATTTTCATAAAATTCTTTTGATATTTCTAGTTCTAATATAGAGTTTTATACTGTATGCACCATTAGTAGACTACCTATATATTGAGTAATGTACTTCCAACCATAAATTATAAACTGAAAGGAAAGTTTGATACAAAAATCAATTGCATAAAATTGTAGTTAGTGGAATGCCTCAACAAAGATAGGAAGTAGGGAAGAAATTGGCACATGGAATGATCATATGAGTCAGTTACAGGAAAAAATAATTAGAAATTGTAATGCCTGGGTAAATAAACAATGCATTGAACTGCAATATTTGATGAAAAGTAAATTGTATTTGGAATAATTAGTATATACACAAAACGTCAATACAATGGCCAAAAAAGGAGAAAAGAAAAAAATAGACAAAACATATCTACTATCACCTATGCCATATGAAGGTCCGTACGATATGGGAAAGAAGTGAACATCCTTGTCTATCCTGTGACTGTGTAAGCTAAGGTAGTGGATTGTCAAGATCAAGTTCCCTAAGAGGAACTAGGTCGGCTAGAAGGGCCAGATGCAGTTAAGTGACACCCTCACCCATTGATAACTATATGGGGGTGGAATGTTGCTTTTGAGGTACTAATGGAGTGATAAGATCAAGATGTTGTTGGAATTCAGGATTCATGTAAGAGCTAGATCAAGCCTTAGAGTTAGATTTGGCACTTAAAGTAGAGGCAACTCTTGACCCGAGGATTGTATTGTATCCCTCATTGATCTGCCCTAGGTCAATGGAATGACGCCCATGTGGTAGGATATTGTCATTGAGGTCTACCTAATGATGTCCCGATCAAGCCCTGCTTCCTTGAACTTTAGCTCTACCCTTAGGTGGTATACAATGAGTCGACACATCCTTGCCTGCAAGTGGTCCTTACTCCCTACCATGGTCTACATAGGCTAGTTCATGTACGCCCTCCTACTATAGGTAGATGATGAGGCTACTGTACTGCTCAATAAACTGAAGTGCCCTATCTATAATACCCAATGCTGTAGGATAATTAGGTGCCAGTGACACACGCCTAAGTGAGTCTACCTAAAATAAGTAAAATAACAATTGCTAGTATATATAATATAAAGTATGTATGAATGTAAAAAACTATTGGACAATTTTAGATGTACTTACCAACCGATCGACAACAGTTCCTTAGTATGTAATGTAACACCGGGTAATCTATTTGTACCATGGCTAGTAACTCTCATCAACCCCTCGATGACCCTAGATGTATACTAATAATCCATGTCTTTATCCCTAAGCCTAGATGTATGCAAAGTGCGTGTTAATCTAATCAACATCCGTCCTACCTTAGAGGTCCAACTAGTAGAGCTACTTAGAGGTGTCAATGTCTTATGGTATATACTGATATCTACCAAACTATCGGATGACATGGTCTGAAAAGCACCACTTAATGATGTGAAAACATATTAGTAGTACCCGTGCAGTCTAAATATGTCGCCCAATAGTACAAAAGTAAGGCAGCAACTATAGCTACTCCTTTGTATAAGGCTCCTAAACAACCTAATGGGCACAAACAAGAAGAAACAATCAACGAAACAACGAGGGTTAGCACTTACTTCAAGTAGAAGGACAGCAAAGAGGATAACTTATTATATAATACCTACTACGTTGTCTACATGTCAAACACTATGGGGTACGCATATACTACATGCATCGGACGTTAAATAGTATCCTATATTACTCTCCATTTGGTAGCCAATGGCTTATTCCCATTGATAACAAACCCGTATCGACTAAGGGAGGCAATATGTAGGAATCTATCTTAAGCCCAAACTTGAAGTAAAATCGTAACCCCTCTAAGCTCATGAGTGTCGAATGACGAAGCAGAGCACAGCTGTTAGTATAACCATGCCAAGCAAGTGCTGCCCCATCTAAACTGCCTAACTATAGAGAAGTCTTCCAGCAACGGTAAGAACATTAAGTAAATAAGACTAGAGGATTTATCCGCAAATATGAATCCTTCCATCAAGTTAAGAATGTATGTATGTGCATACTATTAGATTGTCTTGTTGTCCGCCCCACGAGGAAGTATATGAAAGTGTTCTCATAACCATATCAGAGATAAATGAGTACCCCTCATCTAAGTAGGCCTTATACCCAGTGATCTTTCCCCTACGTTAGCCTAGCTCTCCTTATCATGTGTCTTTGTTTGACCTGCCACCACAAAACCCTCAATTGGGAGTCCGAGCTAAATCTCAATATCTTACAGTGTAATGGTCGCCTCTCTAGTAGGTAGGTGGAACGTGTGTATCTTGAGCTTCCATCTCTCAACTAAAGTCGTAATTAAATGCCAGTCCAACATAATAAATAGAAGTTGTGCAACTCCCTAAAACTTAGCTTCCTGTATGTAAGGTTCTACTCTAAGATGTATAAGAATATCTTGCTTATCCTTACATAATGACATCTCGCTACACTATACTCATAGTGCATAGGTAGCCTCCTACACAAACATTCAATGAAGTTAGCAAGTAACACATCTTTAATGAAAAATTTGATTGCAAATGATAATGACATTACTTACCTTACCATCCCAAACGGCACATGAACGGTGACTAGCCTACTTCGTAAGTATGTGTGGATTAATACGTCCCAGCTCTATCTATCCTTTGAATAAAATTTCTTTTGCAAACTTATAATCAACTCTTAATAAAAAATTTTTACCAAAAAGATCATCTTGAAATTTAGAAATACAAAAAACAATAGATAAAACTTCTTTTTGAACTGTTAAGTAATTAACTTGAGCATTTTGCAATATTCTTGAATAATATCTTACTATTTGTTTTTTATCATTAATTAATTGCTTTAATGTTCCACCATATCTTATATCTAAAGCATCAATTTCCATTATTAACTTTGCATTTGAATTGATAATGCTTAAATGAGTAAGTGTTTTACTTCTTTTTTAATTTCTTGAATAATCTTAGTCATTTCATCATTCAATGGATGTGGTTTATTCCTTTAATCTTTGAAATAATAGCTTATAATTAATTCTTAAATTTTGAATAAAGTCAAATACATAATTAAGAAAACTTAAAAATTTTTGAAGTTTTTTTTGTCTTTTATTTTATTGAGAAATTTTTTAGCAAATTTGATTAATTTGTCTATTAGTTTTATGGTACATTGATTTATATCATGTCCTAAAATTCTTTTTTTTTTTATTTGAAACAATTTTATCTTTTTAGTCAATACTACTAAACCATTTCTTTTAATAATATTAAAAAAGATATTTAGATGTTTAAAATGTTGATAGATATTTTTTGAAATTTTAAAGGGGTATTTTTTAAATTGAAGGGGCATTTTTTAAACTAAAGGGTATTACATTCCATTCGTAATGTTCGAATGAGACTGTAAAAGCTATTTTATATCTTTCAAATTCATATATTTGAATTTGCTAGAATCTTGATTTCATGTCAAATTTTGAAGGTTTGTCGTTGATAACTAATTTAGGAGTGTCTCTTTCTATTTCACTTGATTTTAAACATAAAAAGTAAAACATGACCAAAGAGATTTAAATTTTCTAATTAATTTTTTATTTAAAAGATCTTGAATTTCTTTCTTTTAAAATTCTAATAATTTTTCATCCATTTGGATTATTTTAGCTTTAGTAAGAATTTTATCTTTAATAAACCCTTCAAAATATAGCAATCTAACTATATGCTTTTTTCTTAACCAAAAAGCATTTAAAACATTTGAACAAATTTCTTTTTCAAAAGTTTCTTGTAAAGTTTTTATTTTTTCTTTAGTCTCTAGTTTTTCCAATTGATTAAAAATTCTTTTGTCTTCTAATTCTTCTTTGAAAAAATTAACCTGTTTTAACTTCTTTTCTATTTGTCTGATCATATTATCTTTTAATAGATTAACTTCTTTTTCTTTTATTACACTAATGAATTTAAACATTATTTCTTTATTCTTAACTTAAGTTTTTAAACCTTGAGAAGTGATTTAAAATGGATATAGCATAGTAAGAAACGAAATACCTAAAACCATTGCATTATTTATATTTTTTTACTAAAATAAATGTTTTAAAATTAATTTCATCTTAAATAATCTTTGCTATAGGAATTTTATAATTAACATTTAATCTTGAACCATTAGCTGAAACTAGTCTTTCTAAAGTTTTTTCATAAAATTTAGTTAAAACAAATCCTTCTTGAATACAATTTTGATAAGCTCTAGAATCTAAAAAAGCTACTATCTCTATTTTGTAATTATTATGAATAGATAACAATATTTTAACATACCATTTTTGAATATTTATTTTATTGATCAAATTGATATATTCTTTACATTCTTTATCAGACTCTATTTCCTTTTCTTCTTCCGATTCTAAATTGTCATTTTCAATTTTTTCCATTTTTTCTTCCAAACTATTATATTTTTCCTTTAATTTTTTTATTTCTTCTTGAAGAGTTTTTATGGTTATTGGATGTTTCTTTTTTTGAAAATTTATTATAAATTTTTTCTAAAAAATAAATTTCTTCATTACTTAAATCTTCTCTTTTGTTCATTAACATTTCTCTAATTTTGAGTAAATACTCTTTTTGTCTTTCTAAGTCTTTAATTTGATCAACCATTTCTAAATGAATTTTTTCTTCATTGGTAATAACATTTAACTATCTATAGGAACAAATATTTTTAAAACAACACTTAGAACTAGATCCTTCTGTTAAAGAGATATTTGAGTCTTTTTCTATGTTTTGAATACAATCAAAGTTTTCTTAACTTGAATCATTTTCCTCTATACTTGATCCTTCTTTTAAGATTCCTATTAAAGTTTTTCCTTTATTTGGTTTTTCTACCAACACATTTTATATCATATCAGTTGATAAATTGTATGTAAAATTTAATTAGTATAATTATCTTAACTTTTGCACTATTAAAATCTTGATTTTTTTCCTATGGTTTTCTTGAAAGGTAAGCTTTTTATTGTCTCATTTTAAACTTTAATATCTACTTCTTAAAAAGAATGATTGGTTCCTATAGTTGTCTCTTGTTGAGTTTCCCATTTTTGATTTGATGACTTAACTGTTTCAATATAATAACGTTTATTTGAACCAAAGTTTTTAGCAAACAATTTAAAAAAGGGTTTACTTCTTCTTAATCCAATCTACATATCATTATATCACATGGCTCTAATTAAATAAGTTTCTTCTTTAGTATAAGTTTTGAAATATTTTCTCTTTCTCAAAGTATTTCTTTTTGAATAAAAATCTTTTTTTAAAAATTCTTTGTCTATCTTAAACAATTCTTTTGAACTTATTACATTTAACTCATTGATTTGGGAATAAGCAAGAGAATTTGGCTGAGGTTGTTAAATTGGTTCTGAAATTAGTGGTTGAAAATCAACACCTCTAAGTCTTATTGACTTAACTAGGGTTTCTAAACATATATATATATATATATATATATAAGACTTAATGTTTTTTAAACCAGACATATTCTTGATCAAAGATTTGACCTTCTTGACTGGTCCTTAGAAAAGAAATGTTGATCTTATTAAAATAATGTTCTATATTTGGAGCAGTTAGCCTTTTATCAATTATTCTAGCAAATTGAATTCTAATACTGCCATTATCAAATCTTTGATCAAGAGTATGTCTAGTTTAGAAAACATTAAGTCTTAGTCGAAGGATTTCTTATAAAGTCCATTTCTTTGGAAGTTACACTTCATTCCAACTTAATGATTTTAGAGTAAACACTAGAGAATCTGCAATATTGGCTTTTAAAAGAATAGTTTCTCTTTTAGGAGATAACTTATTGGCTTTTGAATTAATTTGAGAATTCATAACTTTATAATAGATTCTAAAGATAAGTGCCATAATTTTTGTTCCTTCTACAAAATTATGATTTTGAGATTGAACATATAATACTAAATTGTCCACAATTTTTGGATCTTCTAAACCAATTGAAAAATGAGGAAAACATTAAGTATACTACAGTTCTTTATGAAGATTGGTTTAAAACATTGATGAAGTGGTTTCATTAAAATCTGTATTTCTAGCATCTCTTAATCAAACTAAAATAGGATGATTTATTCCTTTCCTGTGAAGAGATTTAATTGAAATTTAAATGAGTTCAATATGTAAATATTTATACTTTTCTTTATGTTTTTGAATAGATACTTCTAAGAGCAATTTGATAACCTTATGCTTTCCTAATAAAGAAATAGTTTTTTCAACTATCTTGATCACATAATCATGTTGTAAATTAAAACTTTCAATTTCATAAATCTCTTTGGATTTTTCATTAGGAATTGACTAATTATCTAAACCTTATTCAATTTGAGAAATCTTAATTTCAAAAGAGTTATAAATATCTCGATTTAAATGACTAGATTCTCTGTCTATAGAAAAAGAGCTTCTTCTAAATTCAAAACTGGAAGAAGAGAATGATCTTCTTAATAGATTCATTTTTGTTTAATAAAAACTTAATACTTTGCTAAATAAACTTATCTTAATCTATTCACTTGCGGGAATACCCTACTGATCAATGGTCTCATTGCCTCTTTAGGGACTTACTACTGGGATCACAATTCTAGCTTACCAATACAAGAAATAGAATTACTACAAACTACTTTCACGAGGTATTTAACCTTTATTAACTGAAAAGAAATCTAATAATCCTATCTCTTTTTTCCCCTTGAAAAATCTCTAGAGATCTGACTTTGATACCATTACGTACCTATTTCCATTTTTTAACCCCTTAAAGTTATGGTTATTTATTACTTATCTATTTTTTTTTAACACCCCTAGCATGGGTACAATATGTGCTAGTATATAAAATTTGCAATACATGAAACTCATGTCATATAAATTATATATATCTATTTATAACATAACATGTGTTCAACATTGTACATATATCATAATTAAGGAATTTGGAAAAATAAAAACATCACATCATGTTCGTTAGAGTGTTGACTTGAGAAATAATTGGTTTTCTAGTTAAATATTTTTGAAATCTCTAGACTATTTTTTAATTCTAATTTCCACTAGGAAAATATAAATTAATACAGCAATGCATGAACCATGTCCTAGTTTTAAGAAATAAGATGGAGTATAAATTCCTTGTTGATTGTTTTCTAATTTATATAAAAAGAAATATTGTTGAAAATTTTGATATAGATTCCATCATAAACGAACTTTATGATAAAAAAGAGCAATAAGTTATATTTGAATTTCTTTTTTCAAATTTAAATTGTGTTATATATATGCAAATATGTGATTTTGAAGATATTGGTTCCACCACCTACCACCCAGCCAGCGCCCTCCCCCCCAAAACACTTGTGGCTCCTCTAATCCTGCATTCATCCTTGCTACATTCGTTGACAATTACAATTTGCTTCATGGTCACACATTATCCACATTTGTATACATAGATGATAGTTAATAATGCATTCAATCAGACGCTTAAAAATAACCTTGTTGTATATGGTTGATGAACTTTGTTTTAATTACACCGTGAGAAAAGCATCCACTATTTGGGTTGCCCCACCATTGTTCCACATGTATGCTATGTAGATGGTTTAGTACCTTGCAAATGCCTAGATTTAGATTTTATCATTAAATTTATACTGTAGCAATTCTGTCAGCTTTTCGTATATCTATATCTTCTTTTCTTATTAGGTTATGGCTAATGTTATGTAGAACATTATAGAAGCTTATTATGTCCATTGTTAAATTGCACTGGAGATGAATCTAAAGGTTTTAAAAATCGGGCACCTTAAGCTTACTTAGTCTTTTTGAACTTTAGTTGCTTACAATTAGGTTAGTGCTTTTGGTATCGTTTAATTACATAAAATTTTTCAGATTGAATGGGATAACATCTTTTATCTAATGATTGGTTTATAATTTTAACTAAGTTGCTAGACCAAAAATGAGTATTAAGGACTTAACGAAATACTTAAAATTTGTCCTAATTGAAATATAGTACAAAACACAATTTCACTGTATAAAAACCATAAGTTTTTTGAAATTTGAAAAATAACCTCTTACAATCCGCTCAAATTATAATTTTTAATTAATTCTAAATAATATAAAATATAATTAAAGAGATATGAGGCAATGTTAAGGGTATAAATGTCGAAATTCAATAATAAGTTCAGTACTTGTGTAACTAAATAAGGGACATCACAAAAGTTTATGTCAAGTACTTTATAATCCAAACATAGTACAACGGGTTTGTACTATCCTATACAATTTGTACTGCTGTACAATTTTCTCTATCAAGTCCAGTTCTTATAACTAAACATTACCTTTTTATGCTTGATCGAATAAGTCTTTAAAAATTTTAATTGTGATAAAATAAAATCTTTTGCTAAAAACCTTATTTAATCTATGCTTATGTTTTGATTTATCATAATGAATCTCCAATTGAGCTTTAATTATAGATTTATTTGATTTCTTGATCTTCATTAGCTAACAACTCCCTATGTGATCTTTTATTTTTCTTTATTTTTTCCTTTGATTTTTTACCATCCCAATGAATTAGCTTTGTCAATTGCTAAGTTAACCACATTAACTATTGATTTCCTATCTAAGATGTAAGTGGAGTAATATTTAATAGGAATATTAAAGCACCATTTGATTTGGCTTAGTTCTTTATTTTCCCTTTTGTTATTGAATGAAAATCGGTACCATAAATTTGAGAACTATCATAATTATATAAGAAAGTCAATAAATTTTAATATAGTATTACAATATGATAAATATATATATATATATATATATATATATATAACACATCTATGTACCTTATCCTTGCCTGTAGATCTAGTTAAGAGATGAGTGATTCAAGGATGAAACTTTGTACAATCCATCTAATGATATTGCAATAACCCTAATCTTAGGAGTTTTATAAGGGTATGCTAGTATATAAAGGAGTAAGCTTAGAAAATAAGACTTAATCTTCTAGGAATAATTTCTAGCATCATTTCTATTTCACCCTCATAACCAATTTTGTCTTTTTAAAGACAAAGTGAAAGATGTATGCTTCGATGTGCATGTTCATACACATTAGTGTGTGCTCAAATATTGAAGTGAGGCTACATTCAATCCGGAATAGATAAGGCTAAACCCCTATCCTCACTATAGCCATAATCAACTAATAAAGATTCCCAAAAATGAGAACTTTAAATTCAATCAAACTAAACCCTTCCCTAGACCAACGCTTTAGCCTCTACCTTCTATATATGAAACCATATTATAAGAAAATGACCGAATAACACTAGAACAAGTCGTCATTCAAAAGAGAAAAGAATGTATGTTTCCATTTCAAGGCCATTTAATAATAGAGGATGTTAGGAAAGGATAGGAATGTAAAAACTATTCACTAGCAAGGTGTATTAACTGACCTTCATAAACAAGAATTCATGGTTCTTGTAAGGAAGAATCTATTTCTAAAAATCCATAGCTTAGTTTGAAGATAACTTACAAAAGTATAACATGTAATAGAAGTCAAAAAGATATGCTTAAGAATATTTTGAATGAAATAGACCTAGAAATAAGAAAACTTAATAGATAACAAAACCAAGACCTAGGGAAAACTAGTAGGTAAATAAACATAAGGTATCGAAAACCTAAAAGGTAAGGTAACTTCACAAGTTAGAAAAACAATGAATGAAGAAGCCAATGGCTTAAGGAAATACCATAAATAAGAAAACCAACAACTTAGGAAAATGTGATGAGTAACAAAATTCATAATTTAAGGCAACCAAATAACTAAGAAAACTCACAGTGAAAGGATACCTAATGTGTAATTACTCTAAATTTAAGCTCATAAAAGCCTAATGAATACACGTTATGGCTTAACAGAAAGAGGTTACAAATATTCAGAGAAATTTTGGGAATAAAGCACATGACTTTAAGGAAACAGAACACAATTGTAGCCTAAACTTCAAGAGATTGCTTGTAATAATATTTATAAGAGGATTTATGTAAGATTCTACACTGTAACATCCTGCATTTTTAACATACTAGTTTAAAATTTAAAAAAAAATTCTATAAATAGTAAGTATATATAAACTATGTTAAAATGTAAAATTTTTAATTAATGATGATCTAAAAATCTTACAATTTTTGCAATTTTCAAGCACTTTAGGATACTAAAAAACTAACCATACAAAAATATAACAAAAAATTATGAAACACTAGAAATAGATTTGATCAAAAGTAACAGTCCTAAACAAGATTTCTTGTACATACATGTGATTTAGTACTTATCACAAACCTATTTATCAAGTTTAAGTAAGAAATGTTTCCAAAAATTATGCTTAATAGACTATTGCACTGGTATTTGGTAAAATCACAAACTGATATATACTTAATAGACTATGGCAAAATTAGTATTACTAGTAAAATAGAATTTTTTTTTAAATTATTAAGTCGATAAGATGTATAAGAATAATAAAATAATAGTAAATACATTAATAATAATATTAGTAATGATCACAATAGTAAATGGTAAGTATTGATGCAATCAATTAAATAATAAGCTTATATAAAGTTAATAGGAGTCTAAATAATAATTAAAAAGTACTATACAATAAAAACAATTTTATAAAAGGTATAACATAATATTTGTAAAACATTATAACTGCTATTAGAATATTTTAATTTTGAAATTTAAATATTTAAAGCTGTATGGATTAGTATACAGTATATGAAAGCTAAATATTAGAAATGTATGTTAAAATTATAAATTAGTTTTTCCACTACATATTTATATTCTATAAAATATATTCAAGCTACTTATAAATTTTTCTTGTGAGTTACAATATAAAGTGTACTCAATAAAAGATATTTATGCATGTGTTTTAGAATAAGAATTTAAATCTAAACAAGATAAAGTTGGTCTAACTATTTCTATAAGTAAGGGACTTCCCACTTAAACAATTCCTTTAGCTTTACCTTTTTCAAATTAACATAAAGTCACCAATTGTACTTTCATTCTTCTTTTTGTTTCATATAGCTACCTTCTCTCATTATTACTTCTTCTTCCTCCCGTTCCCATAGCTCAACATTGCCATCTTCTTTCTCTCATATCCCGCTCAATACTCAACCAAATCACAAATTGTAAAATCCTAAGTCAGTAACAAGACATTACTTTAATAGACAATTAATCTTAGCTCCAAAAATCATTAAAATGAGTAAAATGTTTCTCCTCAAAAATTGATGAAAGGATCTTTCTCTTTCTTCAAATTTTCAAACTTATAAAACATTAACAACTTTGAATATTTGTAAATTGGCAAATTTAACATTTTAGATTCGAAGTTAAATTTGAAGAATTGATAAATATTCACTAGGCTCAATTAAATTGAAGAAATTAAAAATGATAAAATTTTAAATTGGAATCTTAAAATGACCTTGAAAATCCTAAAGATAAAATTTGAAAAACACTAATCGTATACAAAGACTCTAAAATAAGTATGCTTGTTCACAAATTAAAAATCCAAATTAAATAAAAACCATAAACCCCAATTCTTAAAGTTGTAAAACCTTAAATTAAACTCTAAATGGAAAGAAAACCTTAAATTAAAACATTTAACTCAAATTACGTAAGTCGCATAAACTCGCTAACAAACGGTAGGAGATTTCTTCAAATAATAATGATAAATAAATTAAGTCAATTAAGGTAATAAATTAATGGAATTACTAATTTACCCCAAAAGATACATTTCACTAAAGGTAAAACTAAAATCGCAAGCATCCTTTCGAAGCCCTAAAATCCTAATAAAACCAAAATATGTGGGAAGCCCTAAAATGATGTGGAAACTCTAGTTTAGTGTCAAAGATCTTAATCTAATTAATAAAATATAATTATATGGCCTAATTATTCATCAATTATTGATAATTTGCTAAATTGCTAAAAAACCTAATTTGCCTTTCAATATCGTAATCAATTAGTGAAAACTAATTCCAACCCTAAATCAATTAGATAAAATGATCCGATAGGCTTGATTAACTTAGTTAAATATGAAGAACCCTAAACTATGTCTAATTAAGGTCATTTGCACTAATAATTAGGGTCACAAGTTTAAATTTCATTTTAATCATCTATATACATTTATGCATCATAATTAGCTAAAGATAATCACAGTTAACCATATAGGATAAGACAATTAGTTGAGAAAATAAATAATCACTAACTTTTAGTAGACAAATTATTACCTCAGTTGGCACAAATCATAAAAAGCAATTAGTCTCCACTTGTGCTTATATCATGTAACTAAAATGAGTTAAAACTTACTCCCTACTATACAAACACCCCTAAATCGTCTATACAACCCTCTCACTCCCTCTCTCGTTTCTTCTTCAATCCCTAAACAACACTCTCTAACTAATCCAACTGAAAATCAAAAGAAAAAGGAGGAAAAACAAGGAAAACATCTTAAAGCTACCTGTGTACGTCAACGCCTAAAGCTACCATTGTACACCACCAACTTCAAATGATACAACACCACTTGTATTTACTTCATCTTTCATCCTTCTCTCTTGCTGACGAAAACTCCTTACCTAAAGATTTCATTTCATTGACAAAAAATAAAGTGAAAGGAGATCCTTCAAATTCCCATTGAGGTAAACTTATACCTTGTCAACTTTCTTTTTGTTTGAGTTCATAAGCATGGTTCATAGGCTTAAAAACTAAGGAAAATGCCATCAAAATGTCATCTTTGTTTACCATGTTTACATGCCTATACATGTGCATTTCCTAGATTTTTACTTTAGTAAACATGTTACATATAACTTTACAAACACATAAGCTGTATCAGGATGATAACTTAAAGAAAAGTAAAAGAATCATCATGAAATATTTATTCCCATGCTAGGTTTGAAATATATGTATGTGTATCCCCATCATATTTTTTATTTCTCATGTTTGTTTTGATAAAAAAATAGTTTTAAAGGCATTTTAGAGGTAGTTTAATGCATGTTCTTATAAGTTAAGTACATGATGTATGGAAAGCCTTAGGAAATTATCTTGAACCATCCCCAATATGTTGAATAACATTATGTAAAATTTTGATTAATAGGTTAATCACATGACTAATTAAAAATAGTTAGGATTTAGGAATTAAACTTACAAGATAAGAGGCTAAATAAGGTCTATAATAAGTAGTTAGGCTTAAAATGGATATTAGGTTTAGAAAAACCCACTTAAAACCTAACAAACCATTAGTATTAGATCTAGACCTTATGATAAAATGGGTCATTTGATAAGTTTAGTAAACTATTAGGCCCATTGGAATAGGTTAGAGTCAATACATAGGTTGTAAGACATAAACTAAGCTCAAATTGAACTAAAACACCCACAAACCAAGCCTTGAGCCTACTTCATCAACCATGAACAATAGGTATATTAGATAAATAAAACCTAATGAAAAGAGTTTATTAAGCCTACTAAATAATTCAAGAGCCCCCTAATAAGCTTAAGTGTAAATAGAACCCACAATTAGTTAAAAGGAGTAGTTTAGGCAATAAAAGGACATGAGATGGACTTTAGGCTTATAAAGAATAATTAGGAGCCCACTTAATTGATATGATATGATATGATCTGAAATTGAATGTTAAATGGGTCATTTAGTGGGTTCAACAAGTTATTTAGCTAATTAAGTAAGTTAGAAACAAGTTTAGGGCCTTATGATACAAATTAAGCTTAAGATAAGTTAAAAGGCCCAAAAACCAATCTTAAACCCACTTGGAAACTACTTGACCAACTGCTATAATAATTATTTAAGCTCTAAATAAAAGTTCCATGAAGGACATCAAGTGTTTTAGGAAGCTTATGATAGGCTTAGATAAGAGTTAAGGCCCATCATCACCTATAAAGCTTAAATAAGCCTTTAATGCATAAAAAATGTGTTTCTATCCAACATAAAATGGTACAACAAAATTAATGGCCATAGAATAATGTGATAAAGGCTCAATAATAAATAAAATAGGTCCATTAACCTAAATACAACCTTAAGCCCAAAATAAAACCCACATCCTCGTAAGTTAAAATGACTAAATATAATAGCTAAAGCCCATAATTAGATATTTAAATAAAACTGGAATATTTTAAGCCTGATAACATTATAAGAACCCTATTAATAATAACAAATGACTAAAACATAACCTTACACACTTAAATACTTAATTAAACTATAAAATCAATTAAGTTAAAAGGGAAATATATAAAATTTGAATCTAACCCCTATCTAAACTTATGGTTTTCAGTCCCAACTCCTAAGATGGATCCCACCATGCAAAGGTGCATCCACAATCATATGAAATTGACTATAAGAGAGTGAAAAATGGAGTTAAAATGAAAAAATTATAGCAAAAACAAAGTTTAACCATATTCAAAGATTCATGGTAGGCTTGCAAAAGTAGGTAGACTCTTAGGTTCTTAAAGATACCCTTTTCCTATTACTTACATAGATTTTATTATTATATTTTAAGTAACATAACTTCTAATTCAAGAACCCCAAAAACTAAGACAAATAGGTGAACAAGCTTAAGTGAAGGAGTTCTTATGATCAGTTATTTGCTTATGTGTGATGATTGCTTAATGTTTTACTATTTGCCCTCAATTGTTTGTTTGAATAACTGATTATGTATATACTAACATCCATGTAATTACCTTATTAAATTGGTATTTTTAAATATTTGGCTAAATTAGTTGAATATACTTATTGCATGTATATGATCCAATAATTAGTAGTTGGATGATTATAACTTTGCCAAGTTTTTTGAAAAATTTATGAAAAGCATCTTAGAATGTTTTATTATTCAAAGAAAGATTTTATTATACTAGATGGATGCTTATAGAAGCTACCAATGACATTTTTAATCGTTGAGGCAAAGCTAATAGACCTCGTTCAAGTGATTAACAACGAGTGGCCTGAATTAAGACTTGCGCAATTTAGCCTATGGGGCATTCTATTGATTTTTAACAGTAAATAGCCTAGATAAGATCCACTTAATTGATTAGTAAGGCATTATCAACTAAGGTAATAGTAGAGTTCCATCTATCAAGATGGTACCCATAAATAGACTCATGCGTATAAGGTGGGGTACCCTGTACGATTAAGTATGGGAGATGATTGACATGCAGACAATGTAAACCTATACCTTCCATGGTTTTAGAGCCTTATGAATGTGTTGCTTGTATTCATCATGCATGTACATTAATAATGTTTGATAACTTGCTTGAACGGTAGTAGTAAGAGATAAACTCAAAAATTGGGAATGGGCTAACATCAAGTATAGAATGTTCCTCTAAGCTTATGGATTAAATTGATAAGATTACTTTAGTAGACTATATTAGTTAAGCTAGATCTTTATAATATTTAGTAACTTGCGATGTCATTAAAGTTTAATTATCCCATTTTATTTTTTGGTAAGAGATTCTGACTCTCTATGGTATTGGTGAATTATGGATTGTTGGGTTGCCCTAGTTACTTGTATAAATAGGTAAAGGTATGTAAAAATGAACAAGCAACCTTAGAAACTCGCCAATTAGAATCTTGTAATCTTTGACTTATAAGGGGATCTTTATATCATGAGTGTACATGTGATATGAAAATTTTAGGCAAAACTACTAGGCTCTCTTTTTAGAGCGTTACAATATTTCTTGTATAGTTCAATAAAAGTTATATATCTATCATCTAATAAACTTATCAAGTTTTATAATGCTTAAAATTATGTTTAGATACCTATAAGCTAATGAACAAGCAAGAAAATGAAGAACATAAATATTAGAATTTCAAAAGTTAGTTTAAATAAGAAATAGATAGGAGTAAGATTTTCATAGTAAGATGAACTAGATTCTAACCTATCAAGTTTGTCATTTTAGAAAACTTTGGCAACTTTAGTAGGATTCCAATCGCTTACTTCCACTATAAAAATAAGTGGGACAACTCTATGACTATTAAATTGATTATGCGTATCAAAATAGTTGTTTGAAATAATGATGTAAGAACCAAATCAACCAACTAATTCAATCGAAACTAGCTATAAGAACGGCATAGTCCAAGCTCTAAATCGGTTTCTATGATAAACCTAACAAACCCATGTATTATAGGGCAATTCGACCATAACTTAGTCAACTGGCTAGGTTAGCTGAGTCTTAACGCATTAATTTTATTTAAAGAAAAAAATACAACAAAACTTAAAAAAAAAAGGAGAAAACTTAAATAACTAGATACCTATTTGGAATCTAACTTTTAAGGGGCCAACAATTACAAGCCTTAAGACATTTAATGCAATGAATGCATGGGCATTATGTCTCATATAACACATAAGAAGTCCTTTTATAAGTATTGTCTTCTTCAAGATATTGACAAATTAGCAATGTAAGACTTTTGAAAGACTATAATGCAATGGAAATATGAGATAGACCTCACCAATTGCAACTTATATTGTACCAACTCCTCCAATTTTTTTAATCTATAATGCAATTTGCATATTTCCACTAATTCATTTTTTTTTTTTAACATTCATGATCCTTCTCAATCTTGTGATATTCATATGGTTTTCAATTTGTGTATATCTCTTTAATATTATTATTAGCCAAGCAAGCATTTGTGCATTATACTTGAAATAATTGTGATTAAACCCATAATTTAAGATTGAGAAGTATATATATATATATTTATTTATTTATTTGCTTAAAGGAATGTATAGATATTATAATAAACAAATCAATTGTAGTAAAGTAAAAGATTATTGACTTATTTTATTACACTCTTTTTGCTTTTTTTTTTTTTTTGTTGTCATTCAATGAGATAAATAAATGTTGATGGAAGCCTACTTACCAACATACGTATTCAAAATTATTCAAATTTCTATGTAAAATCACATGCAATTGGATTTTTATTCCTTCATCATGAATCAAATTTCTTTTACCAAAAGTTAGGAGTAAGTAGGTATAGGGCAAGTAAAGTACAAGGCTCTTCCCAAACCCTACCTGTTAATAGCATTTTTAGTAAAATAGGTTAAGTACCTAAATTGGTAATGTTGTGACTTAAGTCAAACTCCTTTAGTCTATCCATATATGTATATCCAATCACTTACTATAAATACTAGATTAAACCCTAAGTAAAGGAACCCTTTTCCATTCTTTCATTAACATAATCACTTGACTATTCTACTTTCATGATAAGGAAACTAATTTAAGTATCGAAGTGACCACATCAGAGCATCCTCCGGTGCTCTTCATAGCTGTTTTCTTATTTTGTAGGTATTCTCGTATTGGAATGAAAATTAGTAATCAACAATTAGCACTGTTTATGGGAATCATGAAAACCACTACCACAATTTTAAATGATTTTTCTGAAATTTGGGTATGAGACGTTTCTTCCTTTTGTGTTTCTTCAAGATTTGGTTCAATATGGTTTCATTACTCCTCTTTGCATTTATGTGAATTTGTCAATAGTCCATTTATTTCAACTCCATGGATTTCTTTTTACCTTTTTTATGAACCTAGACATTGGTGATTTCCTTTTCATAAGTTTACGGTTGCCAATATGAATGGGTGATTCTTTGAGCATGTAGTTAGAGAATCTTTCATGACCTGTTTGTATATGAAAGAGGAAAAACCGTCCTGAAAACTACTACAATTCTATGCATTGAGAAGAAATTTGCAGCCTAAAGATGGAAAACTGCTTCCAGCAACTACCACTTGTTTAGGTTTTGTATCTTTAAAGCATATAACAACCATTTATTATGAACCTGTTCGAGTTGGAGGACGTGGTCCCTTTTGGTTAGAATATATACATATATGATATGTTCTTTTATGAGATTTTCCATGAACTAGAAAAGCATGGCCATTATCTTCTTCTCAAATAGCAAGGAGTTTTCTCAAAGTAGTTTTGAAGGTTGTAGGAGAAAACCCTACCAACCAAGCAAAGTCGAGCTTGCAGCCGGGACAGACTTTCGAACAAAAAATCTGAACTACGGCACACACATTATATGCCAACCTTCACAAGTTACAGTGGCCGAGTTACAGTTTCCTTGAACTATATGTAATAAAAAAAAAAAGAGGAAAAGAAGGAGGCTCCATGCAATGGACAAACTGGGTTTAGGGGAGATTATCACCTAAAACAGATGCTATCTATGTTAAAAGGAAGGAGAATGCCATGTCCCGCACTTACACTTAGAAATGATGCTCTGCTATCTCCAAAAGAGAAAAGAATTGTGGCAGCTGCTGTCTACTATATCTGGAACAATAGGACTTGAAACGTCAGAAATGGTCTATCTCTTCATAATGCTGGCCGAGGTGTCTATTGGTCTGTACCCGAGCTATTGACAACATGATAAGCTAACCAGATTTTCACAATGTCGATCTGGATTCCATATTGTCGAACTCCAATTTCTTTTTGACGGAGTAAGCCAAGTTAGAAGCCGAGCAATCTCCAATCTCCATGCCGTGATGGCCGATAGGCCGAACATGTCCAGGAGCGGGGTAGCCATGAATATTTGCCATGCAGTTAAATATTGATCCAAAACTGAGTTTCTTCAGCTTACAGTACCGAAAAGCTGCTTCTATTTTTTGCTCAAAGTGAGAAATTGATGCCGAGTTTTTCTATTGGTCTGCAAATTGTCGAGAAGCCAAGTGCTTCCGAGTAATATCAAGTTCCCAAGCTCCGTACCGAGTGGCCGAGGAGCTTTCTTCATAGTTGCCGACCCTTAACTCAATAAGGATAAGCGTCACTGAAGCGAAGCCAGTGCTGCTGAACAACAACATTAGTCAAGACGTCGAGTTTGTCCGAGTCATTCTAAGTCACCAAGCGTCATAGCTGAGCCGAGTTTCTCCAAGTACACGTGCTGAACTATAGTAGAAGGTGATCGGTGTGTGTGAAGTCGAGCATGCTGAACCTATCTCATCTCCATGAATATAAAACATGATCCAAGATGAAGCATTCGTAAATCTGAGCTTTTAACAATACTTGCTGAGCTAGTTGTCTTACATAGATAAAGTGCCAAGCTAGATTGGTCGACGGTATAGCACATGTTCATCGTCCTCTTTTATACAAAATTGTGTTAAACCATTGCATGAAGTGAGTAACGGGTACAATAATTTTGAAGTCCGAATTGAACAAGAGCTTAGAGAAGCACCAAGCTGACCTGAAAAAAAAATGATGTTGAAGCCGAGTTATCTAAAAGTTTCATTGTAAGTCTATGAACAAGCTGCAGTCCTGATGCTAATCCTTAGGTCACTAGTCCGACCTGCTTTATGGACACGTGTTAATCTACTGCCTTGTGTCAAGGTGGAAGTATGGTGTGTGCAAGTCGCCTTATAAGGTGAGGGTGAAGCGAATCGTTGAGCCACTGTCCTTCTAAACCATTGTCGAGTGGCGAAACTAAGTTCCCCTGTTTGCCCTACCAAGCTGCTGATCTGTGAGAGCAAAGGCCGAACTCTACCCACTTGTATAGCCCTTGACAAATTGCAGCAGCCAAGTGCTAGATCAAGGAAAACTGAATTTGAGAAAAGCTAGCGTATAGATCGATAACATCCAGTTGAGCAACTCAAACCTCCTCAACAAAAAAAAAAAAAAAAAAAAAAAAAGAAACGCTGCAGCCCCTTCGATTGAAGGACAGCAAAACATCCGCTCAATAACAGCCGCTCCGAGGTACTCTTTTTCTAAGCTAATTAAGGAGCAGTAACTACTGAACTCCAAGTGAGCAAATTGCTACAAGAAATCCAACCAAGCAAAGAAGTAAACTTTGAGCTACTATGGTCAAGATGTCGGACTATGGGTGCTGAGCAGTAATGTACAGTAATGCAGAGCTAAAGTAAGTCACCAATTGCGGCAGCTATCTTCAGCCTAACTGCAACATATCACCACAATAGTTAATTGGCATCTCGAGCATTCTTTTTCTGATTGTACAACAATTGTCTTGAGCTAAATACTAGAGCAAGGCCTGATTTGAATTATATTTCCCAACCTCATTGGTTGCTGAATTATGCACTTGAAAATCAAGATGATCTCAACTCATCAATATTTGGGAGCTGAATATATTCCAAGTTATATGCTGACTTGAGCTTCTTACAAATGCGTAAATGGAACTAAGTATAAGCTCATATCTTAAACTCCTACAATTCAGTAACTCTGAACGAAGCCGAGCCTATGGTAGCTCGCACAAATGAGCTTATAGTAGCTCGCATTGGTAAACTTACTACTCACTCCGAGAACCAAAGCGTAGCCAAAGCCTTTTGCCGAGAACTAGAGCTGTCCGAACACTTCGAACAGATCAAAGTTCAAGCTTTTGCCCACCGTGCCGAGTAATGAAGTGAGTGCTTCCATGGTAGTCCATGGCCAAGCAATTTACATGCTAAACAATACTTGCCGAGTGTCAAAGCAAGTGCTTCCATGGTCGAATGCCAAGATCAATTTATCCAAGCTGTTTCTTAATTAAGCCGAGCTTCAATTTGTGCCAGATTCCAATTCATGCCGAGTTGAATTTTTCACTGAATAGCAGGGAACTAAGCTACTTGCTTTAAAACCATTACTCGATGGTGGTGACCTGGCAAGTTCTTCACCCGTTGCGTTATCTATTTTGAGGAGTATGCTCTTTTTAGCCGAGTTGGGGCACTCATATTAAATCTACGATAGCTCTAAAATTCAAGCCCTCTTTGGCCAAGCATACCCCTATACCAAATAAATGGAATCATGCTATAATCCTTGGTAACTAAAGCCGTCATGAGCTCCTCATGTATTTGGAAGATAAGAATGAAAGTGTAACATCTGTAAATTGGAAGCTGATTCACATATCTCAAGTAGTACGAAAAGAGGGGGCAGTCTGGAAAGTGCTAAAAGTCACTAAAATTTCTGTTTGGCACTTGCTCCTTGCATAAAGGTGCTAAAAGGATGGTTTAGAGATCTCTACCAGAGACTACTTATGGCCTGACACGAGTCTATGTTGTCTATTTGAACAATGCTCAATGGAGAAAATTCAAGCTCTTTCTAATTTTAACATCGAGCTACACTTCTATTATTTATTCTTCGAGATAATATATTGTCCTTTAAGTTGATATATTAATAGCATTTGCATTTGCATTTGTTTCATGATATTTATATTAAATTACATCTATATGTTGATCCATGACTCAAACTCCAACGAGCTTGATGATAAAAGTGTCGACTGTTTAGTGCTTATAACAATTTGTTCAATTCTTGGTTGGCTTATTTCTATATCCATTCTAGAATATATGTCAAGACATATAAGGGCAAAAACACCCTCTGTCCTAAGCCTATACAAATATAATTCGCTAACGAGCTACCCTTCAATGGCTTTAAATCATATACACTACAGACGACAAGCTAGTATAAACTCAATTGTTCTATCTAACAAATAGATAACGAGCTACTTGATAACCTTAAGCTACTATACAACAACAGGTTAAATACTTTAATCTGACACTTTGTACAGATGATGAATAGATAAGCCCAAGTCTTACACTTTAACAAACTAGAGGCCAACTAGCTTACTTTATAGCTCTACTTAGCACAAGTCATACTTAGCTTAGATGATTTGCATGCTTCCCTCATCTCTTCAAGTGCTTTAGCCTCATCAAGCCTTAGCCTCTTTAGGCATACTGGTCTCTTTAGGCCTTAACTTTTCAGGTGCCTCAACCTCATCAAGCCGTAGACTCTTTAGGCATACCAATCTCTTTAGGTGCTTTAGCTTAATTAGGCCTTAGTCTCTTTAAGTATACTAGTCTTTTCAAGCCTTTGCCTCTTCAAACACTTCAACCTCTTTAAGCCTTTACCTTTTTAGGCATGCTGATATTTATAAGTGCTCTAGCTAGTCCCCCTTTCCACTTTTTTATGCCTTTGCTCCTTTAAGCATTGTAGCCATTTTCAAGCCTTAAATTGCAAACTTTTCTAAAGATCTCACAAAATCAACCTCCTTAAGTACTCTCTTTGCTAACTTTATCATCAAAGAGAGTGGGGGGCAAATGTTGATAGCATTTTTAGTAAAATAGAATGAATGCCTTAATTGGTAACATTGTGGCTTAAGCCAAACTCCTTTAGTCCATCCATGTACGCGTATCTAATCACCTATTATAAATACTACACTAAACCCCTAAGTAAGGGGACCCTTTTCCATTCTCTCACTACCATAATCACTTGACAATTTTACTTTTATGATAAAAAGGTTAACTTAAGCAACAGAGTGATCGTGCTAGAGCATCCTTTAGTGCCCCCAATAACCGTTTTTTCTTTTTGTTTTGTCGTTACTCTCATACCGAGACGAAAATCATCAATTAGCACTACCTTATAGATACAGGTTTCAAAACTTTACTACCCATACCCTACCATGTAGCACTTTGGAGCCACCTTGTACCATATACCCCATAAATTATATCTTATACAACTGCAAATTTCTCTTCTCATTTAACTATCAATATGGCTAGTTTATATTTATTTTCCTTTTTTTCCAATTTCTTTCATTTATTTTTTCTTTTTGATCATTTTCTTCACCAATCATTATTAGACCAATATATCAATTTATGTGAAATCTCGGTCTCAACTTTAAATACTAAATAAATAATTGTAAATTAGACTTATTTAGAGGGCTAACTTATTTTAGCAATAAGAATATTTCTATATTATAAATTATAATCTCTCGATTCATAGTTAGCATCTATAATAATACTCCATGCATCACAATGACTAAATCCTAACATATCGACTAAATCGTTTTCAAACATAATATAAACTCTAATCTTGAATAAGGGGAAAAAAAAAGGTACAAACACTAATCTTAAATAAATCTTAACTTGAATAATGTTATTTAAATTTATTACAAGATATTTTTCAAACCTAATGCAAAAAAATTATTCCATTAAAAGAAAATAAGTTAATAACATTCCTTATTCAAGTGACTTTACGCAAATTCTTTCTTTTCTAACTTTATTAAAGTTTCACATAGTAAATGATGAAGATGGAATAAAAAGAAAATGTAATAAAGAAAAGACTAAAAAGGAAAGGACTGATATCAGGACATCAGGTTTAGTTTAAGATTTTTCATGACCTACATTTTGTTATTTTTTCAAGTCCATACAAATGAAATGGTATTATTTTTTATTTATTTATTTTACTTAATTACTATTATAGGATGAGTACAAGATACCTTAGAACATGTACCTTATATACTTCACAATATAGGTTTTAGGATAAGTACAATATATCTTAACCTTATACCTATACCCTACCCTATAGATACAGGTTTTAGGAAATTATTACCTAAAACCTACCGTATAACCTTAAATATTCACTTGAAACCTACCAAAATTGAGTAGGATCGAGTAGGTACCCTATATGAAAAAGTTACCCACTTACCCTTACTAAGGCTTATCAATTAATTCATGTTTCATATTATAAAAAAGAAAATCCATAGTTTATTTCTTTCCATTTGAAATTAACGTTTCTTTACTTTTCCAATAAAAATATAAACAAATAGTAAATATGTAAAAATGAAAGTGAAATAACTAAAATTCTAATATATTTACAATTTGGTCGTTTTGATTATTTGAACTTGCAATTTTATTGTAATTTCATATTTCTTATTGTTAATAATTAAAATACAAGTTATTTTCTGATATTTTTATTGGCCTTAGGTTTACCCTTGGTTAAATTCGATTCAATCTCTTAACCTTCTTACGTATTTGGGTCAACCTTACGAGTCGAGTTTGATAACATTGGTTTAAAATGATAACTTGATGTTTTGGATGTTATATGATGTTGAATAACTTAGAATGTGCGAAACATGTAGTGTATGAGTATTAAATGAGAAGCAAGTTGTGCTTTATTCTTAAATTTTTATAATCTAGATAGGGGTGTTTGAATGCTATGGTCATACCTTCCAATTGTCTTACTTTCCCTCTAACTTCTTAATTTTCACCATGGCATTCTAGTGCTTTACTAGTTGCTCAAATGACTCAACATCCTTTAGTCTAATTAGACACCATTCAAGTGGCACAAAAGTGCAATTCAAATGGGAGTTAGGTACTAACAAAAATAAATAAATAAATGGAAAAATTAAGTCTTAATCTTAATTTGCTTCCTAAAAATTATGAACTTTCGTATGTAATAGGTGTAGCACATTACATTACTTGTACATACAACATGGTCCTGAATTTGTGAATAATAAGTGTTTTGTTGTTTACTAAATAAACTTTAATTGAAATGTAGCTACTTAGTTTATATCTGAATGTGTTTGCTTCACTTAAATTCTTAATCTATTATGTATGGAGTGTTAGTGATACATTGATCGATCAGCCCAAATTAGACTAATTAACAACTAGAGTTTTAAGATAAAACTTAATATACATTGTATTGATGTTCAAAATTTGTATTGAGAAAAGGTAGGACACTTTACGTGAAATAGATCTACAAAAGGAAGGACAAGTTAGGCTATAAGGGGTATCGAGCTGACTATAGCATTGCCACTCCAATGCCTAAGTCAAATTGTTAAGTTAAATGAAAATGGTAGGTAAATAAGTTGTGTAAAGTGTCTAGAAGAACTTGACTATAATCTTCTAAGCCATATTTATAGCCATGAGTCCATTTCTATTTGGTAGTTGTTGCCTCCAAAATCTGCCTATATATCAAGTTTGAATTTAAGACTACTTCTCAAGATAAGAGGACGTCGTTAGTGTATGTTGGTTGGGGAGCAGTTATTTCTATAAGATTCCTAACTGTTTACGCCACGTGTTTGAATTTTAATTCTTTGGGGATGACTAAGTCATAGTCAAATTGCAAGTAGGTGATTCAAACTGAGCAAGGTTGATCCGACCTACTTTGTTGAAGTTACTCGATACTACTCCAGCATATTTAGCTCGTTAGCTTTCTTGAGCTAATCTGTTCATCAAGAGCAGCTTAAGGGAGCTTAGAAACACGATAAAAAGAGGTTGGGAGTAAATAGATAAGTTGGATGCCCTTTAATTTAGGTCGATACAATCCTTTGGGAAAAATCACTATCAACACATTGGATAACTCTACATAAATTGAAGACCATCACTTCTACTAAGTATCTAAAGGGGTTGGTATGAACCTTTCTTTGCCTACTACGAACTATGTGACATAGAAAGTTTTGTGCCTCTCTCAAAGCTTAAGTCTTGTCCTACCATTAAAGGTCTTTCTTACAACTTACATGGCTCTAAGGATTTGCTAAGTTACCATAGAAGTTAATGCTAAATAAATCGTGTATTATTTAGATTATCCAAAAACTGATGATAGGTACATTAAGGAGGGATTTATATCCTTAACCTCATGTTGATTATTGAAAGAATATATGCGCTACTTGTATTAATATGGTTACTCATACAAAGCATATTATCAATAACTTAATGTCGAGCTTGAATTTTCTAATTTTTATTATTTTCTTTAATCTAATTAATATTGAACCCTACCTATTTAATATTAACTCTTAACTAAAAATTAAGAAAATTTTGAAAAGTTTAGAGTTGCCACCCAATCAAGGTTAGGTTCAATCAATTGAGTAGATTAATTTTAACCTAGTCATTAGTCTACTAGAAAAACTAATTTTTAAAAGAGTTTTGAAAACCAAAGGTTTTAGAGCTAACTTATTAAACCCTAAACAGGTACTACCTTAACCTTCTAGATTTAGATTTATTTTCAAAATACCCTTTTAACTAATTCTAAATTTACAAATAAAAAAATAAGTTATTTACTAAAAAAAGAGAAGAATCTAAGAAATCAAGTTTATTTACAAAAGGAAAAATAAATAAATAAATTTTTCTTATTTTAAGTCACTCAGTAAGTGCCTACGTAACCTCTAATAGGGATTAAACTTCTCGTAAATCGCTCTTATAAACTTTTGATGTGTAGATCTCTTTTAATTTCAAAAAATAATCAGGTTTACATTTTTATTCATTTCATTTCATTTAAAGAAAACTCTAAAAGGGTCTTAATTTTTTGTTATTTATTAAAAGAAGTCTTAGTTTTGAAAGGATTCAATTAAATTTTATTTTCGAAAAAATGATTTTCCTAAGTCATAAAACTTTTTTTTTTTATAAAGGGAAGGAAAAAAATTTAAAGATAAAGGAAAAGATTCTTTTTGTATATTAACTAAAAAAAGAAAGACATAAAAAACCTATATTATTATTACCTTTTTATTTCATTTTCATTTTCTCCTTTTTTTTTTCAAGTGAATAAATAAATGAATAAGGATAAAAAAGTTTTTTAAAAAAAAGCTAGACCTAAAACTGTAAATAAGACACAAGTCAAGCAGGTTAGAGAGCATAATTGTCTAGTCCAAGTCGAGTTAGCCAACCTGATTCACTTGCAATGTACATACTAGCCATAAAAGGAAGAGAAGATGTAATGAGTGATTGGGGAAAAATTCTATGCTTTTTATGCACCAAAACATGTGGGAAATATCATCTTTGTGTGATTTGGATTAAGGAATATGGGTCTACAACAAATGCCATGGCCTAATGTGGCCGTTTAGTGGTTCTTGGTGTTTAGCCATCAGTAGTGGTGGTTGTTGGGCTATGTATGGTCCTATGGAAGGTGAAGCGAGAATGTGACTTAAGGTTTTGGAGTGTAGTGAGCAACATGGTGTAGGAGTTTTTGCTCATAAAATGGTAGTTGATGGTGTTTCATAAGGGTTCGCAGTGGTGTTTAGAGTTTGGTGGTAAAGCTTTGGTTATAGTAGTTAAAGGGCATGACAGACATTAGGGAGGTATTGTTGGGAAGCTCAAGCCATGGTGAAGTTTCTAAGAGTGGTAGTTTGTCTCAACAAAAGGCTGTAGCACTTCAAACTTTAGAGAGAGAGGGCAACTACGTTAGAGAGAGAAAGCTATATTTGTGTATGAAATTAGGAAAGAAGACGATAGCTTGATGATGGAAATGAGTCCCCAATCCCCAATTTATAGCGCTCGATCCTTGCCTTAGCTTGTAAAAAAAAAAAAAAAAAGCATTGAATTTGAAGATTTGAGATTAATGGGTTTTAACGTGTTTTCTATTTTTTTTTTTCATTTTTATAGACTCAATTTGATTCCAAATTTTATGTTTCTAAACAAAAATTGAGTCTAGATTCAAAGAACACCACATCTCCTTTTGATTTGCACGTTTAATTTGATGAAATCTTGCCAAAAAGTGGGTTTAATTGGATCAAAATTAACAGGTTTTACGTAGGTGTTCTTCCTCCATTTGTTTGTAACTCACAACTTACTATGGAAGATGGAATTGGCTCCTTCATGTATAGACCATGTGATGACGTGGCTAGAGGGTTAAAAAAGGGAAAAAAAAGAAAGAAAGTAAAACATGCATTGAAGTGCAGCCTGGGAATTGTTCTCCAGATTCTCTTATACATATGTACGTACATTGCTAACAACATTGACTTTCCTCTACAATACATAATCCACACTAAAACTTATTTAAAGTAAATGGCCTGGACCAGATTTAAAACAATAAATCTAGTTTAGGCCCAATCAAACCTCCTATTGACTAATTCCCATTGAATTGAAAGCACCAATATTAAGACCTAAAAGCCTATTACGCATATATTGAAAAATATTTTTAAAATGACCACAATTTGATAGATTTTTGAGTTTCGGTTTGTATTTTATTCGATTAATTCAAAATTATTTTCTTTATAAAATAATCAATTTAAATCCAATTGGAACCTCTTTTAAAGCCATAATTAATTTAAATTAACTATATTTTCAAGAGAAAAGTATAAATTAACTCTGGTCAAAATATTTGTATTTATTAGAAAATCTAATATTTTCAAATATAGATTGGAAATTGATCAAATCACATATGCATAATTGACTTTTAAATGCACTTAGATCTTGAAATATTAAATGACCCAATGATCCTTATTTTCTAAACACTACTTCTTCTCATTTTTTTTTTTATATTTTCAAATTTTTCATTTTTTTATTTTTGATTTAAGACCCTTCTTCTTTATTCTAAAAGAAAAAAGAAAAAACTCTAAAATTATAGAGTAATAATGGGGTCTCTATACTTACATACTATTATATGCACATACAGTGATGAGACTACACCATAAGGATAGTGTTCATCCTTCCGTTGATCAATTTCTTTTATAAGTTTAATACGGATTCATGGATAAATACACGGACACAATATCATACGTAACCAAAGGGGGTAGGTCCAAACCGTATGATGGCTTGAAAAGTAAATGATAGTCGAGGGATAAGTAGGGATTCTAGTACATCAACAATGGATATGATACACCAATGCCTCACACGAGCTCGAGTCATACTTGATATGATGCATAAGTATGGTTGGAGGTCACTCGTTACTAGTCCATACTCGAATGGGCTAAATAAGAGTAGCTCAAAAGTAAGTGAAAAGGGCACTTAACTTAAGAGAGAGTAAAAGAAAGTTCAGTGTATTCTTTTGTGTATATTACATTATTAGAGTATTTATAGTACCTTGTTAAGGTAAGTCCTATGTTATAGAAATTACAAAAAATGATCCTTATTTGCTAAACAAAGGAGAATAATTTACAGCGAAAATATGAAATCGTGCAAAAAGAATGTCTTCTGTCAAAAAGGACAGTATAGGTGTCAGAAAGGACAATACACGCGTATTTTACTGAGTCTACGATTCTAACAATATTGTGTGAGCCGAGCAAGGACAATCCTTTGATCAGGTCTGTTCGACGTCGGTAGTTTAGCACCCTGACGATTGGGGTTGGATTAGGGACAATTCATATTCAAGTTAGCCTCGATTGCTTGGCCCTTTACAATTGTCAGCTTAGCCTCAACACTTTAGAGATGGTTGTTTTCTTGATTTAGTGCTTAGACTAGAGTATAGGGAAGGGTCAGCTCTAAGTGGCCTAATCACCTTGGTAGCTCCCTTAATGGTGTGGAGAGTGAAGTAGATCAATAGATAGAACTGGGGAAAACACTGCTCTTCGACGCTTAACTCTCCTCGGACAGCTTGGTGGACCATGTAAGAAAGTCTTCAAGCTCGAGAACAAGTGATCAATTCTTGATCCCTATCATTCCCTCTAGGTTATTTGAGATTTGGGATCAAATCTATTTCGGCTTCAAGTTACTCGTCCTTGGGAGTGTAAGGTTGGAGATTGGTAATGTTGTAGGAGTTCGAGACTCCATATTCTTTAGGTAATTAAATTCTATAGGCATTAGGATTGATCTTTTTAAACACTTTGAAAAGTCCATTGGCTTTGGGAGATAACTTGTTCTTCTTTAAGTTTAGGAACCACTCCGTGTTAAGATGTATCCAGACCAAATCACTTAGTTGAAATTCTCTCTTTCTCCATCTTCAACTCTACTTCTTGAGTCTAGTATTAGCTCAGCTCAATTGCTCTACAACCTTTTGGTACATAGCTTTGATGGCCTTGACTCTTTTTGTAGCTGGCCGGTCATCATAAAGCCTTGACTGGGATGATTAGTCCTTCGGGAGCTCAAGGTTAAATCCATAGGCGACCTCAAATGGAGATATGCTAGTTAGATTGTGAATGGTCCTGTTGTAAGTGAATTTGATAATTGGCAAACACAAATCCCAATCGACCATGTTTCGTTCGATAGCAACCCGTAACAAAGTTCCCACAGTTTGGTTGATAACTTCGGTCTATCCATCGGTCTATGGATGGTAAGACATATTGTACAATAGCCTAGTCCCTATTTGCCTCTAAAGTGTCCTCTAAAAGTAGCTCATGAACTTGGGGTCTTAATTCGAAACAATGGTTTTGGGCACACCATGATGCTTGATCATCTCCTACAAGAAAAGAAAAGAGATAGCTAAAGCATCGTTAGTTTTAAAGTAGGATACGAAATGTACCATCTTGCTAAACCGATCCATAACCACCATGATAGAGTCCTTCCATCGAGACGACCTTGGCAATCTTAACATGAAGTTTATACTTAGCTTAAACCATGGTTTGATTGGGGCAGGCAAGAGTAGGTAATGTCTTTGCTCAGCTTGGTTCTTTGCCTTCCTACAGCTCACACACCTTTCCAACGCGAACTATACGTCTCTCATCATTCTCGACCAAAAGAATCTTACAAACAATACTTCTTCAAAGGTTCAACACTGGCCAAAATGTCATGTTAATGCTCCTCCATGCACCTTGTACACCAGAAATTATCTCATGGAACAGGTCGGGGTACATAGCCTTCTCTTCTTGAATAGGTATCCATTTTCCCTATAATAGTCGTCCAATGTTCGTCCTTCCTCACATCAGGCATAGATAGGACCAAAGTGTGGGTCCTTAGCATATAACTCCTTTATGGTTGAAAACCAAGTATCCTTGTTTACAACTTGGTCAAGAAGGTATGTTAACTTGATAGGGCATCGGCTATTATGCTATTCCTTCCATTCTTGTATTTTATGACATAATAAAAACCCTCCATAAACTCGACCCATTTGGCTTGTCTTCAAGACAACCTCAATTAGCTCTTAAGATATCTCAAGGATTCATGATCAATGTAGATCACAAATTCCTTAGGCAATAGATAGTGTTGCCATACCGTCAAGGCTCGAATTAAGGAGTAGAACTCCTTATCATAGACAGAGTAGTTAAGTATAGCTCTTCGAAGTTTTTTACTAAAGTAAACAATAAGTCGACCTTCTTGCATCAACACAGTAGTTATGCCTAGTTCAGATGCATCACACTCGACTTCAAACACCTTGTCAAAGCTTGGTAGAGCTAAGACGAAGGCTATAGTTAGCCTCTCTTTCACTTCCTCAAAACTCTTCCGCTCCTTCCCTCTTCATCTAAATTTAACATTCTTCTTAGAGAGTTCAGTGAGTGGGGCTACAATCATACTGAATTTCTTTATGAAAATGCGATAGAATGATACCAAGCCATGAAAGCTCCTCACATTGGCAAAATAGGTTGACTTGAGCCATTATATGATCGCTCTTATTCTCTCATCATCGACTTGTATGCCACATTCACTCAAAACAAAACCCAAGAAGTTCACTTTAGATAAGAAAAAGTCACACTTCTTCAAATTGGCATAGAGTTGTTCAACTTGGAGTTTCACGAGGACTCTTTGAAGATGCTCTTGGTAAGTCTCTAAGTCAGAGTTGTATACCAAAATGTCATCAAAGAAAACTACTACAAATCTTCCCAATAATTCTCAGAGCACATAATTCATCAAGTGCATAAATGTGCTTAGCGCATTGGATAACCCAAATGGCATCATAAGCCACTTATATAAACCATATCGTATCTTGAATGTGGTCTTCCACTCATCACCTTCACGCATTCGAATCTGATGGTATCTAAATTTGAGGTCGATCTTAGAGAACGCGCTTGCTCTACTTAACTCATCTAACATATCATCAAGCTTAGGTATGGGATACATGTACTTGATGGTGATTTGATTGAATGCTCAACTATCGACACACATTCTCCGATAACCATCTTTCTTTAGCACTAATAAGGCCAAAACGACACAAGGGCTAAGAGACCCACATACATACCCCTTCTCCATTAATTCATCAATTTGTCTCTA
Source organism: Lumnitzera littorea (assembly GCA_024138015.1). Classification (NCBI taxonomy): domain Eukaryota; kingdom Viridiplantae; phylum Streptophyta; class Magnoliopsida; order Myrtales; family Combretaceae; genus Lumnitzera; species Lumnitzera littorea. Next base: position 76,736,319 of record JAMXBB010000005.1, read on the forward strand.
CAGCTCGACGACCTATTCAAGATTCAGCCTATAAGTAAGCTTGTTCGGCAATACGGCTCCTGGCTGTAAGTTGAGTGCATGCTTGATACCTCGAATTAGGGGTATACACTTCAGTACCTCCTTTGGAAACAAGTCAACAAATTCCTCCAATAAGGTTTTTACCTTAGTAGGCAACTCCTCCTTAGATCTCAACTCTAGAATTCTTCAGACCAGCAAATAGGTCAGTCTTTCGAGCTCCATCTCTCTCTTCAGTTTAGCTCGGGTTAATATCAAAGCCTCCTTCTTCAAGGCTCAGCTTAATTAGGACTGCATAGGCTTCACCTATTTGACGATCATAAGACTCAATTTCATCCTTTTGCCTTCATTCTCTACAGAGCATGTATTCCTCCTTCCGTCATATATAACTACTCGATCAAACATCCATGGTCACCCAAGCAGAATGTAAGATGCACTCATGGGCACCGCATCATAGAGCACTTCATCTTGACACTTACCAATGTAGATTAATACAGACACTTGTTTGTTCACTTGTAAGGCTCCCTTATCAATAAGCCAATGAAGCTTGTAAAGTTTTGGGTAGGGCATAGTCAACTATTTTAGCTGCTAGCCCATAAGGTTGCATTAGTGCAAATCCTACTGTCAATAATCAGCATGTACAGTGAGTCATTCACCTTGCATCCAATATGGAAGAGATTTTCTCTCTATTCGTCTTTGGGTACAGGGCTGACATTCATTGTCCTCCTTAACACTAGAGCGGTCGACATAAAGTTACCTTCCTTATTATAGATAACTTTCTCCTTAGACAGCTCGATCTGTCTGTCCTCCTTCAACTCCTCTGCTTCCTCATCAATATTGTTGACCTCAATGGTCAGCGTCTTGCCTCTGATCACCATTGTTCGCCTATTCGAATACTGAGTAGCCATGTGTCCAAATCCTTGGCATTTGAAACACTTGATCTCACTCATCTTCTTCCTTGAACTCTGGCCTTTCTCAAACTTCCTTAAGGGTTCCTTCTCCTCTACTCAGGTAATTTAAGCAAGTTAGGTCTCAATGGCCTTACTTAGTTCCGTTCACACAGGTCTACTCAAAGCGAGGCTGTTACTACCAAGACGATTAACGGGTGGTCAGAATCTTCCTATTCGATGCCTTTCTAACCTCTAGGAGGATTGGATCACATCATCAAGTGTACTAACATCCAAGGTTTCCAAGACATCCCTAATCTCATATTTTAATCCACCGATGAATCGAGACATAGTGCAATCTTCTAGCTCTATGACTTCACATCAGATCATTAACATTTGGAATTCCTTAATGCAAGCATCCACATTCAATCCTCCTTACCTCAATTCTCGTAATCTTTTGAAGGAATCCTACAAATAATAGCTTGGCACAAATCTTTCTCGCATAACCCTCTTCATTTCATCCCAATACCTAATTTCTCGTTCTTCTTCCCTCCTTCTGGTAGCTTGTAAGTTCTTCTACCATAAAACAGCATAACTAGTGAACTTTAACACAGCAAGTCTAACCTTTACATTATCAGACACTTAATAGCATTCAAACTACTTTTCAATATGATCTACCCAATCTAGGTAGTCATCGGCATCACCACTTATAAAGAAACTTAGAATACGCATCCTCAATCCCTAAACTCTAGGGGCACATACATTTCATTCCTTAGGCACAGAGTATTCCTCTACCTCGTCATCTCCTTCTACTTCCTCCTTAATCTCTTCAAGTGCTAGCCTTTATCTAGCATCCCCACCAACTCCTTCAGCTTGGGGTAGTCGAGTTGGGGCATTAACTTGGCCAAAGTAACCATTACCTCATCCTTGCTGCTCGCGTTCCCTAGTAAGGCTATTTCTAATTTATTGCCTGTCTTCTTAGATAACAATCACCAAATTAGCTACCAAGTCAACAAGCCTATCTAAGCAGTCACCTACTAACTAAGGTGAGAAGCTTCCTTCCTGTCCTTGGCTATGTTAAGTATTACTTTCTTGGTTTCCTAAAGTACCTTGAATACTTAAGTCTAACATTGATGGTTACTACACAATGACAATTTCACAACAAACAAATAGTTAACTATACTTTGTTTTAGCATATTGAAAATAGGGGAAAACAGAGTTCAGAACACTTCTCACAATGTACATAGTATTTACTTTAATATGTGATATGTATATACATATATTATTTAATTTCGTATATATATGTGTACATATATATATGTTTTGTATTTCCCTTATGTATGTATATATATATATATAAGTTGGTAGACGTGAACATGTATAGAAATACACATATAGTATTTTGAATTTTTTTTATATAAATGTGTATACATTTATGAGATATATGTACAAGTATCAAGTATTTTAGTATTTATGTGTATAGGTACATATTTCGTATTTTCTTTATATATAAATGTGTGTGTATGTGTGTGTGTGTGTGTGTGTGTGTGTGTGTGTAGGCGTGATGTTATATATGTGTGTATATATCCATAGTATTTCATATTATATGATATATATACATGTATGTGTATAATAGTAGGTATACGTATGTGTATTTATACTTAGTATTTTTAATTTATAAAAGTTTTTTTATATATATATTAGTACATGTAATGGGTTGGATGTGTTGAATATGGGTGAATATATGTATATTGTTAATTGTATTTTGTATTTTTGTACATGTGTATATATATAAATAACTGTATATATACATATGTATATAAAGTATAAATACGTATATATTATACTGGTACATAATATATAATTAGGGTTCAAATAATTTATTATATAAAGTATAGTATACATATAAATAGATGTATATGAATAGTGACATATATGTAAAAATACAAGTATAATTAAATAGTGCATACATTATACTATACTAATAATTTAATAAATAAAGTAAGATAATAACTAAATATATATATATATATATATAACACTACCGTAATTTAAAGGAAAAAAATATTTAATAATTAAGTAAATTGAAAGATTTGATTAAATATAATCATAAGTATTTATATATATAATTAAATCTTAAATATACTAAGAAAAAGCTTAAATTAACATTTTATAACTTTTTAAGTTAAAATAATAAATTTTATGATATTTTTATATCATAGTCAAAACTACGAGTTGCAATGTCTAAAACGAACCTCATGACAAGAAAATATGCTTGAAAATAATCAAAAATGGGCTATAAATTCGTAAAGATCCGAGTTAAATTGAAAAAGTTCTACGTGATTCGATAAAAAGCTCAAATCAATGATTTCACGTAAATTGACAACTGACTTAAGTAAACAATACAACTTAGCATACTAGTTTAGTTATTTAATTCCTAAACTTACTACTTTTCATATTCCCTTAATGTTAGGTGATCTTGAGAACAAGACCAATTTACCTTTAGACTATTATGATCCTTGACATCATTTATGACCAAGTGAATACTCTCGATAACTCTATACTTTTTTTGTGCTTGTAGTTAGTGCACATGAATTAAATATTAATAACTTGATACATGGGGGTTCAAGTTATGCATGTGATTGATATTAATTTATTACTGTACAAAATACTGTTAAATGTAATAATTGAAGATTTGGTTATATGATTGATTGTTGCATAATTTAAATGATTTATTGATAATGTTTGACCACCTCCTAAATTGACTTAATCATATTCAACTCAATTAAATTTAAATAGATCATGCATAGAGCACGAACATTGCATATAATGTTCTGACCGTCACCTTACGTGGTTAGTAATGAAGGCCCTTGGAAGGATGGATTCTCACATGATTTGATTAATACAGTGCAGGAGCATTGGTACAATAAAACCTTACCTTTGGCTCGCGGGTTTTACTGGCGCCGGAGACGTTAACTGTAGGTAGCTAGGGGTTGTGTCTAGAGATCACCACTATAGAGTGTAAGCGTAGACTATGAGGGCTACCTCACCATTAGACTTGGATATTTGCATACTATTGATTGTTGGAAATAGAAACCTGTTTCGCGAAATAGAGAATTTCTACATATATTTATATATGGTTAAAAACCCAGGTGCTAGAGCCTAGTTATAATTGATGTCGATGTATCTTCAACCCTTACTTCAGAAGGCGTTAAATCCGATGTTGTATACAGCACCAGTCAACTGCATATATACTGTTAGGCATATTTCATGTTCATGTATTCATATGTTTGTTAATAAACTATTTGATAACCTACTTGCTAGTATAGTATGAGGGTGAGGGATAACTCACTAAGCTCTTGTGGCTTACTCCCTAATAGTTTTCTTTTTCAAGTTGACAGATAATCAGGCATGGGTTAAGTGTTGAGTGTTGAGTGCCAACGTCAAGATACATAAAAGTTAGAATCTGAGGACAGACTGTATAGTTGGTTTGAATTATTATATATAATTATTAATACTACATTTAGATTTTGTGACTTTCGTAAGTTTGAGTTTTAAAACTTTACTACCTAATCTTATCGTTTAGTAGGGGATACCGATTCTCTACGGTTCTGATGAGCTGTGACTTATTAGATATCCATAATCACTTATATGTTATAATAAGTTAATTAAATTAAAAATCGAAAACTTTAGTCACTACTTTTTATAGAGTCTTGCAACCTCTGACTTATAAGGTGATTTTCATATCATGTGTGCTTACGTGATATGAAAATTTTAGATAATTCTACTAGGCTCCCTTTAGGATCATGATAAGAAAACAATGCTCCTCAACACTTAACTCTCTTCGAACAGCTTGGTGGACCATGTGAGAAAACCCTTGAGCTCGAGAACAAGTGATCAGTCCTTAACCCTTATCGAGTTTAGTATTATAAGGCATGAGACAAGATAGGAATTTGCACAAACGAAAGGTACTTATGTTGCACCTCGATGGGTAGCCTTAATATGGCAGCTTACTATACATAGTACGAAGATCATGGTTTGACTTCCCCTGCCATTCCTAAACCTTTTATACCATGTACAAGGCATTCCTCCATAAGTAATAAAAAAGGGAAATTCATCTTTAAGAAAGATCAGAACCATGATATAGTTATATAATTAACAAACAAATGCTAATTAGGAGTTAAATCATGGTCTATAGGCCATATTAAAGATTCTGATGAACTTAACATGTAATCTTGATTACAAAATATACTTAAAACATTATAAATAACTTCATGCATTTTCCCTTGGCTTAAGCTTTGGGGCTCCCAAAACCCCGAACTAACCTTAGACATAGCCAGATATCTTGCAAAGACAAAAGTCTAAGGGGATATAAGCTACATCTAGTTTAGTAAGAAACTCTCATACTATACCATACAAACAAATTCAAATGAGTGATAACAACCATATGAATACAAACAACCATATAAAATGCAGCAATACATGTAGCCATTCGAATGCTACACATAGTAAGAGTTTTAATGCCTACCGTTGCCTAAGTTGGGAAATAAATCTATTACACATTAGCTCCAAGTTCTAATCACCTTGGCCTAACCATTAAATTCTTATTTTAGTTCTTTTCAAAATCAAGTCTTTATTTTATTCCTTATTAACTCGATTTCACCCTATGCTAAGGGTGTAGATGTGAGGAGCCCTTGCAATCCCACTTAGCCTAAGGCTATAATCTCTAAGAATTAGTCTCAAATAGTAAGTGGCATTCCTTGATATCACTTAGTTCCCAAAGTATAAGATAGGTCATGTTGTACAATTAAATCATTTGCCAAATGCCCTTAATTATATGACCCTTCTTATTATCGCTTAGATGTTGATGACCTTCTTAACTCAAATGTAGTTTCAAGATATGCATGAATAGTTTTTAATTAGCTTGATATGACTAAGTTCATTTACTATTGTGAAATATAGGTTGTTGGTTTGCATGTAATATGAACATTGTGAAGTTGTGAGATATATAGGTGTATACATGAAGTGCACGAAAGCTTTACATATGGAGTTTGCATGAGTTGTATTTAAAGAAAGCGCCTTAAAGTTTTGCTTTATTTAAGGTAACATGAAGTTTACATGAGTTATATTTAAAGCACCATGAATTTTTATGTGAAGGACCTTTGACGAAAGTTTGCATGGAATTAACAAATACATATGCACTTATCTAAATACTAAGCCCAAGAAGATTTACAACTCACAAGTCTTTGTACAATATATAGCTAAGTGGGTAAGGTACTACCAATATTAGTCGAAGGTAAAAGCTCCTTCTTAACTGTTCGAGTCCTTCGCCTACTAAGATAGTCGCTTCGAGTTGGTTTTCATTTCCTCGCCCTTAGACTGATCACCTGTGCTTAATGTTTGAATGACAAATTATTATGAAGGGGATAAGGACAATGGATTATCAAAAGTAGACTCAAAGAGTGTAAGCATGGATTGTCCTTGGAAGTAGTTGGTTTGGGGGAGGTCAAAAAGGGTTAGAAAAATGCAAGTTAGTTAGCCTTTAACATGGAATGAAGTTAAAGTGAAGTTGACATGAGGATGGTGATGGTGAAGATATATGGCCGCCGGTAAGGGATGGGGAAGTAGTGGACTAATACCTTCCTCATGTCCTTATGTTTGTGATGGTGAAGTTAGAAGATAAGAAGGATGGATGATGGGTTAAAGATGTTGTTAGAAGTTCTAACCAATGGTAGGGAAAAGGGAAGAGAAAAAAAAAGTGAAGACTAATCCTGCTTATGTGAGTTGCAGTATGGAGTATAGGAGAGAGGGATGAATCAAATTTGAAATGAGATGGCCTTAGAGGGAGTGCATAGGTGGTAGGAAAGGGGAGGGGAGAGGAGTCATTTTCTAAGCATTTTTCCTTCTTAGTGTAATGTCCTAAAACATTTAGACTACATGGAAAAGTGTAAGGAAACCTTAAGCTAAAAATGGAAGCATTACTTCCTTAGATAGCATGTACATGTCTTGTCACTTTAGTTTAAGAGTCCCTTTTTCCTTTGAATATTTCTTAACTCAACATGGGGCCTCATTTTCCGCTTTGGCTAATGGAAGGATAAGAGTAGGGGAGGGGAATTATTCTTTTGTCTTGTCTAGTGGCATTCCTTTTTGATGTTTTGTTTTTACGAGACAACATTCTAGGACTCTTTGTAAGCATATGTTATCCCCTTTTAGTAGGTTGATTTCTCCATGAACTTAGCATGTGTCACTATCAAGAATCATTGATTTTCATTATGTGTCTTGTTAATTAGTGTGAAGACAAACTCATAAAGTGGGGTAAGGCATTATGGCTAGTGGCAAGGGCTTATGACCCTTCTTATTTTTTCTTTAACTTTTATTTTCTAACTCAATGTTTACACTCATAATTCTTTTAAGGGTTCTTAGTAGCAAAGGATTTTGCTTTGAGTGTTGATTAAGGTAATTCATGTACTCAAATTGCGAATGTAGTTTCCCATTTTGCTTGGTTTAGGTCATCATGTTATTTTACCTAGTTTGGTGTATTGTTTTTTTGTCATATTCGACTTGGGTTTGTAGGGTTTCTATAAAGGTTTATATCCACTATTTATGATATAGGGCTTTTCTTGGTTGATCTTAACTTAGGTGGCCCGTTAGAAGTGTTGCAAGTAAGCTTTAGGTCTTAGGTGTAAATTTGTAAGGCTTACATTCTTCCCCCTTTAAAATAAGTTTAGTCATGATAACTTAAAACTTGTACAAAAGCCTTAGAGTAGATGAGGTTATCGATACTTGATCTCCTCTTCTAACTCTTAGACAGGGGTTTCTCTCTCATGATTCTACCTTAAGGCCTTAACATATTTAATTTCCTTACTTGTAGTTTCTAAGTTTTGCGGTCCAAGATCTAAATTGGATGCTCTTCATATATCAAGTTCTCTTTTAACCATACCAATTCCAATTTAACCACTCTATTAAGGTCAAGCACATGCTTTCTTAAATTTGATAAATGAAACATTTTATGAATCCCAAATAAATTGGGTGATAATGCAAGTCGGTATGCTAAGTTCTTAAGTCTTTCCAGTATTTCAAATAGCCTTATAAATCTTAGGCTTAGCTTTTCTCATGTTCAAGCTTGGTATATACTTATAATAGGATTTATCTCAAGTACACATGGTCTCTAACTTCGAACTCTAGAATTCATCTTTTCATTTAAGCTCAACTCTTTCACTGGTCCTAAGCCTCTTTCATCCTATGCTTTATAATGATAACCATTTTTGCTGCCTCTTGCACTAGATTAAGCCCTAAAGCCAATTTCTCAACATCATCCCAAAATAACGAAGACCTACACCTGCATCCATATAAGGCTTCATAAGGGGGCATCTATACAGTTGAGTGGTAGATATTTTTGTAGGCAAACTCTACCAACAATAAGTGAGCATCCTAGTTCCCTTTAAATTCCATGACACAAGTCATCAACATGTCCTCTAGTATCTAAATAGTTCTCTCTGATTGCCCATTCGTTTGGGGGTGATTTGCCATACTAATCTATAATTTGGCCCCCATAACTTTTTGTGGGCTTAGCTAAAACTTTGATGCAAAACAAGGATCTCGATTAGAAACAACACTTGCTGGAACTCCATGAAGTTGTACGATCTATCTCAAATAGATCCATGCCAATTTTTCTAATGGATATGTTTTATTAATAGGTAGGACATGAGCTATCTTAGTGAGTTAGTGCACCACTACCCATTGATATCAAACCCTACAGTAATACGAAGCAATCTGCTTACGAAACCCATAATGATTTGATCTCACTTCCATTCAGAAATGGGTAAGGTCTCTAGCAGTCCGCTTGGTCTCTAATGCTATAGCTTAATAAGCTGGCACACTTTACATTTTAACAAAAATTCTACCACATCATGCTTCATGCTGCTCTACCAAAAGTTCTTTTTGAAATCTTGGTATATTTTTATCCCTCCTAGGCGAATGGTATATCTCAAATTATGTGCCTCTGACAAAATATCCTTTTGTAGTTCTATGTCATTTGGTATGCATAGTCTACCTTTCAATCAAATTGTACCATCTTTGTTAACCTAAAAGTCTGAATACTTACCCATAGCCATATCTTATCGTACTCATATAACTATCTCATTTTGCTATGCTTCTTTGATTCTTTCAGTTAAGGTGGGCTCAACAACCAAGTTTGAAAATTCCAATTCAGTCTCATGCCACATGAACTCAAGGTTCAACCTTTTGAATTTCTTAACTAGCTCTTGTTGTTTGGCAAGAAGGGATGCCACTTCAACATTGTTCTTACAACTTTCTGCAGTTGCCACTACATTTACCTTTCTTAAACAATCATTGATCCTAAGATCATGATCCTAAATTAGTTCAAGCCATTAGTGTTGTCTCATGCTCAACTCCTTTCAAGTGAAAAGGTACTTCAAGCTCTTGTTGTTAGTATAAATTTCACGTCTCTAACCATACAAGTAATGTCTCCAAAGTTTTGCGGCTAATTCCAAATCGTATGTAAGGTAATTTTGTTCGTATACCTTAATTAACGTGATGCATAAGTAATAACTTTCCCTTTCTACACCAACATATACCTAAGTCCATTTTTGGAGGCACTATTATGCACAGTAAAAGGTTCATCATTATCTAACAGGATAAGCATAAGTGTAGAAACCAATCTCTACTTTAGCTCTCGGAAGCTTTGTTCCCTTTTTTCATTCTACTTAAATTGACATGCTTTTTAGTCAACTGTATAAGTGATATGGCTATCTTTGAAATGTCCTTAACAAATTTCCCATAATATCCATCCAAACCTAGAAAACTACACATCTCAGCAACCATTTTTGGTTGTTTCCACTCAATGATGGCCTTGATCTTCTTAAGACCAATAGATATGCCATCTCTAAATACTACATTCCTATGGAAGCTTATTTCCTTTAGCTAAAAGTTACACTTGGATAGCTTTACATACAATTTTTTTTCTCTTAAAATCTAGAGTATGATTCTCAAGTGTTCCTCATGTTGTTTAGGAGAGGTAGAGTATACCAAAATGTCATTAATGAACATTTACACATTTATCAAGGAGTGTCTCGAATACCCAATTCATTAGATCTACGAAAGTGGTGGGTGCATTTGTTAACTTGAAAGGCATTACTAGAAATTCATAGTGATCATACCTTATTCAAAAGGCTATTTTAGGAACATCTTCTAACTTGATCCTTAGTTGGCAATATCCTTACCATAAATCAGTGCTGGACAATACACAAGCACCCTATAGCTAATCGAACAAATCATAATTCGGGGTAAGGGGTATTATTTTTTAAAGTTTCTTTGTTTAGATCCTGGTAATCAAAATAAAGTCTCAAAGATCCATCTTTCTTTCTCACAAATAAGACTAATGCTCCTCCTGGTGAAACACTTGGCCTTGTGAAACCTTGGTCTAATAGTTCTTGTAATTACTTCTTTAACTCCTTAAGTTCTATGGTGCCATTCTATATGGGGCTTTTGAGATTGGCTCAATTCCAAGAACTAAGTCGATAACAAAGTCAATCTCCCTTTTTGGTAGCAATCTTGGAAGTTCTTTTGGGAACACATTAGCAAATTCACTTACCACTTTAATAGCATAAATATCAAGCTTTCCCACTTCCGCCTTAATTGTGCTTGTCCAAGTCTCGACCCATGACTGAAATTCTTTGTCCATAATCACTCTAAATGAATACAATTCTCGGATGTCTATGGAGTGTTTTCCCTAGTAAATGTGGCTCTTACCTTAGATATGGTTTCAAAATATACCTCTTTCTTTCGATAATTCACTATAACCTTTACTGCTGACATGGCCTCATACTTGCTCATTTCAATGAGGATCGTGTTAGCCTTACTATTATGACCTTTTATATCTAAAGGGCATTACTAAACCACTTCTCTAGTATTCACTATGCTTCCAATTGGGGTTCTTACTCCAAAGCTAGAATCAGTCATGACTATTGGTAAATCGATTTATTTAGCAACTTTTAAGGTAACAAAGGAGTGTATGGCTCTAATATGAAGTAGGGTATATATGGGGTGGTTGCAAATCTTGATATTTCCTATGCTACAGTTTGTATTATTCAAAGTTTAATATAATTTCTCTTATTTAAGTTTTAGTTATATGTGATTACTTGATCTTCACTCATTACTGTTATTATAATGAAATTACTACGGGTTTAAGAGTAGATACCTATAACCAATTCAGTGTCAACAATATCATTCCCTTCATATGTGGCCGCATCTTCTTCTTCCTCATACTTAAGAATGTACCAATTACCCTCTAGGTAATAGACTCATGCTATAGTGGTTCTCGAACCACCATTATTCTTTTGTATGGTTGGGCATCTTGTTGGTAGCATAGGTCTTGCTATTTGATTAGCCACCAGCTTTTAGGGGCAATTCGAAGAGGTATGTCCCACTTGCTTATAGATAAAGCACATTGTGGTAGCTTTCTTAAGATAATCACTAACCTAATGATTCTTGTCTCCGTAGAAGAAGTATTTGCGCTGTAACTATTGGTAGTCTCTAAAGTAATGATTTCCTGTATTCTTCTAGCATCTCACTACTTTAGTGGCTAGTGACTGTTGTGTAAACCAATATTTCTTAACGGGCTTCTTTTCCAAGCATCTACTACTGTTGCCTTGACCTTTGAAAAACCTTTTTTCCAAAAATGTTTAGCTTAGGTCAAATTAGCTTCTTAGCATTCTCGACTACCTTAGCTTTCTTAATGGCCTCAGTATAAGATTGAGGTTCAAATTCCTTAAATCAACATTAGGTATCTTTGTCTAATCCTTAGATGAACACCTATTTCTTAAATGACTTACTCCGTTGATACTCTTTTGGTACAAATTGGGTTAACCTATTAATTTTGGTTTCATATAAGTTGATAATATGACTACCTTATTTGATTGAAAATAGATCTTCAACATGTTGTAACCTAAGGTTCTCTAGAAAGTAATGATGCAAAAATTCTTTATGGAACATTTCCCATGTTACAGGTGGTCATAATGACCTTATTTTGAATTCCTACGATAACCGTGTACTAAGCCGTAGCATGTAAGTACTATAATGGACTCTCATGTAAAGAAGCACTTCAAACACATCAAAAGATCTTTCTATTTGCAAGAACCAGTCTTCAGCTTTTTTTGGTTTGGCAGCTAGCCCTTTAAAGTACCAGTTGCACTAGATGAACTCAAGCAAGACACTTCTTTATTGTTAAGGTTCAGGTGGGGCAATAAGAACAAACTGTGACGATGTTATTAGGGGTGAGGGTAGAGGCTGCAGTGGTGGTATTTCTTCTTCTACAACCGGGGGTAAGGCCAGTGCAAGTAAAGTTTTATCTCTTTCCAAATGGGCTCTTAGAAGGTTATTTTGCACTTGTATAATGGTTAAGATTTCATTTGTACAGTCAGGTAGTGGATCTCCTTATATTACCCTTCAGTGCTCTAAGCATAAGAGCCCTACCTCGACTCTTGTTTTTGCTACAAAAATTTAGTTCAACATCAGCGTTCCCATCACAAGAATTTTGTTATTCATTAAACATAATTGGCATTTCATAAATAAAAAAATGAAATTCGACTTTTTCATTATATTTTGGTAACTTAAAATTACACCTAAAGATGTGCCTAGGAGCTAAGTTAATTACTAGGGCTTATAGTAGGTAGTAACAGTAGGTCCTTCATAGTATCAAAGAATGAAGGAATGCAAAAAGTTAACAAATACGGTTGCTTCCATAAAGCTACTTAGAGGATATGATGCATAAACAAACACAACATGACTTAGTATTTCACTTGATATGACTCATAAGCTAATATTAAGGTCCACTTGCACACCACTAATCTCGAGCTACTCGATAATATTATATAAGAGTGTGAGAAATGGGTGTACTCAAAGAAGAGTATCTCACAAGAACAAGAATTTTCATTAACTTCTAAGGTATAAGATGATTGCAGCTATAGTAGAAAAGATTATTGATAATAAGTCCTTTAGGGCAACAATAAAATAATGGAAAATTACATAAAAGACAATGTAAGAAAGAAATTCTTAATATGTTCGAAAAAGGATCAATATGACAAAGGACAAAAAGGAATAAAGTACAAGTGTTAGAAAAGTAGGGATAGGTGGCAGCTTGTCAATAGGTGCGTACTTTAGGATCTTGGGGTGTTGTGGCTAAGCTGAAATGATGCAAGGGCTATTGTGATGAGTTGTGCTTTGACCTATTGAAGCAATTGAATGACACTGTAGTTTTGTAGGCTAAAAGAGTAAGGCTCGACGTATAGTGACCTTGGACTTGGGACTCGACAGGTCGGACTCAGCACTTAGCAAGTCGGCTTCAGTACACAACTAGTCAGCAACTAAGTAAAAGTCCAAGCAAAGTAGGTTATGTCTAAGTTAGGCCCTTAGAGATTTCATCTACAACTCTTCCATATACAGGAGCTCATCCTTGATAAGCTGACAAGAGAAAATCCTCTTGGTGAGAGATTAGAGGCCTTAGAGGTAAGCGTAAGTGATGGGTCCAAAGGTCAGCAATCCATTAGTTCTCTGAGGTTGTTGAAGATTTGCCATCAAATCTTTGTCTTCTTCTTTGTCTTTTAGCACATAGGGCATCAAGTCAACAACATTGAAGGTAGGAGACACTCTGTATACTTAGGGTCGCTATAGCTCATAGGTATTGTCATCGATACGTCAAAGGTTCTTGAAAGGTCCATCTAACCAAGGAGATAACTTGTTTTCCTTCTACCCTAGGAGTCGCTCTTGGCTAAGGTGGATCCAGATAAGGTTTCCTAGGTTGTAGCTAACTCGACTTCTTCCCCGATTCCTTACTCTCTCTATTAGGCCACTATCTTAGCTAATTGCTTAGCAACCTTCTGATGTGGTTTTTGAAACTCATCGATGTGCTGTAAGCCTAATTGACTTTCTCCTTAAGATGTTGAGCTGATAATCATGACAAAGGGTAAGTTTGAGTTACATCCATAGATGACCTCGAATGGCAAGGGATGAAGTGGCTCATTTTGCTAAATCGATCAATGTCTACCATAATAAAATCATGTTTTTGAGGTGTTTTGGATAAGCTAATCATGAAATCCATACTTAGATTGGTTCATGGCCACTTAGGTATGGGTAGAGTTATATATTCTACATATGGCTCCTTTCTCCCCTTAGCTTGCTTACATTCCTAGTATCATTCAAGAATTTTGAACATATCTTTCCTCATCCCAAGCTAATAAAAGTGTTCTCTCAACAACTCAGTAGTTCTCTTCTTGCTAAAGTAGCTAGCTTAGCCTCTAGCATGAGCTTCTCAAATAAGTAACTTCCTAGTAGAACCATTAGGCACACAAACTTGCCTTCCCTTCATAAAAAATCCTTGGCTCAAAACCCATCAACTACTCCTCTAATGTTGTATTTGGCTACTAAGGGTCTAAAATATGGATCATACTTATATTGGTTAGGTAGGATACTAAATCTAAGTATTCTAGCCTATAATGTGGTGATAAGAACATGCTAATGAGAGAGGTTGTTGGCCATAGTGTTAGAACTTCCCTTCTTGTACTTGATGACGTAATAGAAGGTTTCAAGGTACTTAACCCACTTAGAATGGCATCAAGAGGGTTTTTACTATCCTCTAAGATGCTTGAGAGATTCATGGTCCATATAGGTAATGAACTCTCTCAAAGTAGGTAATGTTGCCAATTATAAAGTACTCGGACAAGGGCATAAAGCTCCTTGTCATATGCCATGTAATTCTATATGATGCCTCTAAGCTTCTCATTAAAATATGTAACTAGTTGACACTCCTACGTGAGAATATCTCTAATGCCGACTCTAGATGCATCAAATTCTAGCTCAAAAACTTTACCAAAGTCAGGTAGTACTAATAATAGGGTAGAGGTTAACTTGGATTTGATCTCTTCAAAACTTCTTTGAGCCTTCTAAGATCATTTGAATTCAAAGTTCTTCCTCGTTAGCTCAATTAATAAGGCAACTATGGAACTAAAGTCCTAAATGAATCTTTGATAAATCGAAGCTAGACCATGAAAACTCCTAACTTCTATAGCACTGGTCCACATCGGCCATTCGACAATAGCTTAGGCCTTTTCATCATCAACTCTGATTTCTCCTCCAAAGACACATATCTAAGGAATACTACCTTACTCTAATAGAACACACATTTCTTCAAATTGCTGAATAATCACTCAATATGGAGGATATCAAACACAAATCTGAAGTGTATGATATGAGAAATGAGGTCGGCACCATATACTAGAAAATTATCAAAATAAAAAACAATACATTTACTAATCCATGAATGATTCATGAGCTGCATAAAGGTGCTCAATGCATTTATAAGACTAAATGGCATCACCATCCCCTCGAATAGTCACTCTTTAGATCAATGTTCAAAAATATTCATGCACTATGCAACTCATTGAGCATATCATCTAGTTGTAGGATCAGATATCGATACTTGATAGTGACCTTCTTGATTATTCGACTATCAATACACATTCTTCATGAGCCATCCTTCTTTGGCACTAAAATAGTTGGCATGGCATAGGGTTCATGCTCTCCTGGACATAGCCATGTTCAATCAATTCATCAACTTATTTCTTTAGCCTGGCTACCTACTCAAGATTGATTCTATAAGCAAGTTAGTTAAGTAAAGCAACTTTAGGTTAAAGTCAATGCAATGTTCTATGCCTCTAACAGAGGGAAAACCTCTCAGCAACTCAATAAGAAACAAGTTGGCATAATCTTGTAGCAATGCTTGCACCTCGGCAAGTAATGCTTTGACTTCCCTTAACTCTAGTAGCCTTTTGACCAATAAGAATACATACTTCTCCATCTTAACATCTTTAGAAAATTAGACTTAGGAAATCACAAAGGACTTCCTCTACAGTGATCTAGTAATCTTCTCTTATGACTCCTAAACTTCTTTGGGGCTCATTAGGGTCAGTATAACTTTCTCCCCATCCTTCCAAAACATATAAATGTTCTTATACCCATCATGGAATACCTTCAAATCAAACAGCCAAGGTTAGCTAAGTAAAATGTGTGAACATACATGGATAGGACGTTGCACAATACCCCGTCCTTATATCTGTTACCAATAGTAATTGCCACTTTTACTTGCTTAGCAATAGGTAGACCTCCCTTCTCATTTAGCCAGTGAATCTTGTAAGGCTTAAGGTGAAGATAGGCTAGCAACTTCAAAGCCTTTACTACTCCTTATACTATAACATTGGTATAACTCCCTCCGTTGATGATTAGAGCACATAATTTTCCATTCATTCAGTAATTTATATGGAAGAGGTCCTCTCTCTGTTCATTCTCATCAGAGATAAAGGTATAGAGAGATCTTCATACAACCATACAATAGTCTCCCATTTCAAGTCAAGTTGTGGCATTTAAATCTTCTTAAAACTCTTTTAGTAATTAGTCGACTCCTACTTCTTCTTTCACCCCTTCACTAATACTTTCTACTTCAAACTAGGGCTTATCTCCCTTGACAGTTATGACACATCAGTTTGAGTATTGACTAGCCACATGTCCAAAACCTAGGCATTTAAAATACTTAATCTCTTGGGTCTTCCTACCAAAACTATAACCTTAATCCTTTTAGATCTCAAGTTCTTCAGCCTTAGTCTTACTTTGGCTATTATCAGGTTTGCTCGGCATCTGACTTTGACGGTCTACCTTGGAACTGTATTGAGCTCAGTCATAACCAAGTCAACTTAGCGTACCAATGCTGCTTAGGGAGCCAGGTCGGCTATTCTATACTCGATTGAGCTAATTTCACTTTTGCCTTTCGACCCATTATGCTACTTAGATGATCTCATCTAAATTTCCAAGCTTCTGCACTTCTACTATATTACCAATCTTGGATCTTAGTTTAGAAATGAACCTTGCTATTGTCTGCACTTCAAGTTCATCAACATGATAGCGACTCATCAATTGGAACTCTAGAACACATGCATTTATAGTTTGACTACCTTGCTTGAGTTCCTAAAGACGTCGAAATGTGTTTTGTTTATAGTGTTTTAGAATAAATCTACTCCTTAAAACTCTCTTCATGTCATTCTAAGTTCGGATTTCACATTGGGTATACTAACATACATCTACAATTTCTTCCACTACATTACTGCATATCTAGAAAATTCTAAAGCAGCTACTCGAATACACATTGAGTCCCTATAATCATAGAAGTCAAATATCTTTTTAATCTTCTCATCTTAATCCAGATAGTCATCAACACTTCCTAATCCACTAAAACTCAAAATCAACACTTTGAGATACTCAGCTACTCCAAGGTAACGAAACTTGCACTCTTCAAATCTACCATACTACTCCTTCTCACCATATTCTTTAACTTCATCTAACTCAAGCCTCCTCTTCATAAACCTCTTAGCATGTCATGGTAGAGCTGGTTTCACATTAACTGCTTCTACTGCTCTAGGTTTAGCTATTTATCTTCTTAGCCTTATTCATTAACTCTCTCTTGTGGCCTAGTCTTTACTACCAAGATAGCTAAGTTGGTCACAATAGCAGCAAGGTCTTGTAATTGTTCACCAGTAGTTAACAAGGTCTATTAGGTGACATGGCTACGACCATGAGCATTACTTTTGGCATTGTTAATCTCTCCTTTAACACTAGAGTTCAACATTCTCAATATAAAACTTCATAAAGTCCACTACTCAATAGAAGATTAGACATAACTTTCAGAATAAGATATTGCAAATTAGCTTAAGAACTTGCTCTATTTTTCCACTTGAGAAACAAAGTATAATGGAATATACGCGCACTACAATAAGAAGCAACTACTACAATATTTAGCTTTTAGTCATAACCTCAAGCTCTAATACCAAGATCATATCATGTGCCTAGAAGCTAAGTTGATCACTAGTGCTTAGTGTAAGAAGTAGTAACAACAGGTCCTTCATAGTATTGAAGAATGAAGGAATGGAAAGAGTAAAGAAATACAGTAGCTTCCGTGAAGCTGCTCAGATGATATGATGTACCAACAAACACAATATGACTTAGTATTTCACTTGATAAAACTCATAAGCTAATACTAAACCCCATTCACTAATCTCGAGCTACTTGGTAAAATTAGATAAGAGTGTAAGAAAGGGGTATACTCGAAGAAGGGTATCTTATAAGAACAAGAATATTCATTAACTTCTAAGGTGTAAAATGATTGCAACTACAATAGAAAGGATTATTAATAGTAAGTGCTTTAGTACAACAATATGATAATAGAAAAATACATAAAAGACAATGTAAGAAAGAGATTCCTAGTATGTTTGAAAAAGGTTAAATACTACAAAGGACAAAAAGGAATATAGAACAAGTGTTAAAAAAGTAGGGCATAGGTGATGGCATATCAATGGGTTCGTACTTTAGGATCTTAAGTTGCTGTAGCTGGGCTAAAATGATGTAGGGGCTACTATTGATGAATTGTGCTTAAAGTTGTCAAGGCAATTGAATGATGTTACAGTTCTATAGGTTGGAAGAGCAGAGCTCAGCATGTAGTAACCTTAGACTCAACAGTTGATAAGTTGACCTAGGCACTCGACTAGTCAACGACTGTATAAGAGTTTGAGTGGAGCAAGGTATGTTTGAGCTGGGCCCTTAGAGAGTTCGTCCATAACTCTTCCATATACAAGAGCTTGTCCTCGGCAGGATGAAAGAGAAAATCCTCTTAGTGAGAGATTGGAGGCTTTAGAGGTGAGCGTAATTAATGGGTCCGGAGGTCAGCAATCCATCACCTAAGGTGGTCGCTTCAAACGAGTAAGACTCCACCATAACATCATCTATATACAAAATCATATGAGAGTACATATAGAAATCCTCACCATATAAAGCATACACTCTCTTATGATCACCTATAATCGTAGGGTACAAAAGCTAGTGCATTTATGATCATAAACAAAATTCGATCATAACCTACATACTTAACTAAATTAGTCTAAAATGTAAAGTAGAAGGGCCTTTCTCATGGCCTAAGTCAACCATTAGATCATCAACCATCATGAAGTAAAAAAACCCTATAGATCCCATGCTAGAGTACTGAGAATGCAAAGTGTCTTATAATATTACAATCCTCTCACTAAGCTCCAATCTAGCTAGAGCCCCTATAACCTAAGGATCAAGAAACAAAATCAAGGGTCCATATCTATCATATCATTCTTCCACGTAATGACAATCGAGCTCTGAGGAGATAAGTTTGGTCCCTTAGAAGGTAGAAATATATGCATTAGCTCATCTCTAAAAGGATAAACGAGTAAGTCCTACAAATTAAGGGGCATCTCTAACATGTCTAACTCTCTTACACCCTCATCCTATAAGGTTAGATCCATATTCGTCGACTCTATTATCAATACAACGCCATTAGTCTGTAAGGGAGGCTACCTTGTAACTCAAGCAGCTGTAATCCCTCCTTGTCTCCAAAATCTGGCAACATTAGAAATGGTAGCCACTACTCAAACATATCCCTCTCCTCATTAGTGGCTTGAGTAATCTCAGTGGACAATGCCCAATATTGATCTCTAGCCCTATCCTTAACAAGGACTTGTCCCGATCTTAACACTCTCCAATATGTAAAGTTAAGGAATGGCGATCTAATGGTATCAACTACTAGAAGGACTATGTCTCTACCCTATCCTGGTTTTCCTAACTCTCTGGCCTACTACTCAAATGCATGTAAAATCTTGACATCACCATGTCTACCTCCAGTAACAACTCTAGTCTCAATCATCTTAACCCACTACTTAGGAGTCAACCTATGTCAGTATGTTAGGAAACTCTAAAGGCTTACCCAAAAGAGACATATCTATACATATAACTATTAGTCTGTCCCTATAGTGCTATAAAGTCTTCTTAGTTTGCATTTTCAACCTTATGAGTCTAAGCTGAATCTGAAGGAGTCTATCCTAATGGTTAAGGATTGTCTTAGTTAATTTCAGTCAAGTTAAACCATTTACGGTTAGTTCATATAATAAGCCTATCCTAGTTCTACCCATCCTATCCTTACAAGCTAGTTATCTTATTATTCTAGGGTCATATTTTACTTATTCAAATTTTTATCCTATAGTAAGTCATACATGGCATAATCAAGGTCTGACTTTCCCTATCATTCCTAAATCTTCCATACTATGTACAAGGCATTCTTCCATAAGAAGTTAAGAAAAAGGGTAATTTAACTTTAAGAAAGATTGAAACTACGATCTAATTATATAATTAACAAACAAATGCTAATTAAGAGTTAAATCATGATCTACAAGCTATAGCACATATTCCAGTAAACTTTACATGTAATCCTGATTATAAAATATACTTAAAACATTATAAATAACTTCATGACATGTTCCCTCGGCACTAGCTCTTAGGTTCCCAAAACCCTAAATTAATCTTAGGCATAGCTTGCCTATTTACCAACTAGATATCCTATAAAGACAAAAGTTTGAGGGAGTGTAAGTTACATTCAGCTTAGTGAGAAAACCCCATACCATATTATACAAACAAATTCAAACAAGTGATTAGCAACCATATGAATGCAAACAACCATATATAATGCAACAATACATGTAGCCATCTAGAAGCTACACATAGCACAGTTTTTAACACCCACCATTGTCTAAGTTAGGAAATGAATCCATTATACGTTAGCTTTAGGTTCTAGTCATCCTAGCATATCCATTAAATTCTTATTTTAGTTCTTTTTAAAATCAAGCCTTTATTTTATTCCTTATTAACTATGTTTCAACCTATGCCAAGAGTGTAGATATGAGGAGCCTCCACAGTCTCACCTACCCTAAGGCGATAATCTCTAAGAATCAGTCTCAAATAGTAGGAGGCATTTTCCAATACCACTTAGTTCCCATAGAATGAGATGGGTAATGTTGTACAATTGAACCAATTGCCAAATGCTCTTGATTCTATGGCCCTTCCTATTATCACTTGGATGCTAACAACCTTCTTAACTCAGATGCAGTTTCATGATATGTACAACGAATTTTTAATTAGCCTGACATGATTAAGTTGTTTAACATGGTGACCATACACTCTAAGTTCATGATATATATAGATATATATATTGCTACACAACATCTACTTGATAATATTTCGATATGTTAAGCGTTCATTTCATATGATCAAGAAAATCCATTCACATGCATGATCTTAATGAATCCCCATGCAAATTCAACTTCATTTAATAATAGATTACTAATCTATGAGCCCAAACAAATACAATACTCATATGGTAGTTGCTAGTCATTGTAATAATTGATTGGTAAGTCCTTGTCTAGATCAAAGTCCCCTAGTAGTTATGAATACAATACAATTAGTAAGTGCTAACAGAATAAATTATCTTACTCAATTTCCTTAAATTCACTATATCTTTCTCGATTATACTTAAATCTTGTTTAGGTCATAACTTTTTCATTTTCAGTTTGTTTTTCATGTTCTTATAGTCATTTTTGCATGTTTTCAAATGAAGTTTCACATGGTGAGGTCCTATTTGGGGGTAGGACCCATAGCTCTTAGAATTAGGCTGGGAAGATTGCTAACTTTTAAAGTTACACTAATTATTGTTAGTTTTAAGGTTGTATATTATTCCTTTCGAAATTTAGTTGATCCATAGGCACAATAGGCTTTCATAATTGTAATTGGATCTCTTATAGTGGTGTGGTTCAAAGGATCCTCTGAGTCTTATTTTGCTTTTGTTGTGAACCTAGCTTTGTGATCAACTTTACCCATTTGGGGTTTGCTTTACTACCAACTTTTACTATTTTACTCTAGGTGTCTCATTATTCTTATAATGGCAGCTTGAGGCTAAATATTTTTTTTAAGTTTCAAATTGTGGCCCTTAAAAATACTATCATTTTAGGGATTTTTCTTGAGAATATGTATATCCTACACATGTACATGAGTTTCGGCCCTAGTATTTTCCATGTCACATACCATGCCAATTAGTGTTTTGTGCATCAAGCTACTTCCTTTCTTTATCGCTTTGGGGCTTCACTTAGTGATAGGTATCAAAGCTTTTCACTTACTATTACGAAATATAGGTTGTTGGTTTACATGTAATATGAATATTGCGATGTTGTGAGATATATAGGTATATACATGAAGTGGTCAAAAGCTTTATGCATGGAGTTTGCATGAGCTATATTTAAAGCACCTTGAAGTTTTATGTGAGCTATATTTAAAGCACCATGAGTTATATAAGTATGTTTCCTTCTTATTGTAATTTCCTAAAACATTTAGACTCTAAGAAAAGTGTAAGGAAACCTAAAGCTAAAAATGGAAGCATTACTTCCTTAGATTGCATACACATGTCTTGTCAATTTGGTTTGAGGGTCCCTTTTTGCTTTGAATATTTCTTAAGTCAACATGGGGGTTCTTTTTCCTCTTTAACTGATGAAAGGATAGGAGTGGAAGAGGGGCATTATTGTTTTGTCTTGTCTAGTGGCATTCCTTTTTGGTGTTACGTTTTTATGAGACAACATTCTAGGACTCTTTGTAAGCATATGTTAGCCCCTTTTAGTAAGTTCATTTCTCCATGAACTTAGCATGTGTCACTTTCAAGTATCATTGGTTTTCATTGTGTCTAGTTAATTAGTGTAAAGACAAACTCACAAAGTAGGGTAGGGCATTGTGGTTGACGACAAGGGCTTATGATCATTCTTAATTTTTTTTTTAACTTCTATTTCTTGGTCCAATGTTTACAATCTTAATTCTTTTAAGGGCTCTTTGTAGTGAAAGATTTTTCTTTGGGTGTTGCTTAAGGGCAATTCACATACTCAAATTGTGAATGTATTTTCCATTTTTGCTTAGCTTGAGTCATTATGTTATTTTACCTAGTTTGGTGTATCATTTTTGTATCATATTCAACTTAGGTTTATCAGGTTTCTATTAGGGTTTATATCCATTCTTTAGGATATGAGGATTTTCTTAGTTGATCTTAACTTAGATGGCTTGTTATAATTTAATGAATTCTTATAGGTGTTGTAAGTAAGCTTCGAGTCTTAGGTAAAAATTTGCAAGGCTTATAACTTCACCCTGAAAGAATAGTTGTAAGAAATATGACCATGATGAAAGTTACAAATAATCTTATATGAATTTAGTTATAAAATTATAGATCTTACCTTAGCTACTCTAGTATGAATAAATCTCCTTTGTCCCCTTAAGTTTAAGAATGATATAGTGACTTTTTATTTCACTAATTGGTGGAGGGTTCCCAACTTTACCAGTCCTAGAAATTCATAAGACACTAGATTTCCATAGTAATTTTATACTACATAATTGCATTCGAAATGATTGGGTGTAAAGATCACATAATCGAGCTTTAACACCTCTAAATTACATGAATCGTTATGTAATTATTGCATATAAGATGTGGCAGTTCTAAGGTAGGTTCTACTCAACTCCTTATGGAAATAGTTAAGTATGCTTATCTACATATGCTATGAAACCATGAGCATGATACCCCTTAGAGCTTCACTTAAGTAAACCATTATAGATAAGCTATGCTTGGTCTGCTTAGATAGTATGCTTAATTACTTAGAATAATACACAGTTGCTTAGTAATTGTTGTATATTCTTGCTTAGTTTAAGCCTAATATCTTTTGTTAATTGCTTGGTACTAATTCGATTACATCCATGATATGGCATCAAAAGAGCCTAAGCCATAAGTTTTTCAAAGCTCAACGTTACTTAACCAATACCTAGTTTGTAAAGCTTAAACTTTAAGCATATATATTTATATTTACTTAGTTAAGGGTCATACTTCTATACTATACTTTTAGCCTACTCAGTTATTACTCAGCTGGGCTTGCTTCCAAGCTGTGCTTTTAGCCTACTTAATTACTTCTCTATACTCTCAGGCTATACTGTCAATCTAGTCGGTTGGCACCACTAATCCCAAGATGTACTTCCAACTCAATTTTTCATTGCACTTGTGACTTGCTCATTTTAACCACCAATTCTTAGCCCACTCTATTAAGATACTAGGACTAGTACATACCACATGCATTAGTATGATATATTGAATTTTTAATTGGGATATACATAGTTTTCGGATTGGTTTTATGCTAGAGTTTCTATGATTATTTCCCTTTTATGACTTACTCAACTTGAATGTGAGATGATAGGATGTTTATATTACACCGCCAGTCACAGCTCCAAAAGATGCGTGCCCCCACCGAATGCAGGGGAATATAAGAATGTTAGACCAATATGTACCATGTGAATTAGCATGGTTACTTCCACTGCTTTGTTTGCCATTGATAAATGAAAAAACTTTGAACAAGTTGAATATTTTATGATTTTACTTAATTACATGCTTGGGTACTAGAAATGCTATGTCCTCAACTTGGGCGTGGTATGATTATTCCACTTCCCAATCAAGGTCTCCGTAAAGCTATATAAAACCTTTGAAAATGGGGTATTATAGACTACATCCAAAATTTTATCTACAATAGACTTAGCTTTCAATATATTATTATATAATACACTAAAAAAATTTTGTTGAGAGATATGGAATTACAAACCAAATATATGTTCGTTGTTTTAACTTTTTTTTTTTTTGTTAGTATTTTATATATATTTGTTTTATATTTAATTTTGTCTAGTTGAAATGCGAAATTTAGAAACTATTTTGATTTGTATCAAACATATTTCAGTTTCAATCATCCAGTTTAGATAAATTGTCTTTTTTGTGCCATATCATTATGGTGAAAATGGTGCTTAGAAACAAAAATTGTGTAATAAGTTCATGTACTTCTAAAGTGAAAAGGTTTGAGATTAATATATTTTATTCATTATGAAAACTCTATTCGGTTATTTTGTAAAACTAAAGAAAATAACCCTAAGTACTTATTAGGTACTTAATTTTGCAAGATGGATATATATGTACATATAATTTCATCTTTTTGGATATTATATTTTAACAAGCACAGGATTTAATAGCAACACGAAAACAATATAAAGAAAATAAAAAGGAGAAGATAACATGGAAAATAAAGCATTATTTCTGACTTAAAAACTATAGCCACATGCATCTATTTTAGGAAATTCGATTATTATCAAGCGAAAATGATTTAATGCGTATTAAAATGATCGACTGCACAAAGACAAGAAAAAAATCAAAACGAAGCTCAATTGAAATTATTTTTTGAATTTTTGTCATCAGTCATTCGGATGGACAAATCAATAAGACCCTTAAGAAAGCTCCCCAATTAATTTCACACAATTATATAAGAGGAAAAAGGATTCTATGGTATTCACGCCGCGTGAATTGATGTCCTCGGATCCAATCACGTATGAGGGACATGAGAAAGGGGTACCCCTTCCTCGTGTCGAGGGATCCTCCAATCGGACAAGTACGATCACAAAAGAAGGTAATTTTCTATACATAAAAAAAGTGCTAACACGTCTTGAATTTTATATACTAATATCAAGATTTTTTTTTTTTCTTTTTTAGTAGTGGTGGAGTGGGTGCGGGAGTGAGAGCAGACTTGTAGAAAATGAATTTTTTAATATTAATACGTATCATTTAAGGAGAACTAATGAAGTTTTAGTTTAATATATGAAATTATCAGATCAAACATATTTTCCCTCACCCATTATAAAACAAAAAAAAAAAAAAAACCATTATTTCTCTCGTAACCATCCTTAATTCTCAACGAGTGTTAATTAGTATTGTAAACTCGAGCTTTTATTTTCTGTGACCTATGTTCTAATTTATTTAGCTAGACTAGTGTTTTTTTTTTTTTTTTTTTTTTTTTTATACACACGCATCATAAAAGGACGTCTCTAGTAATGATTTAATCCTTATGAAGAATTCAATAACCGATTCTAATTTATACTCTGCCCAGCAAAGGAAATGGTTGGATATGTTAGAAACCACAATGAACATCCTGTTATTCCCAACCGGCTGGTCTGGTCCAGTCCAGATTAATCAGGAACTGGTAACTAAAACGGTCCGTCACCAGTCAAGAACCGGTGCCCTTAAATCAAATTGGCAATTGGACCGGAATTCGCTTGGAAAAGGCAGGTTAGTACCGACAGATCAAATAAAACTGCAGAGCATTTTAAACTATAATTCATGTCGTGCTGGCCACCCGCAAGCCCAGGGCTTCTTTTAAATCCCACTAAAGGAAAGTTCGTACTCTGAGAGGTTTTGAATTGAAGCCTTTCAGTCCACTGGATTTTTGCTTCTTCATTTTTAAGTTTTTATAATTGCATACTATAACGACCCATGAACAAAAAAGTTCCCAAACCTATGTGGAACTTTGTACAGTTGGATTTTCTTTAAATGTCTGTATTGAGCAGACAAACATTTACATGAATGAAATCTTTGTGAGCTTATATGCTGTAGTTCCTTTTTTTTTTTCCCCTTCTTTCTGGAGAAAAATTTGATAACCTAGTGTCTTGAATTTGTTCTATTTGATGGAATCAATGTAAATTTTACATGTCATTCAAATTTATCAAGATATTTTGGTATACTCCGATATCTTGTATTATAGTGTCTAAAACATATAAAAACAACACTATGACAATAAACCTATTAAACTTGCTGAATTCTCCTCCTCCTCCTTCTTCTACTTCTTTTTTTTTTTCAACTGTAGAGATCATGGACTTTGCGGGGAAATAAAACGGAAACCATGATAAAAAGGCTTTTAACTTTTTGTGGTTATACAAGGTGCTGAAATGCCTTGCTTCGTTGTTAATATGACCTAACCCTTAATTTTAATTTCTAATTATTCCTTTTTTCTTTTTAACCGTTCAAAGGAAAATATTTGTATTAAGATTAAAAAGATAGTACAGATCTTTATACTGAATTTATTATAAAGTTCTTATCTAGCATATAACGTGTTAGTATATGTGGGCTTAAAAATTTGCAAGGAAACATTCTGGAGTTTACGACATTTAAAATAATCGTTTTCTTTAACACCGATTTGAGAAACACGTAGATAAATAAAACCTAACTAAAGAGAATACGGACGAGGTCCCTGAGCGTCTAAAGCGTGAAAGCATGCTTTTCACAAATTACTAGTAAGTATGGAGAATACCTTGACCCAACTTCAAAGCAACGCAAGATTTGCCTTCTCAATTGTAATGCAAAAGATAAATCAATATTTATACGTCAATATTAGGGATGAATAGGTATAGGATAGATAAAATGTAAGACTCTATGGGTACCCTAATTTATAATTAAAAATTTTAAATATTAAAATTAGAACCTACTATATACACCATAAAACCTTTCTTGAATATATATCTTGTGGAATATGTAAAAATTTTCTGTTATATTTTTATAAGATCAAAATCTTTAGGTAAATTTTCATAACATTCTACTTTTATTTATTTATTTTTTTTCAAATCTCGCATGAAGCAGCACTCTCCACAATTTAGAACGTTAGCATTAGAAAGTCTACCTCATACAACATCATAGATAGAAGTGATGACAATACAAAACAAAAGTGACTAAATAAAATGTTTATAAAAAAGATACACCCTTGACCTATATCGACCTTATATTTATTAGAAAGTTTAATCTATTTGCTTAAATTATATAACACAAAATTCTTTATAATGAGTTTACAAAATCCAATGAAGAATATAACAATAAAGGTAAGATAGTAATGATGAAAAAAATTTTAATTTGATGAAAAATATAACAATAAAGTTAAGATAGTAACAATGAAAAAATGTGATAAGAAAAAGAATAATAAAATAAAAATAAGATAAGAAAGCAGTGAAACAAATGAAATAAATAAGAAATTCTTTGGAAGAAAAATTTAGGATATAGCCTATGTGATTATTTCTACTTGCTTTTTTAGTAGAATTTTAGAACACAAAAATATAATAACATTCTTACATTCATTATTGTCATTTAATAATTTTTGTGAGCAAGGTATAGGGAAACTTGGAAACTTATACTCTATATACATTAAAGCACATGTACAAGATGGATATAAGGTATAAAAACATTATATCCATATTTCATTATGTGAGAGCAAGTTTTAAAAAATTGCATTTAAAATCTATCTTGTAACCTCCAATACTTACTTAAAACTCACACAATTGTATATGCTATTACAAAGTATATAGGGTATAAATGGATTACTAGCTAACCTCTTATCACTATGCCACTAAAAGAGATAATTTTGATTGATAATTTATGGGTCTTACTAGGTGTGCTTTAATGCTTTTGTCATGTGTTTTAAAATGATATAAATTTTATCCTTTTTAATATCGACTATGCATTTTATTAAAATCAAATGTATAAATATATAAAAAGAAAAGCTTGCATTTACACTATATTTGGGATGGAGAAAAGAATTGGAAGAGAAAGAAAAGTGAAAGAAAAACACAAGTTTTAAGATACTTTTCCATATTTGGA
This sequence comes from Lumnitzera littorea, assembly GCA_024138015.1. Classification (NCBI taxonomy): domain Eukaryota; kingdom Viridiplantae; phylum Streptophyta; class Magnoliopsida; order Myrtales; family Combretaceae; genus Lumnitzera; species Lumnitzera littorea. The sequence goes on from JAMXBB010000005.1 coordinate 76,764,660, forward strand.
AATAAAATGAAAGTGGAAGAGATGGATTTTAGAGAAAAAGTTTTTATTTCATTCCACATCTTTTTTTCTCTTAAAATTACAGTGATTTGGAATAGAAAATTATTAAAATTTCAATTATACCCTTACTTTTTAAAGTATTGTCATCTTTTTTAAAACAATACAATAATTTAAAATATTTTTAAATATTATTTTTTAAAAATTCCTTTCACATCATTTTCTTTAATCTAAATAAGAAAATAAACTTATTCTTTCCTTTTATCTTTTTTTTTTTTTTAAACTTTCTATGTTTCCTAATTTCTTCCCTCTTGCAATCATAGTGTTAAAGATCCTTGATGAGTGCATAAAAACACTCGTTATTATAGGATTTCTATCATAAAAGTCAATCATATCTTTCTTAGTGAAAGATTTTTCTGATGCAGTTTTCGTTGAGGTCTCTATCCAATAGGGTATAATGGAGGAGGTCTCGGGGGAAAGCAACCCAAGTGGATGGAAGAAAAAAAAGGAGGTAAACTTATCGCATACCACTTCGTCTCTTTCTGAAATATCAGGATTACATGATATTTATATTTGTATACCGTAATAATTGTTAGGTGGTTCATTCAAATCGGTATTTGCAAAACCTAGCGCGGTTTCTGTCGCTTAGCTAGTCCGACGAATGATGACATTGTAACTGATATCCTTCTGGAGCTCTTGATATGTAATAAACACTTGGAGAGTAGGACCCACAGGAGCCCAATTTGTGCTATACCCTACCCTAACCATCTCTCTCATTGGTTCTATCATTTCTTTTGGTTTTTTAAATAGAAAACCTTACTTCATAAATTTGACATGGAAAATATTAAATTATGCGGGACAATTTTTAGAGAAAAGGGCTCACTTTTCTTTCTAATAAAGTATATAATCAATTTTATAAGACGTAAAAGTAATTTTTTATTAATCTTTTTATAAGCATTTATACTTAATTATTGAACTTGAGTTATTATGTCACCGAAAGTAATAGATTGTGTGCTTCGCGGAGGGAAAAAAAGAAAAAAAAAAAAAAACAAAGAAAAGAAAGCAAGCAAGGAACTCTGCGTTCATGGGAAATGTTTAAACTTGTTCAGCAAACACAACCCTTGCTTTGCAAGCAAGCAAAAGAAATCATACTTTAATTATTATTGCAATTGAGAATACCTAATATTTTGTCTAGGGTTATTTTCTCAATGATTTTGTGCGTAAACTGTCTTCGGAGCTTTTCTCTCAAGTGGAGAGTGTTTCAATAACAGTGATATCTAGGGTTTTTTTTTTTTTTTTTTTTTTTTTTCGGTGTGGAATATAGTGATGTCCAGCTGTGTAGATTGATCATGCTTTCCATTGGCATTGCCCCCAATTTCAGGAAGGTATTGAACGCGATGATTGTAAGATTCCATCTCTAGACAAGCGACATAAGAATACGAGGCTATTATTAAAGGGGGGGGGAAAAAGGCAATCACTCGAGAACGATATCTAGGATAGAGAGGGTTGATTTATTTTATTTTTTTGGGGATAAAGTGAGAAATAGTTGATTAAGTTTTTGTAAGAGCTTTATTAACAACTGTCCTCAACGCTCATTATAGTTATTTATTTAACCTATGATTCTTCTCTTGACAAAAATAAATAAATAAATCATTAAAGAAAGAGTTTTCCATGATTCTTCTCAACATTTTAACAGATTATTGCTAAATTCAAATTAAAACACATCAGTTCACAATAATCAAGCAACAATAACAACTAATATAATAAATAATACAATAATAAAGAAAGAAAAACACCATCGACAATACGCTACTTTTTAGCTTTATTCTCAATATAATATCAAAATCACTAGTTGAATTGAAATTATTAATTTTATACCTAAAGTATAAAATTGATAATTATCATTACTAATTAAAATTTTACTTATCATATTTAAAACCTTCTTAAGATAATATGACAAATACTTATTGATCAAATGATATGCATTAGATTTCAAATAGTAAAACTAACAAATAAAAGTCGAGTTAAATATGATATTTAACAAATTCCAATTTTAAAGGTATATTTGAAACGTAATTAAAGTTCATATAGTGATTTTTATGTTATCCCCATCACACTCCTACGCAATTCCATAGATGACACAAGCTCTTGTTAGAAGTTAATTAATTTTTTCAAAGAAATTCACTCGCATCGAAGTTGAAAGAATTATGCTCGATTGGAGGAATTCTAATCTCTGAAAGTCAATCCATCAATCTCCAGCTTTCTATACCTAACACTCATTTTGGGAAATCACATGCGATAGAAATTAAATGGAAAAAGATTGGGTCATGAAAAAAGAAAGTTAAGTAGGTACTATACATGCTTAAAAAGGAAAATGAATGGAAAAATAAGAGTAAATTTCTAATATCAAAAGTAAATCAATCATTCATTATTAGAAATGTAGTTATATTTATATAGCTTTCTATCCATTTTTTAATAGTAATTAAGCATTATCCTTATAACACTAGAAATCAATTACACGCAAGATCCACGATGTGCAAGATGCTATATGTGTAGTAAACAGATGGAAGATGCTTTGCAAGTTTTCCGGAGTTTGACCTGACTAATTTTCTTGTCTTCGAACTTACATTCCAGGGGAATCCGAAAATTTAGGGTTACTCGTACTCTGTTCGATTTCTCTCCGAAGTCATTTCTTATGTGAAAGAAGAACAACCTTGACAAGGACAACGAATGTCACAAAACCATTTTTGAATTTTGGTATTATGTATTATGCAAGCAAACAATTAAAAAAAAAAAAAAAAAAAAGGGAACGTGGTTAGCAAATATAATATAAATGCCGCCCACCCATACGCGTCACAGTTATCCAAAATGGAGTACTTATCAATCATAAGCCATAAAATTCATGTATTCTTGTCCTTTGGAGTGATCAAGCTTTCTTAATTCTGGGCCCACTCCTGAATCAAGATGTGCCCTTTCATTTATTGTCACTTAAGATTTATATGATGCTCCATGCATGTCCTGATGAGTCATCTAGCTGGGGCATGAAATTGGAAGAATGCGAATAAAATAACCCTAGGCATTACACACATAATATATTTCCTATTGTTTGATTCTGACAAGTGCTTCCTTTATTTCTTGGCCAATGAGAACTATCGTGAATGTTCATAACGGTTCTATTCATTTCTGGATTTATTTATAAAAAGGAAAACTAACAGAATTCCATTTTTAGATTCAACCGAAGCATGAAAGGAATTCTACTAATACCTAGAATTACGAGAGCGTTTATTACAAATCTGCGTTGCTATGTATCCGAGAAAACTAAAATAAATAAGTACATGTTGAGATATATAAACAAGTAAATGTCCTCAGCTATCACGAAATGCTTAGCTGGCAAGTCTAAGTAAAAACTAACAAATATATATATATATATATATATATATATAAAAAGAAACACAAAGTACAAGTATGGTTTATATCTTCCCCCTCTCAAGGTGGAGCCGTCGTAAGGCCTAACTTGGACCAACACCTTTGCAATTTTGATTCGGGAACCGACTTAGTTAAAAAATCTGCTAACTAATTTCTAAAATGAACATAAATAGTACAAAGAAAGCCATTACTAATCTAGTCGCACGTAAAGTTTATGTCAATTTCAATATGTTTTGTGCATTGATATAGGCATGGATTATTAGCAATCTGTTATGCTACTTTGTTATCTATCAACAAAGAGATAGGTAATGTGAGAGGAACATGCAAGTCAGATAAAATATACAAAACCCACATAATTTCCTTGGTTACAGAAGCCATCACCCTATACTCTACTTCCGTAGATGAAGTAGAACTGTTCATAGTTTTTTAGTTTTCCAAGATATCAACATGTCACCAAGAAGGACACAATAACCTATGACGTTCTTTCTATCAAGCAAAAATGCCCCCCAATCCAAGTCCAAGTAGGCAAGCAATTGAAGTGAATTGGTTGCTAAGTAAAATAAGCCTAAATTAACAATGCCTTTAAGATACCATAACACATGAAATGCTACCTGCAAATGAATTTCACAAGGCCAAGACATGTACTAACTAAGTTTATGGATAATAAAGCAAATATTAGGCCTAATAAGCATTAATTACAACAAACGGCCAATGATTCACCTACAAAATAAAGGATTAGGTAAAACAACACTTGTATCATCATAAAACTTGAACCTAAAGGCAATAGACATTTAGTTAGCTTAGAACCAGCGAAACCTATATCAAAAAGAACATCTAGGACAAATTTTCATTAATTCAAAAGAATACCTTGTGATGTTCGAGACTTCTTGAGGCCTAAAACATATTTCACAATACCTAAATCTTTAATGGTAAAAGTATGATTCAACTGCTGCTTCTACTCTGTAATCTCGATTGAATTTGTACTAATAAAGACTATGTCATCTACATATAATAAAACAACTAAGAAACTAGTATAAGAACTCCTTGTAAACAATGAGTAATCATTTTTCGCTTGATGAAAGCCTTAGAGGATGAGAAATTTCGAGATTTCTACATTCTACTATCTTGAGGCTTGTTTTAAGTTATAAAGTAACCTTAAAAATTTGCAAACTTGACATAGTTTATCTTTATAATAACCTAATGGAGGCAACATATGAATCTCCTTATCTAAATATCTATGGAGAAAAGCATTATTAATATCCAATTGATGGATAGGCTAATTAGAAGCAATAGCAACAACAACTAAAATCCTAATTCTGCCAAGTTTTGCAACAGGTGAGAAGGTCTCGTGATAGTCCTCTCCTTCAATTTGTATAAATCCTTTGGCAACTAATCATACCTTATATCTATACACACTTCCATTAGCCTTATACTTGATTTTATATACTCATTTAGAGCCAATTGCTCGTTTATGAGGTGGTAATCTAGCCAATGCCCAAGTATTATTATCCTCCAAAGTTCTCAATTCATTATCCATAGCTTGCACCCACTTTTCATCTTGAGAAGCTTAAGAATAACAATATGGTTCCTTAGTAATTCACACATTGGCCATGAAACTCACACAAGTGGAAGGTAAATGAGCAAACAAATTCAAAGAAAACAAAAGATGAGGGTAAGATGTGTTAGAAGATGTAGAGTTATTAGAAGAACAAAAAGCATGATTAATGGAATGCACATAATTGGATAGCCACTACAATGTTCTTCTAATCCTTGTTGAACACCTCATAAGAGAGGTTAAATTAGGTTCAATAGGGGAAGAATTTGAAGAAGAAGGAGGTTCAGCAACTATGGATGTTAGTGAAGTTAATGGCACTTCGTTGTCAAAAGTTACACATGATCTATTAAGAAAAGTATCAAAAATATGAAGTATATCATGTAATAAGTACTCAGGTTGATTGTGTGGAAAAATCAACTCATAAGAAACCACATCTCTACTAGTAAAAATTCATCCATCTTTCAAATCATACACCTTGTAACCTCTTTGAATTGAAGCATGCCTAAAAGAACACATTATATGCCTCAATTGTCAAACTTATCAATTAGAACCATCTTCCCAACAAAACATAAACACCCTATCACATGCAAATGCTCAAAAGAGGGAACATAACCAAACAACGTTTCATATGGAGTCTTCTATCTAAGTAATGACATAGGTATTCTATTTATCAAGTAGGCTACTATTAATATGCATTCTCCCCAAAATATTATAAGCAACCCATCATGAAGACAAAGTGCTCTAATAGTCTTTAAAAGATGCTTATGCTTTCTTTCTACTCTTCCATTTTATTAAGGGGTGTAAGTTATTGTTTTTTGATGAACAATGCCTAAAGTTGAGAATAACTCTCTAGATTCATTGTTTAGAAACTTTCCCCTATTATCTGCTCGAATGAACTTAGGTTAAACCTTAAAGTGATTGTGAAAGTAGGCTGAGAAGTGTTTAATGTTTGCTAGAGTTTGATAGTTGAACTATAGAAAATATGTCGAAGTACTACAGTTATGATCATCTACCACGCTTAGGAAGTATATTGCACCACTAATTAAAGCAACACAATATGGTCCCCATAAATCCATGTGAACTTAAAAGCAGCTTACTCATATGATCGCTTCGAATAAAATGAATTTTGTAGAATTTTGTCGACTGACATGTTTCATAAAAAAAATTATGCATATCAAAGTTTTTACAACAATCAACAAGTTTCAAATTTGAAATAGAAGTGTGTCCAAGTCTATCATGGAATAAGTTCAAATTTAGAATAGAAACTAGTGTGTGAATATAAGTAATGAGTGTATTATAGTGTTTAGGTAAAAGTTGCTATGAGTTGCTCAACAAGACCTTATTAGAAATAGCCTCCGAAGTAAAAAATTACAATCTATGATGTGCCTTTGCCTTAGCAATGAACATATAAGTTCTCTAGTCCTGGAAATGACAGAAATGTTTGTCAAATTTAACAACATAAGATGAATCCTTAAGTAACTTTGAAATAGATAAGAGATTGTGTTTAAAGTCAGGAACCAATAGAATAGAAGACAAAGTAAGTTGTAGGCTAATGTGCATAGATCTTACATAAAAAATTGTCTTTGTTGTGCCACTTGGTAGTTTTATCAAGAGTGGTTGAGAAAGTTTTCATTTATGAATCAATAAGGACTCAAATGGGGTCATATGATCCATGGCCCCTATACCAACAATCTAACAATTTATTGTTATTCAAAGCACTCATACTACTAGTAGTTTTAGTCATACTTGAATCAATTGAGGACTCATTGCTTCATGTTGTGTATCCTTAACTTCTCCTAATCGATCATTCAAAGCTTCTAAAGCATGATAAAAAAGAACTTCATATCTTAGAAATTTGTTAGACTTGTCTCTTATGTCCACTTTGCAATTAGAAACCAAGTTTGCATTTCCATTACCTCGCTTATTTCTTCTTCCTTTATACCATTCTAGATATCCATAAATTTCAAAACAAGCTTCTATAGAGTGTCCATCCAAGTTATAATGTTTACAATGCAATGCTTTCAATCATTATTTTTTTCTATCAACAACATTTTACTTTGAAAAGGCCCTAAAAACTTGTAAAGTTGACATATCACCATCACACATCAAATTAGCTATAACTTGTCTTTGTTTTTCTACTTGTAACACTAAGTAGAAAGCTCTCTAAACACTAGGCAAAGGATCAATGGATAAAATTTAGTTCATAACAGACTTATAATAATCCGCTAATCCCATCAGAAATTGCATAAGTTTCTATTGTAATTCAAATTCAATCAATCTCTCTTTCAATCCCTAAGTGCAATAATTAAGTCTACCACAATCACATATAGGATATGCATTCAATGACTATAATTCATTCCAACATCTCTTGAGCTTATTGTAGTATGCAATAATTGAATGATTTCCTTAACAAATATTTGAGATCTCATGTTGCAATTGAAAAATTAAAAGGTCCATTCACTTGATCATACTAATCATTAACTTCATTTTACAACTCTAAGGCCGATTATGCGTATAAGAAATTTTGTAAGATTTTAGTAAGTATGGAGCTCAACAGCTAACATTGAACAAGATTAGCACAACGAGTCCATCTAATTAGATACTATAAATTTTCTTTAGGTTCTGCTAGTGAACCATCAATGAATCCTAACTTTAATTACGCTCCTAGCACTAAACGAATAGATCTATTCCATGCGAGAAAGTTTAAACCATTGAAGATAATGTTTTCGATCACCATACTTGGACTATTAGGTCCAAAAATATACAAAGGATCAACATTGATTACAACATCTCCCTAATTAGCCATTAGATGTTATATAATCTACAAGAAATTCACAATTAAAGATTAGAATTGTAGAAATGATCTAATTGTCCTCTTTGATACCATAAAGGAAGGTAGAAGCATGAAAGGAATTCTATTGATATCTAGAATTACGAAAGTGTTTATAAGTATTTGTTACAAATATATCTTATTATATAATCGAAAAACTAAAATCAACAAGTATATGCTCATATATATATATATATATATATATATACATACACACATACACACACACACATATATATATATAAGTAAATGTGTTATGCTATCATGAAATGCTTAGCTAGCAAGTCTAACTAATAACTAACAAATACGTGTATAAATAAAGAAATACAAAGTACAAGTATGGTTCATTCAACCCTGCAAATCATCTTCCCCTACAATTTGTCCAATTCGAATTATAAGCCATAATAATATATATGATTAATGCTAATTTCATTGAGTTTCATTTGCGCATTAATTTATGTGGTACCAAGCCATCTAAGCATAAAATGATGTTTTCTAAATTGGGTAGAGTAAAATCTTCTAGCTCTTATTATTCTATTGATTTATATTGCAATTCATCCGAATTGTCGATTTCTATACTTACATTAGTGGTTTTTTCCTCTAAATTTTTTGGATTTCTTATAACATATTACTTCTAGTTTCATTTAATATCTCTTACATTAAGAAAAAAGGGTGTTAGAATTGATTTGATTTACATGGGATGAGAATTGGTTTAAGAATGATAGTCTCAAGTAAGTTTTTTATTCCCTATATCATCAGAGTAGAATAGTTGATGAACCATTTACATTAGTGATTATGTAGAAGTATAGGCACTATGTTGTGCTAAAAAGAAAAAAAAAATCGTGTTTTATTTTCTCTTTTATTTTTAAATAATTTAAGAGGTGCATCCTTTTGTGCATGGATAAGGAGCTTATGTTGACGATGCATTTGTTTCCAAATATTTTTTTCCTATTCCAAACAAAAAATAATAATAATAATAATAGAAAACTTTATGATTTGTCTTTGTAAGGGTGAGAGGGTATAAGGTAGATAGGGTATGAGGCTTTATCCATACCCTATCCTATAGATACTAGTTCTTAAACTTTACTTCCCGTATCCTATCTTGTGGTAATTTAAAACCACCCTATACATTGTATCTTGTAAACTGTATAAAGTAAAGGATATCCTAGAGAACTTATAAATCTTTTTTTTTTTCTTATAAATTTTAATATTACTAGTTTCTCTTTATTTTTCTTTTTAATTATTTTCTTCACTGATCATTGTTATATAAACATATGAACCTCAATGAAATTTGACTTTAAATACTAAATAAATACTTCTAAATTTAGGGAGCTGACTTATTTTGGCAATAAGAATATTCATAGATTATAAATTATAATGTCTTAATTTACAATCAACTTCCATAATGATTCTCTATGCATCACAATTACTAAATCCTAACCTATCAACTCAATTTTTTTCAAACTTAAAACAAACCCTAATCTTAGATAAGGAAAAAAGGTACAAACATTGATCTCAACTAAATCTTAACTTAAACAACATTATATTTTACGAGATATTTTTCAAATCTAATACAAAGAAATTATTACATCAAAAGAAAATAAGTTAATGATGTACCTTATTTAGGCGGCATCACATAAATTCTTTTCTTTTTTAACTTTAGTAGAGTTAAACTTAGTAAATGAGGAAGATAAAGTGCAATGAAAATGCGATAAAGAAAAGACTAAGGAGAAAGAAACTGACAAAAGGATATTAAGTTTAGTCAAAAGTTTCTCATATGTTACATTTTGTTATATTTTTAAACCCATACAAATTGAATGGTATTCTTTTCTTGTTTATTAATTTTATTTAATTATTATTACAAGACAATATAAAGTATTTTGGAACCTGCATCTTATATACTTCACAATACAGGTTCTAAAGTAGGTACAGAGTATCCCAACCTCATACCCTTACCCTATCCTATTGGTGCAAGTTCCAAGAATTTACTACTTAGAATCTATCACTTAACTTTAAATACTCATCCAGAACCTACCTAGCTAAACAACATATAGATGGATACCTTATATGACAAGATCACTAAGTGTCAAGCCTAAATTTTCCCGGTTTTATAAATAAGTCTTCTTTAAATCAATCAATATTAAACTCTACCAGTTTAATACTAACTCTTAACTAAAGTTTTTTCTTTTAATTTTGAAAACGTTTTGGAGTTGAGAAAGAGAGTTAAGTTATAAACAATTGAATAGATTGGTTATAATTTGGTTACTAGTCTTTCGACAAAACCAATTTTATAAATGGTTTTAAAAACTAGAAAATCGAGTCTAGCGGTTAAGCTTTTTTAAACCCTTATGGATGCAATCAACTTTCCAATTTTAAACTTAATTTCTTAAAATCACCTTTTAAAAATTATCAAATAAAACAAAATTCAATCATTGATTAGCAAATTAGGTTAAATCGAGTAAGTTAAACTAAAATGGAAAAAATAGGTTTTTTTTTGTTTTTACTAAATTGAGCAACAAAAAGTGGAAAAAACTAATTTTTTCTATTTTTTACATCGCCTTAGAAATGCCTACATATCCGCTATTCGAGATAAACATAAGTAGCTCTTTTTTTGTAAAACTTTACTATATTGGATTCATTTTAATTTTCAAAACATGTCAAGTTTACATTTTTAAGTAGATTCGATTTGATTATGAAATATCTAAAGGGTCCTAAATCGAGGTTTAATTGGTAGAAAGTTCTAAAAAACAAAGGTCCTAATTTGAAAGGATCATTTACTTTTTTTTTTTATTTTAGAAAACTGATTTTTCCTAGTGTCAAAACGATTTTTATTCACTAACCTATTTATTTATTTTATTTTTATATTCCTTATTAATTTTTTAATTACTTATTTTTTCATTTTATTTTATCTATTTCTATTTATGCTTTAATCGAAGATAAAAAATAAAAATAAACTAAGTTTTTATTTTCTTGCTTTTTATCTTTTATCTTTTTGCTTTTTTTTTTTACACTTACAATGAAAATAAATAAGTAAAGAAAAAAGAAAAACACTCGAAATAGGGCGGACTAAAGCTTTGGGCATGTGAGTCTTGGATGCAAATCTCGAGTCGAATCAAACTTGAACTATAGGTTGGATTTCTAATTTGTAGGTTGTAATGAAGAAGGAAGCAGCATAATTGATTGAGGTGCTCCAATGGTGGTTTCAAACACTAATCTGAGGGAGTAAGATCATATTCATACAAATTTGATTGATGAAGGGAGTGTTATGCCAACACCACCTTGTTTAGTGAGCGTTTGGTAGTGGTTGGTGGCAGTAGAGTTAGTTGATGGTGGTTCACAATAGAAAAATGGTTGGGTCATATGTTTTTAGAGGCCATAAGTGTAGTCGTGTTCAGCTTTGGTTGTAGAGTGATGTAGGTTGGTATTTCAACAAGTTGGTTGCAGTAGTCAAGGTTTCGCTATGGTAGGTTCGACAACGTATCTAAGGGGCATGACAGCGAGCAGGCTTAGTTTGTTTAGAGAGCTAAGGGCTTAAGGAAGCTTAATGAGTGGCTCATTTACTTGATAATGGCTAATAAAACTCGATCCATAAAGAGAGAGAGAGAGAGTAAGGGTTGTGGTAGAGAAAGAAGGAGAAATCATAAGTTCTTAGGAGCAAGAGAGAGTGATTCATGATGATTGTATGTATGGAATCAATTGATTTCTCCCTTATTTATATTTAAAACAACTCAATTAAGCTTGGAAAGTTGAAATCAAATTGAATCATGTTAATGCATTTTGATCCACAAAACCCACTTTTTTGCAATTTCAAATCCATAGTCTAACACGTAATTGGTTGAATCTAGATAAGATTTTGGTAAAAAATGAAACTAGGCCATGCTTAGTTTGCAAATCTACCATTAATTTGGCGAAATTGCAATAAAAGAAGGTTTGAAATTGATGTTGAAGATGGCTGATCAGCTTGGTTTACATGAGAAAATTCAAGGGAAAGTGTAGGAAAGGGGGAGAAAGAGAAAAGAAAGTGTAGAAGTGGTGCCATGTGAGCCGTATCATCTGCAAGAAGTTACAACGTATCCTAAAAGACATGTAGCCAGTTGACGTGGCTAACGACATGTACCGGTAGCAACACATGTCGACCACATGGCAATACGTATCGTATGATGTACATATGTGTGGCAATGCCATGTGTCATAACCAATCAAGTGGCCTAGTAATATCATAATACGTGGCAAGCATGTTCTTTAGAAAAACAAAAGGCATTTTTTACCTCTGATAAGATTCGAACCCAAGACCTCCAATGCAAATCCAATGCTATGTTTAAGTGTTTTATTGTTAAACAATTGGCCTATGCCTTGTCTATATGTACGATTAAATTGTACGTATAGACAAGGTCTACTTAGGCTAAATTTGAATATAAGCCTAAGCCTAACACTTATGCCTTAATTATTATCTAAATTAAAAATTCTATTCTATTAAATTATCAAAAAAAAAAAATTCTTATTTATTATTATTATTTTTTAATTTTCTAAATTTTCCTTAAATTTTCTATTTTTTTAATATTTTTTCCAAATTTTCTATATTTCGTAGCTTTTGTCCAAATTTTTTATTTTTGTAGTTTTCTAAGTTTTCTTATTTGTTATGCTTTTTTTAAATTTTTTATTTTTTTATTTTTGTACTTTTCTAAGTTTCCTTTATTTTTTCTTTTTTTTGTACATTTTCCTAATCTAGGATCCTCTATCCTATTCTAAAAAAAAAAAAAAAAATTGTAAAGGGAGGCAAAAATTATGCATCTATAACTGCTCTTGTTTGTGGTGAAGTTTAAGCATAACTTTGTTACAAAGACAAAAGAAACATTATTTTTACCCTACAAGTGGAATTTGTCTTAAGAAGCACTATAGTTAGCTAACTGTCCTAGGTTCAATCCACTAGGGATTTGGTGAATGGTGAAAGGTGAAAGGTGAAAGAGGGGGAAAGGTGCTTTAAGAGCTGGTCGAGACATAATAGAAATTAAAAGAGGGTAACACCCTTATGAGCTGGCAAAAACCCTATAAGAATATGAAAAACATGGTTATTAAATCGCAAATGAAGGTTTGAAAACTAGTAGTGCCACACTAAGCTAACTAACCTAGGTGAGACTAGCAAAGTGCTTCTTAAGCTGGCTAAAACCATAAAGAGATGTTGAAAACTTAATCATGCTCCTATGAGCTAACTAACTAAGATGAAATGGGTGAAGCACTCTTTGAGTTAGTTAAGACCCTAAAGAGATGTTGAAAACTTAGTTATTCCCTATTAGCTAACTAACCAAGGCAAGTTTATATCTTAAGGCTGAAAAAAAGACCTGATGTGCTCTAAGAGTAGGCTTATTTTAGGTGGGCATACTTCAAGTGCAACTAAAATTTGAAGAGTGATAAGAATTAGGATAGCGCTCTAGAGCATGCGATCCGAGGGTTTCGACTTAGATCAGGAGAGCTCTTCTAGAGCATGTGATTCGAGGGTTTTAGGTTAAGATAATGCTCTAAGAGCATTTGATCCAAGGGTTTTAGCTTAGGTCAGGATAGCGCTTTGAGAGCATATGATCCAAAGGTTTCAACTTGGGATAGCACTCCAAGAGTATGCAATCCGAGGGTTTTAACTTAGGATAACAGTCCGAGAGTATGCGATCCAAAGGTTTCAAGCTAAGATAACCAAAAGCATGCAATCACTAACATTTTTACTACATAGATAGTGCCTTAAAGAGTAAATAATCCATGGGGACCAAAGCAAAAAGAGCTTATGTAAACATTCTTACAACTTGAAAAAGACAAATTTGTTCATTGGCAATCATGAAAGATGGAGCAGACATTAGGGCTAAAGTCCCTTAATAGAAAGAGAAGTGGGTGATATCAACCACAAGGGTGATCTTATCAAAGAGGATGATTTTGGCCTTCAAGGCTAACTTGGGAGTAATTTTTACATAGGAGCAGATCCCTAAACTTTGGATAAAAGGAAGTGAAATCCTTTCAAAACAATAGTTACCAAGGAAATGACAGTAGCTTATTGCTAACTCTAGAGAAGATGACTTTTGAATTGTTGAAGACTTAGACCACTAGGGTGGTATAAAAAAAAGAAAGGACTAAATGAGAGGGAATTGAATTTATTGTTAACAGGTTTAGATTCTCCTTATAGTGTGTAGGCTTTTCAACGACACAACAATTTGATCTTCCAAGCCACCTTTATCTAAGAAAACCCTTTCTTTCCTTTAGGGGTAAATAACTTTTTATAACTTCTTCAAATTTCTTCTTATCTAAAGATATCCCATTAAAAAGAAGTTTAGTCTAAAAAGACTTCCTCATACTCTTAACTTAAATACTTTGATTCCAAAAATTATGGTCTACCTTGTAAGTAATACACTTTTAATCAATCTGTTAGGTCTTTTTCAAACTGTAATGTAATGAAGGCTTTTGGTCCTCAATTTCACAATGGATATTACTGAAATGGCTTTTTATGAAAGAACTACTCTTCAACTCGAGTTTACAGGTCAAAAACCTTATAAGTAAAACTAAAATTGTGCTTACCTCGGTTTCAAATGTAATTTTTACCAATGATAAGTTATCTTCTTTAATCAGAAGGGCCTTTAAGGAAGGGTAAAATTGTGGGCGGGCCTTGAGCCATGTGTTAGTTGCAATTTCTTAAGGGATCATAATTTTTTGGTGGAAACTTTAGTATTTGCCTTAATTTCTTTCAAGCTTAATTGCTTTAACTGTGTTTTTAGGGCTCTAGATTTGTCGAGCATACTTTTCATTTTGCATTTCACATTTTCTCATTTTTCCTCTTTTTTCCTTCTTCTCTTTTTTCTTTCTTCTTTTCTTTTTCATTTAAGACAAAAGATGATTATTCTTTCTTTTGGCTTACAACTTAAAACATATGTAGTTTTTGTTTAGTGTTTAGAATGGTTGCCTTTCTTAGAGGAAATTAATTATCAATGGTAATAACTACTCTTGAATTGATGTGACTAAGGTAAGCACAAATTAATTTTAACCTTTTCCTCTGATAGATGCTCTTAGCCTCCTATTTGTCCCATTGTGAGGTGGTTCTCGATAAGGTTTAAATTTTGAAATACTCTACCAAAAGGCTCAATGGGGTTAGCGAAGGATTTCGTGTTTAAGATATTGAAAAATGAATGCCTATCTTCATTTTGATTCATGTATTAAATGCAAGATGAACTTCCTTTAAGGAATGAGTCCAATAGTCTCACAATGATGTTACTAACTCTCAAAGTGTCTTCAGGTTGCTGTTTGGGATTTGTCTTGCCTTTCTTCATTTTAAACCCCTTAACTAATGACATATCTTAAAACAGGAGAAATGCAAACAAAGCACTTTATTTAAGTCACTTGTCTTTTACAAACATTGCAAAATTTGACCTTATTCTTGAATTGAATCCAATTAGATTGCCTTACATCTATTAAGCCTTAAACTCTGTCTTTCAATTCTTAGTTATCGTCAATAGAATGCCCCTACTAACCCATATGAATTTCACATTGTGCATTTAGGTCATATTTCCTTAACTCGTATCCTGGCATTAGGGCTTTCTGTTGCAATAAGCGTTCGTTTCTTAGTTGGTCAAAGACTTTACATAACAAGGTAGGGATTTGAGTGAACTTTCTTCTTGGTATTTTTAAGCCTTTATTGCTTAGTGTAGGTCTTAACATTGTAGTATTTATATATGCCTCTGAATCTAGTGGGGTTGGTCTTTTTCCGATCAGCCTCCCCATCCTTATGGCTTTTTCAATTCGTCTCTCAACAAATACAATGTCCACAAAACTGGCCATTGTATTACCTAGCAAGTGTCCATAATATGGTTCCTCCAATGAGCTAATAAAGATAGATATCAATTCTTTCTTAAGGAGAGGAGGAATGATTCTAGCTGCCATGCCTCTCCATCTTTGGGCGTATTCCTTAAATGACTCATTTTTCTTCATTCTCATTGTGCACAAGTCCTAAATCGAAGGAGCTATCTCAATGTTATACTTGTATTGCTCATAGAATACCTAAGCCAATTTCTCCCAAGTATGGATTTGGTTAAGATTGAGCTAGGCATACTAGGTTAATGCAAGCCTTATCAAACTATCTTAGAAAGTTTGTATCATGAGTTGATTATTTTGAACATATCTACCTAAGTTGCAGACGTATAATCTGATGTATAGCTTTGGGCATTTGGTCCCATCGTACTTCTCAAACTCTAGTATTTTGAATTTTTCTAGGTAAGCTCTAACATCGTATGTAGAAAAGTTAGTGATCTTAGCCTACTTAAATCCATCATCATCCCCAAGTGCTCTCATCTTTTCAATTATCTACTAAGTTAGCTTCCTTTCTAACTCCTTGATACTTTCTTGATTGGGCTCTAGGTTAACCAAGAAAGAATAAGTCTTAGGTTAGAAAGCTGGATGGATTTTTTCTTTAGGAAGAGGTGCTTCAACAAATTTCCCCTATCGACCTTCCAAGTGCTCTTCATTTGATGACATTGTGGCTCTGAGGAGGAGGATGTTATCAACTAAAAAAATCATCTATTTAGTTATTTTCCCCACTATTACAGATCAAAGCTCGAAGTGTACGCAATGGATTGGAACCAGAATGGGTAGTTAAGGTTTGAGTGGGTATGAAGAACAAGAAGTAAAATGGGGGTTTTTATAGTAAATGTGTATGGATATCACGTACCAAGACATAAACAAAAATAGGGGTTGAGCTCAAAATAGAGTTTGATATAACTCACGAACACTAAATGCCACTCGAGACTCAAATAAAGGTTAGATGTAACTCACTAACTAGCTTAAATGAAGGGTTCACCACAATCTTAAGGTCAAAATTGATGAGAATATAAGAAAGATTAAAGATTTAATCAACACTCAATAATCTAGCAAATGCAAGCTCTAAGAGCTCAAGTATAGCCTCACTCAAAAATGGAAAGTTCTAAGTGTAATCACACTGTCCATATGTATATTCTTCACTTCCAATCGTCTCTTGCTAATTACAAATGTTGTTACTTATAGCAAGTCCTAAAACTTTAATGAGAAAACTGTAAATAATATACAAGGCTAAACCTATAACTAAAATAAAAGAAAATATTCACAAAAATACAAAACTATACAATTAGCAAAAGGAGTTGGCATGCAGTAATTCAGCCTGTCCTAGAAGGAGCAGGATCCGAATTAGGTAGGGTCAGTGGTTGGATGTCTAGGTTTGGGTAGGATTCCTTGAAGTCTTGCAGTGCATGGTCAAGATACCTAAAAAGTTAGCCTACAGTTGTTGAATTCTATGGTTAATCGACACTAATCTCCCCATGCCATGTCAAGTGGATCTCTAGCCTTAAGGCCTTAGAAGTATAGTCTCTCAACTTCTCGGCAGATGACAGACTTGATGCCGAGTGGCTCCTTCTCTTCCTCTTATCCTTTTGTTATCAGTTCTTTCTTGGCAAGAGTTGATTAACCTCGACTTCAAATAGTTTGGTCTTGAGTTAGAGAAAGTCGACTTCAATTTTTTACAGGTCGATGTCAGCTGGGGACAGGTGAGCCTCAGCTTAAAGATACTTAAGATAATTCCTATCATTACTATGGGTCTAAAAAGAAGTCGCCTTCGATGTTAAACACCAAGCATAGGCCAAGATGTAGAATAAACTTCTCTTTCCTTTTCTCTTCACCATAGATGTTGAGTTGTTCTAGATTTCCTCAATGCTCATAGGAGTCAAGCAATAGCTTTTCCCGTCCTTTCAAACCATGTAAGTGTTAAGGAAGCCATAATGTATTACTTTCCGATCATACTCCCATAGTCAGTGAAGAAGTAAACTTGTGGCATTCATAAGGACTGCATCGAAGTCAATCTCATCCTTATACTATCCCACCTTGAATGCTATTAGAGCTCTTTTATACACATGGACCATACCCTTGTCATTAAACCACTTCAATCCATAAGGTCGAGGATGTGGGTAGGTTAGCATCTTCATCTTCTCTACTAACTCGATAGAAACAATGTTGGTGTAACTTGCTCCATCAATAACTATGGAATAGGTCTTCCCACTCACCAAGCATCGAATATGAAATAAATTTTTCCTTTGTCCAAGATTCGCTTCAAGTTAGCTCATCAACTCATCATAGACAAGAGTTCATCTAGATTTTTAGCATAGACATTTTCTTCTATTAACTCATCTCTCGAACTCTTGTCACTCTAATTCTCCACTTAAGCTTTGGGTCCTTCGCCTTTCAAGACCATGACCCTCTTATTTGGATACTAGGATGCAATATGCCCGTAACCTAAGTATTTGAAGCTCTTTACTTCTCAAGCCTTGTTGTCAGGTGCTTTTTCTTTTTTGGCCCTATTTATCTTAGCCTATTCGAGTCAGCTAGACTCACCTTTCTCCATCTTCTTTTCTGGACCTCTTCTCTTAACATACCTCTCAAGTTTAATGCTGACTTATTGAGCTCAGTTAGTCGGCTTTTGATGCCTTCTCCTCCTCTATCTTTCCACTCTCAATGCTAGATTGATCAGCTCATCCAATGAGTTAAATAGCTACAATTCAACTATGTTAGCAATGTCGTCTTAGAGTTCACCTAAAAACTTAGCAATGGTGTGGTCTTGTGGCTCGGCAATCTCAAATCTTGTCATTATGGTTTCAAACTCTTGTAGATACTTTTCAACAATGTTTTGACCTTGCCTCAAGTGTTGGAAATGATGGAGCATCTCTTGCTTAAAGTATGTTGGCACAAAGCGTTGGTTCATCAATCTTTTCATAAGTCTCCAAGTTCTGATCAGCTCTTCTCCTTCAGCATCTTGCTTAGCTACTAACTTATCCTACTAACTTATCCCACCAAAGGCTTACATATTCAACAAGGGATAATGGAGCCAACTTAACCTTCATCCAATTGTCACATTCGTAGCATTCAAACAACTTCTCAACTCAAGGAATCTAGTTTAAGAACTCTTCAAGTCGAAAACCTCTACAGAAAGTCAACAACTTAAGTTTTATATTATCAAGTCCTCGACCAGGTGTTTGGGGTTCATCTCTAGCATTTTGAGCTGGTCAGTTCAGCTCAGATTGGCCACTTTTGTTGGAGCTTTACTTAGCCATATTTCTTCTCGACTTTGGTTCTCTTCTTTAGGCGACTGGGTTCTCGACATCAACACTTATATCATTGCCTCTTCTTAACTCTAATTGGTTTTCTCTTCTTCTCAGCTCAGCAGCTCTTTTCAGTTGTTGTTCATCATTATGAAGCTCATTAGACCCACTTCTACTAATGGGTGTTCGTTCCCTTCCTTCTTCTTAGCTTACATGTCTATGGCCTCTAACTGAACCAATAAGCTCAAGAATAGAGTCAATGAGATTTTCAATTTGATATTCCAAGTTGTTAACATGTAGCTTTAAACTTCTGAGAAGGCTATCACCACTATTATTAACATTATCTTCTAACATTCTTGTTCGTACAATAATTTCCAAAGAAAATTGAACAACATGATTTACAGCAAAACACAATTACAATTACCCAGAAATGACTACTACTCAACTTCTATAGCTACTATGACTGACAAACACTTCCACAGCAATTAGAATCAACTATTGAAAGTATTGTTACTCGATTGAATAGTAATACAATACTACGACTACTAAGAATATGAATAATACACTACATAGCATAATGACAACTAACAAATGTTCAAATAACAAAACAATATTTAAAGAACACTATCATGTGTATCTCCCTAAAGCTTTGATACCAAGATGATACGAATCAAAACTTGGAATATACGCAGCAAGTCAGAACCAAAATAGGTAATTGGGGTTCAAGTAGGTATGAAGAATAGGAAGTAAAATGGGGGGTTTTGACGGTGAATGTATATGGATATCATACACCAAGACACAAACACAATCAGGGATTAAGCTGGAAATAGAGTTCGATACAACTCACGAACACTAAATATCACTCGGGTTTCAAATGAGAGGTTAGATGCGACTTACTAACACGCTCAAATAAAGGGTTCACCACCATCTTAAGGTCAAGATTGATAAGAACACAAGAAAGATTAAAGAGTTAATCAACACTCAATAATTCAGCAAATGCAAGCTCTAAGAGCTTAAGAATAACCTTACTCGAAAGAGGAAAGTTCAAAGTGTAATCACTATGTGCATATTCTTCACTTCCGATTCTCTTTTGCTAATTACAAATGTTGTTATTTATAGCAAGTCCTAAAACCTTAGTGGCAAAACTGTAAATAATATATAAAGCCTTAAACCCTAAAAAATGGGCTTATAACTAAAATAAAAGTAAATATTCACAAAAGTACAAAACTATGCATTTGGTAGAAGGAGTTGGAATGCAATCATTCGGCCTATCTTGGAAGGAGTAGCATCCAAACTAAGCAGGGGTTAGTGGTTAAATGTCCGGGTTCAAGTAGGAGTCCTTAAAGTCTTGCAATGCTTAGTTAAGACACCTGAAAGGTTAGTCCACAATTGCTAAATTCTATGATTAGTCGGCACTAATCTCTCCATGTCATGCTAAGTAGATATATAGCCTCGAGGCCTTAAATGTGTGGTCTTTCAGCTTCTCAATAGATGACGGACTTGATGTCAAGTGGCTCCTTCTCTTCCTCTTAGCCTTCTAGTATCAAATTTCATGGCAAGAGTTGATTGACCTCGGCTTCAAATAGTTCGGCTTCGAGTTAGAGCAAGTCGACTTCAGTTTTTGACAAGTCAATGTTGACTTGAGACAAGTCAGCCTTAGCTTGAAGATAGTCATAGACTGATTCCTATTGCCCACCATTTGCTCTAATGAATAAAACCTTACTTCTTTAGGGTTGGTACCATTAAGTTTGTCATTATTTCCACTGTTGGCCATTACTCCTGATAAGAATCCTCACTTATTAGCAACTTCTTAATTTTATTTTCTTTTTTGAAAGAATACTCTTCATTTTAAGAGAGAGAAAAGGACTTTAAAAAAGATGGAATACAAGGATAAGACTTATTTACAAGTTGTAAGGAAGGAGTAGAAAAACTTTTCTAAGAGATTAAGATCCTAAATATTTACAATCAATCATTGTTGGTAACCTACAAGAAAAATAATCCTAAGGATGTATAAGAGAAAAGATTAGAAAGAGTTAGAGTAGAAGGCATAGAGAAAAGGACCTGTAAAGAAATCAAATATTTAGAAACTTAAGGACATAACTCTCATGATGCTATTCAAACAGAAATTAATGAATATTTATAGGAAAAATAAAAAATGCAATATGAGGGCATGCAAATGTAAAGATGGGAGCTGGCAAACTGACTATGATGTGGCAAGAAAAAGATTTTTATTGCATCATTGAAGTTTCCATTATATTATACAAAAATTTATTACAAATACTCTAAAGTCTAGATCTTCTTCTTCTTATAGTGTCTTAGCTCCTCTTCAATCTTCTTCTTTTTCTTCAACTACCTCAATCCATTTAGTAACCTGGGAGATATCTTTAGGATGGAATTTCTAAAAAGCTTTAACCCAGTAATAAGTAGCAACATCTTTGGGGAGTTCAATGATAGCAACAAACACATCAATAAGATTCATCTTCTAGATGTCTTTCCTATGAAGAAAGTCAAGTTCATGGCTCCGAGTATGGTTAATAAACCAAACCATGAGTACGGTTATTTTGGTCTTTAATTCTCCATTCTTCTCTTCTTCGAGACAATTGAGTGGTCTACCTTATGCCGCTAACAGCATTGGGATATAAAACTTCCCTTCTAAAAATTAAGTCACTAGCTTTACGATCCTATAATGTATGTGAAATATCCTATTAGGAAATGAGATAATCCCAAATGCAGCCAAGATATAGGAGTTGATTCCATATTGTTGCTAATCTTCAAAGCTACCACAAGAGTTTCTAGTTGTAGTTGGATGGGATCGTGAACCAAGTAAAAAGATCATCTACCCTAATGATTCTCTTATGGAGATTTGCCCATATTTTGCATATTTTAGATTCGTAGACGCCTATGAGCTGTTCGAAAATCTTTATAGGGCTAGCCATAATATCTAGGACATATTTTCTGTTTCCAATAGAGGGGACTCCTAACAAATAGGAATATTCTTCAACAGTTAGGCTCAATCGGCATGGACCAAAATGAAAAGACTGACTTTTAGGGTCCTAAAAGTGGACCAAAGCCCATACCATGGTGATATTAGTTTAGACTTTGAGTAGTGAGAGGACATGCTTAATCTTGTCTTCAATGAATTTCTGCTAGTTTGGATTGAAATATTGAAACCATCTTTTAAGTATTCCCTTAAGCTCTCGAAGCTCGTGAATATGGGCTTCTTTGAAAATGGCCAATATGAGAGATGACCAAACCATTTTCTATAAAAAGGATGAAAAGAAAATTACATTAACACTATCCTATTTACACGGGAAATACACTGATATTCTAAAGAATATAAAACATTTACAAGGAATAAATTAGGAAACTTCACAGTTAATTTTTTTTTAAGTGTTTCCACATCGTATTAATTTGCTAATTTTGAGAAAAGGGTTCGTGAATGCAATTAGGATAGGTTCTAAAAAGGTCCTTTAGCTTTATGACCTCACTTGTTAAAGAACACTTTAATTGGTCATATTAAGCTTAAGTAAGGGTAGCCTAATCAACCTCAAGCAATGGTCACACTACAACACCAGAGCCTACACAATGGCCCCTTCATCCTAGGGTCCTAATATTGTCTAAGTTTAAACGTTTCTATCATATGTTTATGCTGCACAAAGCAAATTCTCCAATAAATTTAACTAGTTTAAATAAGGCCAACCTTACAAGGATGTTAGTATAATTAAACAAAAAATAAGAATAAATAAATAAATTACAATCTATAAGGCAATTTCTTAGAGATTAATTCAAAATTTAGAAAGTTGAATGGCTAACCCTCTTGATATTCTCCAATGGAGTGGCTAAGCTGTCACGCCCCGAAGCGGTAGAGTCGTAACAGCCCCCGCCGTGTAAACCATCCTAAGATAGAAGTTGGCCTTACAACCGTTATCTTAGACCTGATTTACACAAGGCGTCCACGACTAACCCGCTTTGAAGGAAACAGTTTATAATTTAAATAAATCATTTCTCCAAGAAAGTGAGGAAAGATATATATATTATAATACAGTTATTACAATTAAGGTTTACAAGATTTCTCCGTAATACATTTCCTAGTTATTACATTATTCAAAAATGAGAAGTTCTAAAGTAAAAGCTTAAACCTTAAAAATATATTTATTCTTCACATGTTTTTCCTCACTCCCCAGGATCCAGTAGTTGCTAGCTTCAGAGTAATTGGAATCCGCTTCTTAGCCAGCACCTGCACGACGTCTATAGGGATGTGAGCAACCACAGCTCAGTAAGTTAGGACGAAGGACGAAGGACTTAAAACTATACCATACACACAACAAGGTTTTCAATCACTTATTAGGTGCAATGCATGTGCAAGCAAATGCTATCGCACGACGTTGTCCGGCCCGTCATGAGATTAGAGAAATTGCGCCCGCTCTAATCCGGGTTGAGGAGTTACCGTTAATGCAACAGCTCACGACCAAACCCAGACTTGTGTAATGGAGACCTTACTCCTCCCGCGACTACCTTTGAACCACTGCCTTCACCCTCGCCGCGACCTCCTCTCCTGTCACTTAATTCGACTGAGGATGAAGAAGGGACCATTTTGCAATCCTGCGCTATCCCTTCCGAAGGGGTCGGTATTTGGCCGGAGAGTCCTAAATCCCCTAACGAGTTGCCATGCATGTTCGATTATGATTACTGGTCGTATATTTGATTAAGTCCAGTTTAGGGTGATCAATCATTACATACAATTCATACAACATGTGCCAAAGCAATAAACAGAATCATAGCATCACCCATAATCAAGCACATGCACACATTCAACTATCTAACAAGTACAACCAAACATAATCTTAAGCCTCCAAAAATACAGCATCGTATTAATCCCAACTTACCTCGACTCCTCGCTCACTCACTCGAGGTCCGATTTGCTCAGGCCATCGCCGATCATCCCTATAACACGAACGTGGTTTTAGCATTTCATATAAATATTACAAGTTCATTTTATTCTATAACGCTTATTGTTAGGTTTTGTTTAAGGTTTAATATGTCTAATTATCTAGGTATTAAGTCTTTTACCATTATTCTAGGTTTAGGGTTAGGTTCAGGTTCGGTTTTCGCATCGATTTCTAAATTAGGTTTTAGTTCGATTTTTAAATCCTTAACATGCTCGAATCCTAATGTGAAATTAATCACATTAAGCTCGAGTATCCAAATATCCTATTGGATCGTAATTTTGGTATTCTAAACTATTCGGTACACGCTAACCCTAATTGAGGTATCGAATTTATTCCCGATGTGTAAAAATCTTACATTTTGAGATATTTACTTAAAATTAAATATTATTTCAGATTTATTATTTTTCTGATTTCAATTATAATATTATCTAAATAACTTTATTTTTTTGATTTATTAATTTACATTTTCACATATTCCTAATTTCTTATATTCTTTACCTAATTTTCCTAATTAACCATACTTAGTACCTAAAGGCTAGGATTAGGGTTCCACTACCGAGATTAACTTCCTTAAACATCTAATTAAGATCCAAATCAGTAATTAACATCCTAATCACCTAATTAATCCTAAATCACCCAATTTTACCATCATTTTAGGGCTAAAAATTAACTTAAAATTTTCAAAAATTAATTTTAAATAAATGGCTTCATAGCATTGTTCTACATCATATGAGAATCCTACAGAAAAATTTTGAGCCCCAAACTACATCCCTAAGCCTATTTAATTTCCGGTTTAATCATGCTCGGTTTTGAACAATTTGTTAAGGACCTTATATTTCCAGACATAATTAAACTAAATCAACATTTTTCCCTAAATCTACATACAATAAAACCTCAGAATAACAAGTTTCATAATTTTCTGGGCAAAATAACTAATTTTACAAAATTATACAAGAATCAAGCTAGAATTTCGACTCACCGGTTCAGGTGGCTTCGGCCACGGCGGGCCGTCGTGGCCTTATCAGCCGGCCTGGGCGCTACCACCACCGTGTGGTGGTGGTGGCTGTCCACTTCCAGCTGCTCTTCTGATGGGGGTTCCCTTTAGAAGCCCTAATTGCACAGATTTTTCTAATTTTTTTCCAAACCGAATTTTTCTCTCAATTTTTGACTCTCCCTAATTTTCTCTGATTCCCAACTGTCCAAATGAGTTCCTGGATTTTTCCTGCTATTTATAGGGTTTTAGGGGATTTATTGTGCATTAATTTGGACAAGACAAGTGCTTTATCCCTAAATTTTTGGCTTTTATGTTGTTCTAATTTAATTGGTTGAATTTTATTTTTCAGATTCTGACTTGCCACAACCAACCTTGCATCATTCCACACCCTTCTAATTTTTTTTCTGATTTTTCCACAATTATTTTATAATTTTCTTTAATTATTTGCTTAGTTTTTGGCCAATTTAGGTAATTTCGCGTATTTTTATCTACACGTAAATACATGTAGGGTACACGTGAACATTCCTAATTATTATTTTGGTCATTCTAAAATTTTTAGTATACATATAATCTATCTCTAATAATTTATTAGTTATTATATTACACTTTTCGCCTTTTCGGTAATTAGCAGTTATTATGCTTAAAATTTGAACATTTTATAGTCTCCTATTTTACTACTTATTTTCTTAAATTTAAGTTTACAGGATCATTTTTACTGATATTCTTCTTAATAGTTTATAATTTGGGTGTGATCGAATCCTTTAGCTGATCGCCTTAAACCTTAGGTTCTAAGTTTAATCCTACGGTTACTTGTTTGAACTTTGGGGCTTATATAAGCTATTGAGCCTGAATTTTCTTGGTTTTATAAATAATTCTTCTTTAAATCGATCAGTATTAAACCTTACCCATTTAATACTAATCCTCGACTAGAGTTTAAAGAAAATTGATTCTTTTAATTTTGAAAACATTTTGGAGTCACCACCTGACTAGAGTCAGGAAAGAGAGTTTAATTATAATTACTTAGGTGGATTTGTTATAATTTAGCTAACGATTTTTCGATAAAACCAATTTTATAAGTGATTTTAAGAATAAAAAAATCAAGTTAAGGGGTTAAGTTTTTTTAAACCCTTATGAATGCCATCAAATTTTTAATTTTAGGCTCAATTTCTTAAAATCACATTTCAAAAATTATCCTATAAAACAAAATTCAATCATTGATTAATAAATTAGGCTAAATTGAGTAAGTTAAACTAAAATGGAAAAAAAGGGGTTTTCCCCCCACCCCCTTTTTTACTACATTGAGCAACAAAAAGTAGAAAAACTATTTTTTTTTTTAATTTTTTATGTCACCCTAAAGGTGCCTATATACCCCATATTCGAGATCAAATAAATGTAATTCTTTTTTTTTTTGTAAAACTTTATTGCATTAGATTCATTTTAATTTTGAAAACATGTTGAGTTTACATTTTTAAGTAAATTCAATTTTATTAAGAAAGATCTAAAGAGTCCTAAATCAGGGTTTTATTGGTACAAAGTTCTAAAAAAAAAAGGGTCCTAATTTGAAAGGATCATTTGCTTTTATTTATTTGAGAAAATCAATTTTTCTAAGTATTAAAATGATTTTTATTCACTAACCTATTTAGTTGTTTCATTTTTGTATTATTTATTATTTGATTATTTACTTAATTTTTTCATTTTATTTTGTCTATTTCTGTTTATGCTTTAATTGAAGATAAAAAAATTCTTTTTTTTTATTTTCCTTTTTCTTTTTCTTCTTTTTTTTTATTTTAGGTTTTTCTTTATTTTTACACTTATAATGAAAATAAACAAGTAAACCAAAAAAAAAAACAAAACACTCAAAAATAGGGCCGAACCGAAGCTTTGGGCATATAAGTCTTGGACGGAAATCTTAGGTCAAATCAGACTTAGAATGCTGGCCAAATCTCTAATTTGCATGTCGTAGAGAAGAATGAAGCAATGCAGTTGATGTAAGTGCTCCAACAGTGGTTTTAGACACTAAACTAAGGGGGTGAGGTTAGATTCATGTGAATTTAATTGATTAAGAGAGGTGCTATGCCAACGCCACCGTGTTTGGTGGCCATTTGGCGGTGATTGGTGGTGGTAGAGTTGGTTGATGGTGGTTAAAGGTGGTTTATGATTGAAAAATGGTTAGGTCATATGTTTTTGGAGGCCATGAGTACAATCATGGCTTCAGCTTTGGCCATGGAGTGATGTAAGGCGGCGTTTCAATAAGTTGGTTGCGGTAGTTAAGGTTTGGCTATGGTAAGTTCAAAAGCGCAACTAAGATGCACAACAGCAAGTGGGCTTAGTCTATTTAAAGAGTTAAGGACCTGAGGAAGCTTAATGAGTGGCTCATCTACTTGATAATGGCTACTGAAACTCAATCCCTAGAGAGAGAGAGTAGGGGTCATTGTAAAGAGAGAAAGAGACGTTGTGAGTTCTTGGGAGCAAGAGAGAGTGATTCTTGAAGATTATGTGTGTAGAATCATTTGATTTCTCACCTATTTATACTTAAAACAACTCAGTTAAGCTGGCAAAGTTAAAATTGAATTGAATTGTGTTAATGCATTTTGACTTGTGGAACCTACTTTTTTCCAATTTCGAATCCAAATTCTAACACGTAATTGGTTGAATTTAGATAGGGTTTTGGTCAAAAATGAAACTAAGTCATGCCTAGTTTGCAAATGCTCCATTAATTTGGCGAAATTGCAATAAAAGAAGGTTTGAAATTAATATTAAAGATGGTTGACCGACTTAGTTTGTGTAAGAAAATTTTGAGAAATTGCAAGAAAGGTGGAGAAAGAGAAAGGAAAGTGTTGACGTAGTACCATGTCAGCTGTATCATCTAGCGAGAAGTTGCTACGTAACTTGAAAGATATGTGGCCGGGTAATGTGGCTAACACGTGTCACGCCATGTTGTGACAGGTGTCGGCTACATAACGTCACTTGTCGTATGATTAACATATGTATGGCAGTACTACATGTCATAACCAGATGCGTAGCCCTATAATATCATGTCACATGGCAAGCATGTTCTTTAGAAAAACAAAAGGCATTTTCTACCTTTGATAAGATATAAACCCAAAACCTCTAATACAATATTTAAGTGTTTTACCATTAGGCCATTGGCTTGTACTTTGTTTATATGTGCAATTATTGGATAAAATCTCCTTGGACTAAATTTAAATCTAAGCTTAGACCCAACACCCATCCCTTAATTATTGTCTAAATTAAAAATTCTACTCTATTAAATTATCTAAAAAATTTTGTTTTTTTTTTTTTAATTTTCTAAATTTCCCTTAAATTTTTTTGTTTTTTTTGGTACTTTTTCTAATTTTTTTTTATTTTTTCTGTAGTTTTCTAAGTTTTCTTTCTTTTTTTGTGCCTTTTTCTAATCTAAGACCCTTTATCCTATTCTAAAAAAAAAAAAAAAAGAGAGAGAGAGAGAAATTGAAAAGGGGGACAAAAATATAATGTCTATACTAAGCATCATAACTCAACTCTCTTCAAGTTTTAACCATTAAATAACTAGTTCTTTCTTATTGCAATCAATACATATATCTCTCCATTATTTCCCTATCATGTCATTGATTCTTCTTGAATTATGTGTACATTGCAAGAGTTCCCATTTCTTTCATAAAATAATCGAATTAATTCTAATTAATTGAGTTTGGTTTAACATTAATTCAAGCGGGATTAGAAGAGTTGTTATGTTTTTCCTTAAAATAAAATTATGAAATATAAAAGATATTATTATGGTAAAATAATAAGTTGATAAATAAATCTTTTCAAATATCACAAAAAAATAATTTGATAAATATAATAATAAAGCTTATTGCAAACATTAAAAATATTTGGCAAAAATGAGGCAAAAACAAACCTACCACACCGTATATTATGAAATATAAAAGGAGAGCAATGACTTCTCTCATGTTGACAACATATGAAAAAAATGAATTTTCAAGTTAAGCAAATAAGTTGAACCTTTTAGGAGAACATAAAGGTCTTAGTCTCCTATTGAGGTACTTCTTTGCTTGTCAAGAGTATACCTCTCTATTGAAAGTCGCCACTCCATAACAACGAGTCATCTCAACCCTAAAAGCTAAATATCACCATAGCCAAGGCTACCGTATTATTTCATAGTATCCCACTCTCACTTCCCATGACCACACCTAAACCCTTATTATGTTGAGCCATCAAAAAAACCCCTTTTAGTCGAACCTTAACCTTAAAACCACGATTCTAAAGACAATCTTACCTTTACCCTAAACATCATCATCTGCACAATTTGTGACCTTCTAGTTCTTACTCATTACGATATAGATGCTCGACATCATTCTCCTATCCCAACCCTTATAACCCACTGTAACAAAACCTACCCCATACCCTTATCGATCCTAAACCCCAAAACCCTTAATATCATCACTCCAAGGACTTCCTTGCTTGAACTATGGAGTATTTAGAGATGGAAGGTTCAGAATCTTAGAGATAAGTGTTTCTCCTTTTCTAATTCATCTTCTTCCTTATGTCTATGTCTATCGTTTTGTCTTTGTTAATTTTTTGTTGTAAGTCTTGTTATTTTTTTGGTCAAATGCGCTCGTCTTGTCTATCTTGTACTCTTAATCCTCTAGTATCATGATATTAGTTTAATCATATATACCCTATTAGGTCTCGTACACCTTAGTACAATTTCCCATCATCAATTTGTTTTACCTAGATGGACATTCCCATCATGTCTATACCTTAAGTTGATGTTAGTGGCATTACTAATATTCCCTTATTACTAATGGAATTGGAAACTTAAGAAGAAGTGTATAAAGTGGTAAGAATAGTCTTGGTATATAAGGTAATCTCTGACAAAACCGAAAATAAATTAGCAGTTATTTTAGTTATGAAGAAAACTTGGAAGCCACATGGGAAGTGTGAAATTAAGGTAATGAAAGCAAACATATACATTTGCTCCTTTTAGGAAAAGTAGCGGGCAATGAAAACTCAAGACAAGGTGAATGAAGTGTGCTTGTTAATTGTTCTCTACCCACTCAAACTGATGCATTGGTTAGCAAGAACATAGTAGAGCATTACTTTATTAATTTTAAATATGAGAAGTTCCTAGATTTTTTTTCAAGTGTGGTTGACTAGGTTACTAAACTACTAGCTATGGCTTAGAAACTAAAGCCTAAAGATTTGGTTGGTTAAGAGCTTCCTTAATTAGGCCTTTCTTAGAAGGAAATGTGATAGGCTACAACCAAGGGTTGGCAAGGGCAACCATATCAAGAGTGGGTCCAAGCTTACTAAAAGCTTCAAAATGAAAATTGAAATGCATAAAAATAGGAAAGAAAACAAGCAACCCTCGAACAATTCTAAGAATATGATGCACTAAAGAACTTTTAAGGACTCATGGCTTAACTCAATGTGACGTACGAGCCAATCCGATGAGAGTACTAACCACATAGCTTTGCTTAAAGGTTAGGATAAGAGTGAAGTAAGCTAATAAACTATAAGCAATATTCACAAAAAGGAATATGTTCAATATAAAAAATGTAAGATGATGTTGTAGCTATATATGACAAGGATATTTATACCTAATATGCTAGGGCATCTTACCTAAAATGGAGAAGATTAAAAGGATAATATCTAAAAGAAGTAATGTAAAAGGAATGATAAAGGATATAATTGAAAATATAACAAAAAGGGTATCATGTACGAAAGATTTTGTCATAAGGGTCCTCGGGCACGTAGCAAGTAGCTAGTGGTTGTATGCCTAGCAAAAGATGGACAACTATTCAAGTAGCTTGGTTGCTGTTGAATGATGATGCCAAACTAAGATGATAATCTAACAATGTCAAGCTGATCAAGTGATTCTTCCAAGGAAAATTTAGGTATAGCTCGAACTCAAGTCAAATGAGGAGTTGGTCGAATGTGTTGAGCTATTGTCTAAATGCACCTCTAGTCGATATCTAATGACTATTGATGAGTACAAAAGGATCCTACTTGACCAAGGCATCCAATCGGAAAACTATAGTCTGCAGTAGCTTGGATTCCCTAGTAGTGGGGTGTAAAGAAGGAACTCATCTAGTTATGCTTTCCAATCTTCAGACTTAGGCTCGAGTTAGGAGTCTAGTAGTCTGATTCCTATCATCCCTACCAAGCTGATTGAGATTTGGGAATAAATCTAGTTGGTCCTTGTCCAAGTTCTCCTAGGGTTAGAAAAGATTACGGTCTACAACATTAAACACGTCTGACACTTTGAAGTCTTCCGGTAGCTTTAATTGGTATGCATTATCATTTATCTTTTAATGTATCCTAAATAGTCCTTCAACTCTAACAAACAACTTATTCTTCCTCTTGTTTGAAAACATTTCCTTACTCAAATGTAGCTATACTTGGTATGAAACTCTTTGGTCTTCATTCCTTTGCCTTTCTCCTTTAGTTTTCTAGCAACTCATTTAATGTGCTGGGCGACTCATTAGTAGATCTGCTAGAGGGACTAGGCTTTAGTTCTTGCTTCTAGGTCTTCTTAGTCAGTAGGTGACATCGGGTGTGGTCAAGAGGTGGCTCGAGGTTGAAGCCATTGATGACCTCAAATGGAGCATGCCCAATAAAGGCATGTACCATCATATTGTAAGCAAATTCTGCCACCAATAGGCAAACTTCCCAGTTAGCTAAGTTTTTTCCCACTGCAACTCAAAGTAGCGATCCTAAGGTGTGATTGACAACCTCTATCTAGCTATCAATCTAAGGGTCACAAGAAGTATTGAATAATAACTTAGTTCCCGTTCAATGCTAAAGAGTTCTCTAGAAATGACTTAAGAATTTTGGATATCTATCCAACACCACACTCCTCGACACTTCGTGCAAGTGAATTATTTCCTACAAAAACAAAGAAGAAATAGTTGAAGCATCGTTAGTTTTGGTGCAAAGCACAAAATGTGTCTTTTTGCTGAACTTATCCATGCTAACCATTATAGAATCTTTGCCTCGAGCAATTTGAGGAAGTCTAAGGACAAAATCCATACTCAGGTTAGCCTATGGTTTGGTGAGAACAGGTAGAGGCATTACTTTACCTTATTCTACATGGCTTTTTTCCTTCTTGTAGATGGTACATCCTTCAATCACACAATGTGCATCATGCCTCATCCTAGGCCAAAAGAACTTATCATTCAGAAGCTTATACATCTTTAATTCTCCAAAGTGCCTTGAAAGTCCTTTATTTCTCTCACTAGCAATTCTCTAATCAAACAAGTCAGTAT
Organism: Lumnitzera littorea; assembly: GCA_024138015.1. Classification (NCBI taxonomy): domain Eukaryota; kingdom Viridiplantae; phylum Streptophyta; class Magnoliopsida; order Myrtales; family Combretaceae; genus Lumnitzera; species Lumnitzera littorea. Next base: position 76,796,765 of record JAMXBB010000005.1, read on the forward strand.
GCATAACTTGCCTCCTTAGAATAGGTAGCCATCCCTTACATAGTATTCATCCATCGTTCTTTCTTCTTTACATCATTCAAATATAAGACCAAAATGAGAGTCGTACTAATACTAATCCTTAATGCTTGTAAACACTAATAGTTTGGTCTACAACTCAGTGAAAAGAACATGTCTTATCGACAAAGTGTTGGTAACTACATTATTCTTTCCTTGCTTGTATTTGATGATGAAATTAAATCCTTTTAGAAATTTAATGCATCAAGCTTAACGTTTAAAAAGTTTGGATTGGCTCCACAAATACCTTAAAGACTCATAATCTATGTATATGATAAATTCTTTTAGCAGAAGGTAATGTTGCATTACGTGAAGAGCTCAGATTAAGGCCAAAAGTTTTGTCATACATTGAATAGTTTAATTGTACTCCTCCGAGCTTCTCATTATGATAAGCAACAGGTCGGCCTTCTTACATTAGCATAGCTTTAATCCTGATACCTGATGTATTGTATTTAAGCTAAAACACTTTATCAAAGTTCAATAGAACTAAGATTTGGGTAGAGGTTAACCTTACTTGCACCTCAATGAGACTCTTCTCTTCTTCTCTCTCCCCACTTGAACTCCACATTCTTCTTTGTTAGCTTAGTCAGGGATGCTATTATAGTACTAAATCCTTAAATAAAGTGTCAGTAAAATGATGCCAATCAATGAAAACTTCTCACTTTAGCACATGAGGTTGGGGTTGGCCATTCAACTATGGCTTTGACTTTCTCATCATCAACTCTCAACCCTCCTTTACTAACTATGTAACCTAGGAAGATGACTTCTTCCTAATAGAAATAACACTTCTTTAGGTGTTCAAATAATCTCTTTGCTCAAAGGACATAAAAAACGACTTAGAGATGGTCAATATGCATTACCAAGCTGATACCATAAACAAGGATGTCGTCAAAGTAGACATCGACAAATTTTTCAATAAGATCTTTGAAAACACGATGCATTAATATCATAAAAGTGCTTGGGGCATTTGATAGTCTGAAAGGCATGACCATTTACTCATACAAGCCATGTTGGGTCTTAAAAGCAATTTTCCATTCATCCCTTTACCTCATTCAAATATGGTGGTATCTTAACTTCAAATCAATCTTATTGAACACTTTTGCACTACTTAATTCATCTAACCTTAGGATTATGTACCTGTACTTTATTGTAATCTTATTAACAACTCTGCTACCTACACACATACACCAAGTTCTGTCCTTCTTTAGTACTAGCAACACAGGAAGAGCACAGGAGCTAAGAATTTCTCTTACATACCTCTTCTCTAATAGCTCATTGACTTGCTTCTAGAGCTCTATAGCATGCTTGGGATCCATTTTGTAAGCAGGCTTCAGTAGGGCAGCGCTAGATATCAAGTCAATGCAATACTCTATGCCTCGAAATGGGGGTAATCCTTCTAACAATTGTTCTAGAAGCAAGTCTACATACTCATTCAGTAGCTCCTTAACTTCTAAGGGTAGCTCAATCTACTCCTTTAATTCTATTAGTCATCTGACCAACAAGAAGGTCAGCATGTCAGCCATAATAGCTTCTCGGAGTTTAGCTAGGCTTAAAGCCAAAGCCTTCTTGGATCTTGGAGCTAATTTTGCTTGTAGTCTACTTACTTGACTCGGCATCATAGGGTTTAAAGTAATCATCCTCTCACCCTTCTCAAACAAATAGGTGTTCCTAAATCTATCATCAATAACTCTCCTATCAAATAGCTAAGGTCTGCTTAGCGACACATAAGATGTGTACATAAGCAACACATCAAAATAGTTTCCAATAAAGATTGATAGCAACACTTGCTGAGTAACATGTAGTGCTCCTTTTTAGTTCAACTAATGTAACTTTATGGGTTCAAATGTGAAATGGTTGATAACTTAAGTTTATTAATCAAGTTGGCAGATACTACATCAGTGCAGCTTCCATTGTCTACTATAAGCACACAAACTTGCTCATCACTTTGCATATGCTATGAAATAAGTTCTCTCTCTGCTCCTCCTTAGTAAAGGGTTCTAAACTCATTGCACATTAGACAACTAGAGTTAACTTGTCTAGGTGTTTTGTAAACACATCCCCTTTAACATGCTTGCTTTCCTTGGTGGTATTCTCCTCGGGAGCAACCTCTTCCTCGGACTCCTCATCAGTACTATCTATTTTAAGCTTTGGGACATCTCTCTTGATAATCATGGTTCTTCTATTTGGATACTAAGCAGCCATATGCCTAAACCTTTAATACTTAAAACACTTGATCTAGCTTATCTTCCACCCATACTCTTATCTTTTCTCATAATTTCTCAGTGGCACTTCACCATCAATTAGTTGGCCCTTCTACTATACTCTAACATATGTTCTTCTACTCAAATCAACACTTTGCTATGCTCAATAACTTCCCTAAGCAGGTTAACTCGATCTATTTCTCTTTTGTCTTTCCAGTCGCTAGGCTATTCTTATTACCTTATCCAATGTAGTAAACTATTAAAGTTTCACTACATCTCGAACATTACTTCTTAATCTAATAAGGAATTTGGATACTGTTTAGGCTGATGGCTCATCCACTTCACATCAGATCATAAGCATTTGGAACTCCCAAATATATTCATCAATAATTTGGTTCACTTGTCATTATTCCTAAAGTCTAGCAAAAGTACACCATAGGTAGGTATTTGATATGAACCTGTTTTTTAGGATTCTTTTCATCTCAAGCCAGGTGCTAACTTCTTTATATCCTTCTCATAGTTTGGAAGTTCGTCCACTACAATGCAACATAACCTAAGAACTTTATAACAATAGTCATCACTTTTCACAATCTTCATACTGGTAATAGTTAAAAACTCGCTCTACCTTTTCTTCCCAATCTAGGTAATCATCAACATTTCCAGAACCATTGAAGCTTAAAATCTAAAGCTTCACATGGTTAGAAGCTCAAGGTGCTCGAGCTCACTTTCCTTCCTCATTGTATTCTTCTTCTCCTTTATCATCCATATCTCCTAAGTCAATCCTTCTTTGTACTCATCCTTTAACTCCTCCACCTTGAACTTATCAAGATAAAACCTATCCTCTCGCTGGTCAAGCAGCTTGCAAAGTGTTTTGCACGACCTAAACAAGTCAATAAGCCAATGCATGAATGGCTCTAGTCAAATCAACTATAAGGTTAGCCAGCTTATCAATTCATTCATCTGTACTTCTGGAGTTGTTCTACAGTTGTTGTCCATGGTGGATAACACCATTATTATCATCTCCAATGTTAGCGTTAAAACTTAGGTCCATCATCCTTTGGACAAAACTCAATAAATAATCTTAGATTCTAAGAAAAAATAGATACGATTCCTCTAAGCTAAATAATACACATACACTCTTCTACACAATTGTCCAACTAATCCATGAACACAACAAGTATCCCAAAGAACAATAAACTTAACCGAAACTTACTTTGTTTTTGTATGTTTGAAATAGGGCAAAATAGACTATGGAGTCATAGCTAACTACTACGCCTTATACTTACTCAAACACTTACAGCTAAGTTCTTCATAACACACTATTACAATCACTACTACTCAAGAAAGTTCAAACACAACTTACCAAAACGAAACATCCACTTTGATACCAAGATGATAAGCTGCGGCCAAGGGCTAACAAGGGCAACCGTATCGAGAGTGGGTCCAAGCTTATTGAAAGCTTGAAAATGAAAATGGAAATGCATGAAAACAAGAAAGAAAACAAGCAACCTTTGAATAGCTCCAAGGATATGACGCACCAAGGAGCTATTAAGGACTTATAGCTTAACTTGATGTAATTCACAAATAGGTTCGATGAGAGTACTCGCCACCTACCCTTACTTAAACGTTAAGATAAGAGTAAAGTAAACAAATAAGCTATAAGCAATGTTCACTAAAAGGAGTATATTCAATATAAAAAATGTAAAATAATGTTGCAACTACAAATAATAAGGGTATTTATACCTAAAATGCTAGGGCATCCTACCTAAAATGGAAAAGACTAGAAGGGTCATGTCTAAAAGAAGTAATGTACAAGGAATGATAAAGGGTATAATTGAAAATACAACAAAAGGGTATCTTATACGAAAGATTTTGTCACAAGGGCTCCTTGGACACGTGGTGAGTGGCTAATGGTCATGTGCTTGGCAAAAGAGGGATAGTTGTTTGGCTAGCTTGAGAGGTATTGAATTATGATGCCGAACCAATGTTATAGTCCAACAGTGCCAGGTTAATCAGGTGATTCTTCTAAGGCGAATTCATCTCGGATATATTAGGTATAGCTTGGATTCTGGTTGGATGAGGAGTTGATTAGATGTGCCAAGCTGTTATTTGAATGCACCTCTAGTCAGCAATCAGTAACTAGTGATGAGTACAAAAAGGTCCTACTCGGCTAAGGCATTAGGTCAACAAACTGTAGCAGCTTGGATTTCTTAGTTGTGAGGCGCAAAGAAAGAACTCATCTAATGATGCTTTCTAGTCCTTGGGCTCAAGCTCGGGTCAAGGGTCTAGTGGTTTGATCCCTATCAAGATAGATCTCCATTTAGTTCTTCCCTTACACACTCTTCATCTATGGAAGCAACCTCTAATGAATCAAGCCAGCATTTCATGAATACTTCCACTACTAGTAGGAGCAGCTATAAATAAGGTGAAGTAACTACTTTAAGTAACTTAACTCCTAAATCAAGCACTTCTCACTATATTCCTCCTTTTAAGAAAGTAGCCCCTATCTAAGTCTCTACAAATCTAGCTCATATTCTAGCAAAATCCACCCCAATTTACCTCTACTTCTAGAGATTCTAGCTCTAAGCCTCCTCTCCCATCCGACCTTAATTTAGATGAGCACAAAGAGGTAACTAACTCGAATAAGCTAGGGGATAGCTTAGTCCCCCATCATTAAACCTAATATCATCTTTACCATCACAACCAAACCATAGCCTTCAACCATACACACCACCAATCTAAAACATGTAAGCCTCTCTACCTTACACTTCCTTACAAACCAACCAGCCACATTCTAACCCCTCCAACCTTTACATTATCAAACTCCCCAATTCACCCCCACCAAACCTAAATACACAACTTACCCTAAAACCATCCCCATCTCACCTTATCCTAGCCCTTTAAACTTTGGCTATTAAGTGGCAATGAAAGATCTTTCCTTAGGGCCAGTTAAGAAATTGAAATTTGATGAGCCTAAGTCAAGTGGTGGTTCTTCAAAGAAGAAATCTCCAATACACTCAAGAAGAAAACCAAGAAAGTTGCAACAAGCATCAAAGAAGAGTGAAGTGCAATCTCTGGATCTTATGTTAAAGGCAAATTTGTTAATGGATGTTCTAGTCTCTTCTTAAGATTCTCTCTAGGATGGCTATGGTAGCTGGTCAAAATCAACCACACGAGCGCCATAATCATCATCAGCTAAAATTTCTAGGGCCTAGGGTCTTGCTTGACAATCTAAAAGCTTTGGGACCTTACCTATAAACATAATCCTAGTATTATGTTCATAATGGAAACGTAGAATAAGTTAATGAAATTAACAACTATGAGATGTAGATTAAGGTTTGGCAACAAATTTTATGTCCTACCAACAAGATTATCTAGTGGTCTAGCCATCTGGTGGTCTAATGATGTTGACTTGGAAATTCATAGTTATAATAAGAATCACATCAGAACGATGACTTATCTCTCAAATGGTTCACTTTTTGCGTAAATTTCATGGATATATGGTGATCCGAATCATAGCCTTCGGTAGAATCTATGGCCTGATATGGAATCATTCCTTTCAAGAGTTAGTGATCCCTAGCTATATCTAGGTGATTTCAATGACATTTTATACAACCATTAGAAAGAATGAGGTAACCCTCAAAGCTCTAGACTCATGGAAAGATTTGGAAGTATAATTATGAATGCAATCTAAATGATTTGGGTGATTAGGGACCTTAGTTCACTTAGTAAAACAAAAAGAAGGATGGTAATTTAGTTATGAAAAGAATTGATAGAGCTTTGGGATCTCAATAGTATATTTACAAATCTCTTAAGACATAAGTATTACATTATGAATTGATTGGTTTAGATCATGCAGCCTTGATTGTAGATTCTTGATTTTCTGATAAAAAAGGCACAATTCGCTTCAAGTTTGAAAACATATGGATATTATCCGAAGAATGTGGTAACACAATTCATGAATAATGGAATGAAAATACCCATAGTGACCATCCTTACCCCCTTAGCTTCAAGCTTAAGCGGTGCAAGCTAAAATTTAAAGCTTAGAGCAAGGAGATGCTCCCAAATAATATCAGGGAGATTAGAAGAACCCAATAGGAGCTTTTTAAGTGAACAAAAGAAAGGAATCCATATCAATCGACAAGTTGAAAAAGAACTAAGTGATAGATTGGAGCTCTTATGGAAAAGAGAGGAGCTCTATTGGCAACAGTGCTCTTGAGTCTCATGGCTAAGAAAAAGGGATCATAACACTACTTCTTCCATCAATCAGTTGTACTATGAAGACAAAGGAACAAAATTCTCATATTGAGAACCAATGATGGGAGTAGTTGGATGACAATGATAGCATCATGTCTACATTCCAGTAGTTCTACTCAAAGTTATTTCAAGTTGAGCATAAAAGAGATTGGGGTGACGTATTAGATTTGATTCCATCTCTAGATCTGTGAAAATGAATGGTTCTCTTGGAAGATAGGCAATAGAAGATGAAACTAAGAATGAAACCTTTCAACTTGGCGTACTTAAGGTACCAGGTCTTGATGGATTCCCAAAGGTGTTCTATCAACACTACTAGCATCTAGTAGGAAAGACAATGGTAGAAATTGTCTAGACTTTCATCTCATCAGGTACTATTCTACCCTCTCTTAACAATACTAATATTGTACTTATTCCTAAAGTAGCTTCTCCTCTGGAGATAGGTTACTTCCATCCCATCAGCCTTTGTAATTTTGTCTTCAAAGTCATCTCTATGGTGCTTGTCAAGAGACTAAAACCATGTATGTACAGTCTTGTATCTAAACAACAAAGTGCCTTTGCTTGGGTAGGGTCATTCATGATAATATCATTATTGCCAATGAAGCCTTTCATTTCTTAAGAACAAAATGATCCAATAAGAGGTCCTATTATAGAGTCAAACTAGACACGAATAAGGCATACAACAATATAGAGTGGGATTTTCTTAAAGCAATTATGTGTAAACTTAGCTTTTACAATGTTTGGATTAGATGGCTAATGGCTTATGTTACATCCACTCAATATAAAGTCATTGTTAATGGCAGAATAGCAAGACATGTACATCTATCTAGGGGTCTTAAACAAGGCAATCCTCTATCGCCTTGCTTATTTATTCTAATTGTTGGTGTGTTGTCAAGGAACATGGAGAAAGCTATCATTAAGAATAGGCTCAAAGGAATGATAACTAGACAATCATGTCCTATGTTGTTGCATCTCTTATTTGTTGATGATTCACTATTCTTTGTATAGGCCTTAGAATCTAATGTGTGCATACTAAAGAGTGTCATTTAGAGCTATCACCATACTTCAAGGCAATTAGTGAACCTTCAAAAGTCAAGTGTATTCTTTAGCAATAATACATCACCCCAAAGTCTAGAACGCATTAGTGAGATTATGGGATTCCCTGCAACTGCAAATCCTAACAATTGCCTAGGCTTGCCAACCATTTGGGGAAGGAATAAGATAGAAGCCTAGAGATTCGTTAAAGACAGAATCAAATCCAAGTTAAAGATTTGGATACGAAGTGTATTTTCTAAAGTAGGTAGATAAGTCCTTATTAAGGCAGTTGCTAGAGCCATCTTAACCTATTCTACAAGCAGTTTGAAGTTTCCTAAAAAGTGGTGCAAAGAAGTCAATTCTATGGTAACCAATACTGGTGGGGCTAAGAAGAAAATGGGAGGAAGATCTATTGGCAAAATTAGGATAAAATTACTCTTCCTAAGAGTAGTGGTAGCTTAGGATTCAAAGATCTACAAGACTTTAATTCTGCGCTTTTTACCAAATTGGCATGGAGGATCTTCTCTCATCCTAAATCTCTATGGGTACAAGTTCTTAAAGACATTTATTTCCCCAACTGCTAATTTTTGCAAGTTTCCAAAGGATCAAAGGATTCTTAGGGTTAGGCCAACATTTTTACATGGTAAAGAAAGTTTGCTTTTAGGAACCCTCTAGCAGGTGGGCAATGGCTTATCATCAAAGCCACCTCAGACAATTGGATTTGAAGTTTGAGCTCATATAAACCATCCTTTAACCCCAATTTATTCAATGATGAATTGTTAGTAGCAGAACTCATTAATTGAGATTTAAGAGTTTGGAGAAGAAGAAAATCATACAAGTGGTTCAACAAGCACATAGTGAGAGCTATTCTTCAAATCCCAATCCCCTCTTTGTTCAAATAAGATAGGCTTACTTGGCCTCATGAGAAATTTGAGAAGCACACTATACACTCAACTTACAGTTTCACCAAATACTATCATTTCCATCAAAGTTTAGGTGCTTTATCATCTTACCATATTGAGTCAACTTCATGGAAACATGTTTAGCATAGCCCATACCTCCCAAAAGTGAAGCATTCCATGTGGAGAGCTATACATAATGCTCTATCAACTTTCTCCAATTTGGTTAAAAGACAGGTTCTTCAATCAAATGCTTGTGGCTTTTGCAATGTAGAAGAAACAGCGAACCATGCTCTTTTGGAGTGCAACTAGACTACATGGGTTTGGTTTGAAGCGCTGCGGATTAAGTTGGGATCTAGCATTGGCGTCCTTTAGCCAACTGGCTGCTTTCTTGGGTGAAATCTATCGGAGGAAACAAGCAAGACTCAGCTCTTTTCTTTGCTAAGACAAGTTCCATTATGTGGTGCATTTGGAAGGGTCATTGCAATGTAGTGTTCAATGATAAACCCCCGGATGTGTGTGGCATAGTTTCCTTGGTTCACAGGTCTTTGTCTGCGCTGGAGCTTATTACAGCCAATGTCAGCCGACATGCTAATGCAGCATCTGCTCCGGGGAGTTACAATTTGAGAGATAACGCCGCAACTCGACAACCCTTGAATTCTACTCCTCCTTTTGTATTTTATGCAGGGTCTCTTGTTGTCGATGCAGGTTATCATCAGGTCCCACGGCAGCCATCTGTGCTATCTTTGGATGCTACACACCAGCACGTCCTTCAGCGAGTAGAGCCATCCCTACTGAACATCAGCAATTTAGCAGCAGCAGTCTTCAACACAGTAGCCAACAACAGCAGCACGTCCCAAGTAACCAGAATACAATGCCCCAACAAATTGCGGTCTACAACTCAGTGGACTTACGTACTCAGCCAAGCCCCTCCAACACGTGTGTAGGTGTCCGCTCTTGGTCTACTCCTTCCGGCTTAAGCATTAAATCGAACTCAGATGCTTCATTCAATGTAACAACTGGTGAGGCAGCTGTCGAGTTTGTGACTAGAAATTCTCTGAGATTTCTTTGTGGAGGAGTTGCCAAGTCCGTTCTTGTATCTGCTCCAGAAGTGGCCGAAGCCATGGCAGTCCTTGAGGCCACAAAATATGCAGTGGGTATGGGATTGAAAGATGTTTTGTTCGTAAGGGACTGGGCTGTAGTTCATCATGCTGTTTTTGTTGAGGATATTTCTCCATGGTCAATCTATCACATCAATAAAGATTTAAGTTCTGTGCTCCGAAATTCAACAAAGTCGAATTCAGTTCGGTTTCCCGTCATGCCAACCATGCAGCTGACTGGGTGGTTACACATTTTAGGCAGAAGTTGTGTCCTAGTAATTGGGCGACTTTGCCCCCATTTTCTCTTATCTCTATTTTGTGCAATGAAGCTAGTTCTGTGAATGTAACTAACGTCTGTAATAGTCTTGCTGATGCACTAAACTCGGTTGCTCTCTAATACAAGTCGTTTTCTTTTTTTTTAGGCAAATAGGTTCGATTTTGGTTTCATATTGTCCTTCAATAGCACTAATATAGGTATGCTTTGTATTATAATCTAGTGACAATTATTATATACCGTGTTTTCTACTTTCTATTGTGCATATGCTCAAATATATAGAAGTTATCAGTCAATCGTATATGTGGTCGAGGTATGGAATAATCGCCCGAAAATTGAATAACAGCACGCCTATTCCTACGATTGTTTTGCGAAATAACTGTTCAAATGAAAATCCAGTTACTAACAAATAAAGGATTTTGATTCTTTCTCAAAGAAATAGTAATTGCTTTAGGCAAAAGTATGTTACTACTTTTAAGATATACAATTTTGTAGTGGGCTAATCTGGTATGGACATGGCCTAATATATTTTACGAACTGATTTGTTGAGCCGAGAAAGTTGAGCTTATTTGTTTAGGCATAACCTGGGGAAATTTGGTTCCGCAAGTTTAAAACAGTGATCTCTAGATTAGTCCGTATGCTTTCTAGCTTTCTTGGTAAGCTTATATGCTCAACGGGTTATATATATGTATATGAAGAATGCATGTTGTCGGTTGCTTTCCAGAACTATTCATTGAATGTCATGAAAGACTCATCACGCTAAGCGGTCTTGAAAAATATTTAATGGATTAAGCTCTTTCGATCTATCTCAAGCGTTGTTTACTCTTTTATTTTTTACGTCTATCTAATAACGTCCCTACATGTATTATTGAATCAAGATTTCTCCATGGTCATCATCTGGCGTGCAGTATCACCCTATACGCACATGACCGACCTCCCATATCAATCACCTCCGCACACAATTCTAATAATCAATATCGATTTAAATGATAAGCAAAATAATAGATATTATTTCCTATCTAATAAGGAAGATGTTGAGCTGTATATTATAAATGGATAAGAACAAGCCGCATAAAATCATAAAAGATGTGTAGTCCTTTTTAAACAGAAATAGGGAAAATAACCCTATGGCCACGGGCAGCAGAGGCCATCGTCTTATCATTATCTCCACTAATTTACGCATGACCACACCACTCCTTTTCTCATATAATTATTCACGCGGATTATGACATTTTTCGTATAATATAGGGACCCATACTTAATTTCTCAATTTATGGTGAAGAAAAAAACAAAAGAAAATTATACCCTTCACACGTTCGTGTTCACGTTCACCTCTTTATTACATCGGAACCGAGCTGGTACAGTCCAAACCGCCCCACTTTGGACTGTTGTATATTGTATATATATCATTATACAAATAAGCAAAGGAAACCATTCATGTACTCACAACCTAATTACCTAACAACGACAATGTGGGTTTGCCCAAACCAATTTAAAGACAGGTGGGGTCCGACACTTTTCTTTTCTTTATGAAAATCAATACGCCGATGACCTTGAAGCCACTTTGTCAGTTTACATCATACGAGGATGGCATTTTGTACGTGTAAACTACAAATTTTGAATGCTAAGGTCACTCTTATTGTGCTGTATTCTTGTACACATATATTGATAATGCTTTAGGATCTATATATATCTTTCCCAATTCGCTATAACGTATACCTGAAGTGATGCTCTAACTCCGAAGCTTTGTTTGGATCGTTTGAAGGATAGAAGAGGAAAGGAAAAGAATCGGAGGGATTGTTTGGTTCGAAAAGCATAACAAGGGGAAAAAATCTTTTATGTATTATATACCATGTGATGTATACATAGTATGAAAATATAAATAGAATATTAATACGAATAATAATAAAAGAGATAGTTTTCCTATCAATTATTAACGCTGATTTATACATATCATATATGTTAATATTTTATTAATTTATACATCATATCTACGTAATATGTGATGTATATTATTAAGCTTTTTTGAAGAATAAGGGGATAAATAAATTTATAAAAGAAATGTTTTCTCTTAAACCCTAAAAGATCCTTTGCTCCACACATAAAGGGAACGTGCAAGAAAATTGTGTAAAATAATTTAAATATGCTTCCATTGAAAAGATATTTTCAAATTTTAAGAACTTTTTGGTATTTTAATAAGCTTAAAAGTATATTTAATCAACTTGTTCTCTACTATCATTCCTCTTTATTCATTTTCTTTTCAAACAAGTATTTTATTTTATTTTTCCCTTTCCCCTAATTCTTTCCTTTTATTATGCTTTCTTTTTATTTGTTTCCTTTATTCGAAGCACAGTGTTAAAAAGGAAGATGCAAAACACACATCATCATCTTTGGTCAATTGAAGTTTTCATGTACCTCTCTTTTACGGGAAAAAGAAAGAAAAAGAGGAGAAGTTTTCATATTCCGATTCTATGCCACGGTCTATCGTTCTCTCCGAGTACCTTAATCATATAGATTGTTATTTACAGAAATTTCATAGGTAATGATATAGTACATTAGAGAACTTCGGTCACAAGGAATGACTGTACCATTATATTTTGTGCGAAATTTGCTAAGTAACGAGCATTTTAGGGTACTCATTAAGCTTAAAGAAGAAATTCTTATGTATTTTTATCTACCTTTTCATAAAATGTATGAACATTCTTTAAAACGTAAAATGTCACTTTTTTAAACTCATTAACTACTACTCAAATGACAACTTGCATTGTTCTTTCCTTTATTTTTTTATCTGCATCTTATATATTTTTTTTTTATATTTTATCTGTATCTGTTTTATACTTAGTTCATATTTGTTTGAAATAATATATCATTTAGAAAACTATTTTATTTGTATATGATCTCTTTCTTTTTTCATAATTATGATGAAAGTAGTAATTAGAATATAATAATTAAAAAGTAAAAATTCACATACTTTTAAAAGAAGTGATATAAAAATATATATTTTATTTATTAGAAAAGGATAATTAAGTTGGTATTTGTATAATATGAACAAGATAAGGGGTAAATTAATTCAAATTTATAAGAATTTGTCAAGTATTTAATTTTTATAATAGGAGCACATATATAATTATATTTTTATTTATTTTATGTCTTATCTTGCCAAAACCAAGATTTAAATAGATATGAAAAAAAAAACAAGAACCAAACACACCATAAGTAGACTTATTGTTTGTCTCTCCATTGTGCAATTGTATGCATTCGTCCACAGAGAGAGAGAGAGAGAGGTTTATGACTTGGAATTGTCTTAATCATCAATTAGATGTCGGAAACAAAGAGGTGAATGGGCCAATGCAAGAACTAAAAATTGTATTGACCAATGGATAGCGCTGGTGATTGTCGATATAGGAGAAAACCCCACCATATTGCACAGATTTTTATAATACCTTTCTTATGTTTTTGCTTTTGCTTTGATTGAAAAAGTCGCTTGGAATGTCACGAATGGTTTATATATATATATATATATATATATGGGGCCATAATCTCTGTATTATATGGTGTAAAAATTTAGCGCGGTTGATGTGTATCTATCAAACTCAAGCTATTATAATTTTCACGTACGTCAAATATGTTACAATATAAGATTTATGTATACCAAATATCTTAACAATCAGAAACTTAAAAAATAAAAATAAAAATAAAAAAGAAGAAGAAGAAAGAAAGCGGAACCATAGGGAGTTGATATGGTTACATGACAGTATCCATTTTAATAAAAGAAATTTAAGTAAAGGCAGATGACATCATGTAAATCGGCATAACTTACTACTGCTCCACACTGGCATCCCCAATTGTCAATCCCACTGTATAAATCATCAACTAAAACTAACGTCTTTACTTTCTTTTTCTTTTTTTTGTTTTATCTACTCTTTTTCGCCTATAAAAATAATTAAGAAGCATTTTATTTTTTATAAAAAAGCAAACATACTGTTACCAGCCTCATATCACCATACCGCCACCACCATCATGGATATGATGCTAGCAATAAGCCACCATTACCATCACCATATTATTACAATTATGCCAGCATTACCGCTTGCAATACCAACACAAACCTCCTTTTCCACCATTATTACCATATTAAGAACCTTATAAACTACTACTATCACTATAATATGCCACCACCACTAATACCAAACTGAAACACCACTACTATTTTCACAATCGTTACAGTTGTCTAACATACACCTTCATTGCCACTATCACCCTCGTACAACCACCGCCTTATCATCACCATTACTAACCACTGATGGATTAATGCATGTCAATGGCAATGGTGGCAACTTTTGTGAGGGTAAGATGGTAATAGAATGGGAAACTATAATTAAAATAAACTCACAATAATATACATAGTATAACTATAAATTGCTTTTGTAATATAGCATTTATGCATGAGCATATAACAGTTAAAAAGAATCTTATCGTTCTTAGCTCACCAAGTATGGTACAAGGAACTTATTCTATACTATTTATGCATATAACATTAAAAAGAATCTTGTTGTTTTTCGCTTACCAAGTATGATATAAGAAACTCATTATATACTGTTCTATTTACTATATTATGTTATTTTCCTCATCTTGTATCGTATTAAAAATCAAATATTACCTATATGTTTAAAGTCTTTTCTTGAAACTAATATCAACTAAAACAAGATTTATGAAATTTTGAACAATTTTAGATTTTGCCTATGTATAGTGAGATACGTTATATATGTAAATCCTAGATGTGAAAATGGGAAAATTTGTATCCATTAGGTAGAAAAAATAAAGGAAAAGGATAGACATAAATGAATCCACTAAAAAAAGAAATAAGGCTCAATAAGATAAAAATAATGAATTAAATAGAGTTTAGGTTTGAATTACATAGATAATATCTATGTTATTGTTTATTCATCCACTTGATATTTTGAAAATGGGTTTACTAAATTCAAAAGTTTACTTGAATAAGTAAACAAAATAAACAGGATCGAATTCCAATGAAATTGAGTGTTAATTAACATTAATTATTGAATTAACTAATCAATTTGCTACTGACCATTTTTTTGGATTCCAAAATTTCCATAAAAGATTTCAACATATTCACTTTTATTATTGTTATGAGAATTGATCCTACTACTTTTGGTCCTAGAGTTTCCACACTTGAAAGGAAAAAAAACCCAAGACGTATAGCTTAAATCATTGATCCAATACTAAATGTAGCTTTTTCCCTAAGTTATATTGGTAGTGGTAATAAAGTTAAGGTAATGATCGTAAGGTTGTGTAGTAGTGGTAGTGTTAGTGATAGAGTCATGGTAAAGTGGTGATTGAAAAGAAGTACTAATTTAGGGTTTCTTTTAAGCAATTTTATTTTTGTCCAATCCTAAGATACTTATACTACCAAATTAAGGGACCAAAATGTTGAGATTTGTTTAGTATTAGAAGGAGAATTTTGCCTAGTGTCAAATTTATTTTAATAACCAAACATCATACTATGAGTCTTGTCATGTCCATTTCTAAAAAAGTTGCAAACCAAACACTACCATACCGTAGATTAAAAAAGCTAATAGAATATTCTTATATAATGTAATGTAAAATTAAGATGAACTAACACGGATTTTTTGTTTTCCATTAATCTAATATTGTACAAGTTTATATACACATACGTTAGGCTATAAATAAGGAAAGGAAATAATAATACAAAGGGAAAGTGAATAATAAGATTTGTTTCTAATGTCCAAATTCCTATTCCATGATACTCCGCCTGGAGTACAGATATTGATCATGCCTAACTTATTATAAAGGTAATCAACTCGAGGTCTAATTAGAACTTTTGTAAAAAAATCTCTTAATTGTTCCCCAATTTTCATCTATTCTATAGAGGTTAAGTTTTATTACATTTTTTCTCAAACAAAGTAATGGTTGATCTCAATGTCTTTAGTACGCTCATGAAATACAGGATTTGACACAATATGCAAAGCGACTTGGTAAACATCACAAAACTTTGCCGATATTGAAACTTCGAGCCCAACCTTAGTCAATAGCACAACACCTCACACATAAATTGAGCCATAGCTTTATATTTTGATTTTACATTAGATATAGACATAACATCTTATATCTTACTCTTTCAAGAAACTAGATTTCCACCAAAGAAAAAGCAATAACAAAGTAATTGATTTTCGAACAATTTTAGATCATGCCCTACATTTGAAAAACACTCTATACAAAAGTGACCATAGTTCTTGTACAGTATACCTCGTGCAAAAGCATCCTTCAAATAACATAAGATTTATCCTGATGCAACCTAGTGATGAATTATTAGGAAAGACATAAATTGACTCACAACATTAATAGAATATGTAATATCAAAGTGAGTTACTGTTAGATAGTTCAACTTTCCTATTAATCTCCTATACCTCTCGAGATCTTCAAATAAATCTTCATCCTTAGTGAGTTGTAAATTAGGTGGCAATGGAGTATTTTCGACTTTGAGATGGAAAAATACCTTTCTTACTCCTCAATATTTCAACTCCTAAAAAGTACTTCAAGGATCCCAAATCCTTTAAGTGATGATACAGGAATATCATAGTTCTTATACAATATCTCAAGATAGACTAAGGTTTGAATCCCTCCTCCCCTATAATTGGCCAAAAAAAAAAAAAAATTTAAAAAGAGATGATATTCTTATATCATCACTTCTAATAATATGATATCATCTACATACACAAGAAAATAATAATAATAATACTAATAATAATAATGCTAGACAGAGAGAGTTTATAAAACATTAAATGATTAAACTTTCTCATAGTCATTCCAAACCTTTCAATTGTGATATGCCACCATAGATGAACACACAAAGGTAGTATCATAAGAATTGGTAGTTTCGAACCACAAGATGGTCCAAAAATTAAATGTTAGTCAATGATTTAGCAAACTCGAATACTAATTCCATGAATACAATTGATCATAAAACTGCAGACGAACCTAAACTAATATTCTATGTATGACACACAAACAATAAACTTAAGGTTTCTCACCACAATCTTTGCTAAAGTGATTGATAAGAGCTAAGAGAGAAGAGTTTTCATAAGGAAAAACTCTAAGTGTATTTATAAATCTCATAAGCTTATCTAAAACCCTATAAACATCATATATTATAAATAGTGGTAGTTTCTTAAATAAAATAAAACATGGGATGTCGTAATGGCAACCATGTAAATAAATACAATATTAAATAGAATGGCAAAGTGATGGGCTCGGGAGCTAATGAGGTAGTGAGCTTATTTGAAGACCTAATAACTTGGTGACCTAAGGTTGACCCGAAGACCTAACGACCTCACTTGGGTTCAACCTCTAACCTAACCTAAATTTGATGAACTACGTTGGTACTTAAAGAGCTCAAGAGTAGATCTTCATATGAGTTCATAAGCAAGTCCTATAAGATCTTAATAGCAGGTCTTCATAAGATAAGCTTAGAAGTAGGCCCTCATAACATGAATGGCTCTTGAGTAAGTCTCTATAAGAGGGGCTCAAAAATAGGTCCTCATGTAAAGAATTTATGAGCAAGTCTTCACTACAACCTAAAACTTAGCAATTGGTCACATTGAAGTTCAAATTCATTAAATCGATGCCTTAAAGCCTATCAAACTGCCTAACTAAATTTATTAAATCAAGCTCAAGGACTCTGCTTCAATCTACATAATGATTTCCTAAGATGATAGACCTTCTCATTCTCACCCTAGGCAATAAACCCAAATGGTTGCTCTATATAGACTACTTCATATAGATTATATTTGTAAGAAGATATTCTTCATATCTAACAAGTGCAATAACTAATCATGAGTAGTTGCCATCAAATAGAACAAACAAATGTTACGTTAAATTTAGACATAGGTGAGAAAGTATCAAAATAATCCACAACATGAGTATGGGTATAGCCCTTAGCAACAAAATGGGCTTCAAGTCAAGCAATAGATCCATCAAGACCGACTTTAACTATAAACACTCATTTACATCCTATGGCATTTTTTTCCTACAAGTACCTTGACCAAATCCCAAATACCATTATCATCTAAAGCATTAATCTCCTTTATCAACTTTGTAGACTAGCCTAGATGAGACAAGGCCTCATAAATAGTTTTAGTAATGGATATAGTATTTAAGGAGACAACAAATAAACATAAAGAAGACAATAAGTGATCATCTAACATAGATGATGAAATAGGGTAAGTGCATTGTTGTTTACCTTTTCAAAGAGTAATTGAGAAGTCAAAATCATTGTGTTTGATTAGATTAAGAATAAACTAATGCTGGACATGTGATAAGAGGATTCCAACACCTAGTATGTAAATGAAAATTGTTAGAGGAGATGGTGGTACTACAAATACAACATTTAGTGATTAATAGATAATATGGTAAACAAATAAATCACCAATCTCTCCCTTACTACTAGTGGGCTTAGATGAAGTAGGAAAGAAAGGACAACATTCCATCAAGGTGACATCAGTAGATACAACGAATTTGTTAATACTGAGATAATGACATAGATATTCATTTAGTAAATGATAATACCCCAAGAAACACATATTACAAACTTAAGGTCAAACTTAGTGACATGAGGGTAGTCATCTCAAACAAAAAATATATTATTAACATAGTTGTTAAAATCGTAAGTTAGCCATATTTCTCAATTAAAATAGATACAAAATTATTTACATGCAAACTTCTAGTAGAATTATGAATTTTAATATATGATAAAAGTTCATGATTTTATTGCTTTGTATAATTCTACAAGATTCTATTGATTCTATACACTTAAAGTCTCATTAGAATCCAATTTTGGCAACCATGACTACCAAATATGCAGGGCTCAATAAGAAATAAGGATTTTATAGGAAAAAGGATGCTATAAGAAACCTCAACTTTAAGAACCGATGATGACATGCAACTAATTAGACAATAAGCTATTAAAACATCTTTTTTTCCAAATGTGCTTATGAACATGAGTTTGAAATAAGAATGCTTAGGTTATCTTAAGAGGATGTCTATTTTTCCTTTTAACCACACCATTTTGAGATGGTATATCAACATAAGAAGATTGATGTGTAATTCCCCACTTGGTCATATAATTTTTAAATACATTAGATAAATATTCTATATTATTATCACTTCTCAAAATTCACACAAAAGTATTACAACAAGTTTGAATTTTAGCAAAAAAGGCAATAAAACGAGAAAATAAATTAAAACAACTTTTCATTAAACAAAGCCAAGATGTTTAGTAAAAATCATCAACAAAAGTAACAAAATAACAAAATCCAATTTTGGACGTAACTAGATGAGGATGCTAAACATTTGAATATACTAACATAAAAGGAGCACTAGCTCCTTTATTGACACAAGGAACATAAGACCGATAATGTTGTTTTGCAAACTAACATGACTTGCAATCTAATGTCAACACACTTTAGAATTAAGGACACAATTTATTCAAGTTAGAGTGAGAAGGATGTCTAAATTGGTGATAAGCTTCACAAGGAGTTAAGACACTTAAGCAAGTAATGAGCTTAGGAGCATTCACTTGAGTATCCAAAATGTAGAGACCTTTGACATATGTCCTTTACCAACATTCTTCTCCATCAAAAGTTTCTGAAATAGACAATAATCAAGAAAGAATGAGATGTAGTGATTTAGGGTACCGATTATCTTGCTTACAAAAGTTAAGTTAAAAGAGAAATTTAGTAAACTCAAGATAGATGATCAAGAAAGTAATGGAGTAAGTTGAACACTACCAGATACAAGAATAAATTTTGTAGAACCATCAACTAAAGTGATTAGGGAAGAAGAGGTGTGCGGTTTAAAAGTGGTGAAAAGAATAAGATTGCATGTCATATGATTAGTAGCACCTGACTTAACGACCAAATGCAAGGTAGAGGAAACTAAGCAATTATCTAAATTATCTAACTCAATAATAGCTATAATAGGGTGAGCTGAGATCTTCAATGTCTTTTGCTACTAAAAAAATTAGCAAATTCATCTATAGATACATTAACTATCTATTCAAAGGATAAATTTAGTGGAGCAGAAGCTACTATAATATGAGTTGAGTAAGACTTCTAAGATTTGTTTAGTAGTTTTTGACAAGTATGCTTAGTATGGCCATGCTCATGATGGCATTATCATTCAACTCCCCTTAAATTTTAACTTCAATTATTTCCTCTGTTATAATTTTGATGAAAGGATTTTGCAACCCTTAGTCTATTGTTACAATTAACAATAGCACTAGAGGTTGGAGTAGAAGAAGTTATGGAAGAACTTGACTAGTACCTTATTTGAAGAACTCTAATGATTACATCATGCAAGTAGAGATGTCAATACTAGACAAAATATGAGATTTAGCAATCTTAAATTAAGGATTAAGTTTGTTAAGAAACTCATAATTTCCGTCTTCTCTTGTTATGATTGCTATACTTTGATATTAGTACTAAATGGTAACAAAACATTTAGTTGCCCATATATCTTCTTGAATTTCATAAAGCATACTTGAAGGGACTAATCATTCTATCATGATGGTAAAATTTCTTACACACCTCATACATATGAGAGAGATATTACTTTTAGGATTATAGAAATTCTAAATGTTGCATTAATTTGACATACTCACAATGATTAATTAGTTAACCACCTCGGTATCAATATAATATCTAATCTGCAAAAATAATTTTGCATCATCTTTCAACTATTCACTATGAGTATTATCAATTGGAGGATCATCCATAAGATGATCATTGATGACATAAATTTAGTATACATTTTCTATAATTATTTTATGCTATTTTAGATACTAATCTAGTTAATTTTATAATATTTTGAACTTTATTCATTTAATTTTCATTTTCAAGAAATTTAGGAGCATTTTATGAACTCTCAAGGATTTTTATTAACTTTAGAAGCATATTCGAATAGTAATGTTGATCAACAATTGAAGCAAAAGAATTTCAAACAAAAAATTAAGTTTAGAAAAGAACACAGTTGAAGACCACAACCATGGTCTATGCTCATGCTCCCTATGTCCTCAAATTCTGTTGAATTTCCAAAGATTTTAGACAAACTACAAGTACACGCCTTAACTCCACAATTATGTACCTTACTCGTGGACATGCAATAATTTATCAATCTTCTATTTTTGTTAAGTTTTGTTTTCTTTTTCTTTTCCTTTTTTTTTTTTTGTAAATCTAGGTCAAACTCCTATATATAGATACTTAGGCCTAGGTTTGAAAAGAGAGAACCCCCTTAAGGAAGAATTGTAAATGAAAATTCTATTGGAGGTCTCTCATATTTCTTCTTCTTTTCTTTTCATCATGTTGTTACTTTGAATTATTCTTAGTGAATTGTTATTAAACTCTAGTCATTATTGCAACAATTTATTTTCATTCAATCTATGATATCATTCTTTGAAGATATAATTACACCATTTATATTGCCGTCGAATAGTATTCCCCTAAAGTTACTAGTTTGATGTTTGAGTTTGTTATGGAGACATAAGTCCTATAGTGAACAAACTAATGTAATTAAAGGGAATTAGAGCTAACTAAATCGTTTAGCAATTAGATTCTTCCAAATTAGGGTAATCCTAATACAGCCAACTTAATAATGATATATTAGTTCTTAATACAATCATGTGATACTCTGTTTAGAAGTAATTCAGGTAGAAAGGATTTCAGGATTAGAAAGAGGCTAAAAACACAAATTCAATCAATTCAGATTAGGCATCTTTATAGTTTAAAAGTAATTGGGATTGAAAATTTGAATAGAATTAGTTGGTAAATAACAACGATTTACTAAGGATTATGGGTTCCTTAATTTAACAAATATTATGCTTATTTAAGTTATTTAGTTTTGGTCATTTAGTTTAGTCATTTTATTTTTCTTGTTTATTTTATTTATTATTCCTTATTCACCTTTCCTTCCTAATCACAGTTATTCAATATTGTTAAGTTAGATAATAAATTACTAGTAATTTAAGGTAAATTACTAGTAATCTAAGGCTCTCATATTCATGGTTCCTTATGGGATCGATACTTGGACTCACATCCATTTTATCTATATTATAACTTGACCAAGTGTACATGCTTGATGCAAATCAAGTTTTTGGCACCATTGTTGAGGATCCAAAAGAGTAACCTAATTAGGATATTAGCTAAAAACATTCTTGTAATAAATCCTCTCTACAATTCCTTCGATATTTTTTTTATGAGCAAGATTCTAACCGATGAAGTGTTGCTGTTATTTACCAAGGAATCAAATTAAGGGAAGAATTCAACCATTGAGCCAACAATACACAACAACAGTACTCTTTGAGAGGCAGCCCAAGTTCGATCTATTTAATTTTTAGTTATTTTAGTTTATTTCATTTATTTTGTTACTATCTCATGAGTTCATTCAAGTATCAAAATTTTTTGTTAGTTTTTTCTTTCCTTAGTTTTTACTTTCCCCCTGCTTTAAGCAATTTCATTTTTCTTTTTAAACAATTATTGAATTCACTCATGCAATAGTAAAATTGAAGTTGACATCCAATTGAAGTGTTATTTTATTTGCTTTTGTGTTTTGATTCATGGTATTTTTTATTAATTTTTTTTCCAAAAGCAATTTCAAGAACCAAGTCAAGAGAATCAAAATAGCTTAGATTCAAGAATCAAAAGAAGAACATAGCTAAAGTCTATACCGTAGACTTGGACCGTGCTTCTCTCGTAAATTATTTCAAAAGAAATTATTAAAATTGTTAGATGAGAGGTCCAAAACTAGGACCATACTTGTAGTCATTTACTATAGACATGCCATAGTTTGCGATCTGATGCAAAGGCAAGGACCACAGCCACACTCTACGGCCATAATCCTTGACCGTGGTCCAATACGAATTTTAAACATCACAAGCAAAAGCTTTCCATCTCATTCTAAACTCCTACTCTCTCTCTAAAATAACACACCCTCACTTTTCTCATAATAAAGCAATCATTCCTTTAAATTTTGATGGATTTTACTTACGAAATCATCAAATCAAAGGTTACGTACAACTCAACCTACTCTTAGATTTGTTGATTCATTGATTATTTTAAGTAAGGATTGAATTGTTAGCTAGGATATGAGTGAAGAAGGTAATGTTTGCATGTG
The DNA here is from genome assembly GCA_024138015.1 of Lumnitzera littorea. Taxonomy (NCBI): domain Eukaryota; kingdom Viridiplantae; phylum Streptophyta; class Magnoliopsida; order Myrtales; family Combretaceae; genus Lumnitzera; species Lumnitzera littorea. The sequence goes on from JAMXBB010000005.1 coordinate 76,819,788, forward strand.
TGTTAATCTTAGTATAGAAGTAATTATCATGTGTTTATGTGATAAAAATCAGTGTATATACATGTTTACTGAAGATTATTCATAAAGTTATGATTTTAGAGCTTGAGAAAAAGAGGCACATGGAATGTTCTTGTGATGATGAGGGAAGGAGAAGAAGACATTGTGATAAATTTGTGAATTGTTTCTGTGTATTTATGGTAAACTCATACTATCTACACTAGATTTATGAAAACACTGCTAGATTGTTAGGATGATATGAAAATTCAATTATGAAAACAAGAATTTCCATTAGCATGCTATAATTTGTAATTGAAGAGGTTATGAACTAGGATAAAAATTCTTCATGTTCTTATGTTCCTAATAGTTCGTAAATTCATGTTAGTAATAATATTAGTATTGCAATGTTAAATTCTATGATTGTTAGATTGTAATGAGCACAATTCTTAGCAATGTCTCTAGAAACATGATATTGAATTGGATTCAATTGTTTTCTTTATTTTAGATCATACCTAAAAGAGGAAAACAAAAAACTCTTGAAAATGAGGCGAGACTCACCTAATCAACTATAGAGATGCATTTGATGTACCACAAGACCCCCTACTCCTACCTGCTTAGGACTTAGAATACAAAGATACAAAGGACATTAAGGAGGAGGTCAAGGATGAAGAAGATGTGGATGACCAGTGATTTTTCCTTTTCACTTTTTATTCCCTTTTTTTAAAAGACTCAGTTTGATTTTTATTTTAAGATGATTGTACTCACTAAACTATTTTCTATTGCTCTTTTCTTTAACTATTTTTACATTTGATGTTTCGTAAGCTCCATAGGATATTACCATTGCATACTTAGACTAGTCATCACTTTATTTAGTTTATTTTGTTAACTTCTTCTTTTCATTTTTTAGTTAGTTCGATACAAAGAGAACCATGAGCTTAATTAGATAAATGGAATTCAAACTTTGGACTTCAAAAAGAATCAATGCTAAAACTGAGGAAGTTATAGTTCCTTTGCTTTTTTATACTTTTATTTTTATTTTTCTCCTACTTTTAGTTTAATTCGTATTGTCATGTATATTGAGGACAATATACAACTTAAATATAGGGGAGAAAGAATAGGTTATGTATGTTACTATTTTAGATACACACTTAAGCTTTTAAAAATTTTCTTAAATAAAAATTATAGAAATTTACACCCCCTATGTCTTAAGCAAGCAAAATTTTTCAAATTTTAACCATATCCTTTATGAATTTAGAACACCTCGCTAAATTTGAGTGGTTAAATCACTATAATTCAAAGTTCCCCATTACTTAAGCTTAGACATAGACTCGGGATTAGGATAAATATAAACAGGTTAAGGACTAGTTATTTTGATTTATAAACTTAATTCTACAGGATAGTTATCTATTCCTTTTTTTCAAAATTTTTAGATTAAATGAATAAAGGAGATTTATCCTTTGAAAATCACTTGAAAAATCAAAGTAATTGGAGGTATTATTGAATTGATATGAAGAGTTGCTTAAGATTTGTGAGGATCAATCTTAGTCCCTTAAAAGATCAAGACACTTTCCCTTTACTAATTTACAAAAATTTAATTTAATTAAAGTTGTTAAAGATCGATCTCAATCCCTTAAAAGATCAAGGTGCTTTACCAATACCAATTAGCTTCAACAAGGAATTTTAATGGAAACCAAAGTAATCTAAGGTTTTCACATTCATGGTTTCTTATGGGATCGACACTTAGAGTCACATTTGTTTTATTTATACCATAACTTACCCAGATGCATTTACCTAAAACAGATCAATCATCTTTAGAAATACTCTGCAAATATATTCTAACAGCCTTGCACCAATTAAGATAATTAGGACCAGTTAATATATGTTCAATGATCGTAGACATCACTAAAACAACATCAACCATGACTATACTCTTTTGTTCATCACCCATGGATACCTAAGTTCAACTTAAGTACTCGATAGTAGAAAATCCTAAAAAATTTACCTACACAAATTTTCAAAACAACAAGAAAAGTAAACCTTAGAACAATGAAATCTAGAACATTACAGATAAGTAAATCAATTGGGAAAAGATCAAATGAACACTTACTCTATGCAAAAGTGACTTATATAAGAGGAAGATTTGTGGTCAGTGACACTATGGAAGGTGGTTAGCAATAAAAGAACTTGTTACACACCTCCATGCGACGACGAGGAGGAAGACTGGCACACTAATAATGAGGTGGCACACCTCTCTTAAGAAGTAATGAGAAAAAAAAGTTAACTTATCTAGTTAAACCACACAAGATAGATCTAATAATAGGATTATTCACTAGGAAACTAAGAAAAAAAAATTTAAATAAAAGAAAATTTGATAAGGCTCTAATACCATGTGATGTAAAACTAAGATAAATTGAAATGAATTTTTTATCTTCCATTTTATCCAATTTTGTATACGCTTATATACATACACTAAGCTACAAGTAAGAGAAGGAAATAATAATACAAAGGAAAGGTAAATAATGAAATTTATTTATACATTCTTGATTGATAACACCATTCTTCTTCAATGAGCTTCAATCAATCTACATTCTAAATTTATTATTTGGATTATGTTTTTAGTAATTTACAAGTGATTATAAAGGGTATTATTAATGAAAGCAAATAGTACATAAAATGTGGGTGAAAACTAAAAATCAATATAATATCTACTTATTCCACTCACCTAAAAGAGTGAATTAGAACCAAAGGGATCTTCAGATTTTATCCATGTTAAAGGTATGTAGATCTTTACTTTTTATTTCATCTATACTATTTCACCAATATAAATAACAAGTAGTATTTACTTATAATAATGAGAGTAATGCTTTACTTCTTTTTTTTTTTAATAGAAAAGTAAACGATAAGTAAAATTTGAAACCTTTTAAAGTTGCATAAATGTTGTTTTAATTGGTATTAATTGCAAGAAGAAACTTAAAACACATTAGTAGTTTTAGGTATCCAATACATACATAATAAGAAAAACAACATAGTACATAACTTTATAGTTGCATATATGTTGTTTTTAATTAATATTAGTTACAAGAAGAAAGTTAAAACATATAAGTAGTTTTTGGTACCCAATACAGTATATAACAAGAAAAACAACATAGTACAACACAAGGAGAATGATATAATACAAGGTTCTTATACCATTTTCAATGTGATAAGTACATCACAAGATTTTTTTTTTTTCCTTTTTCATGTTATATGCTATTTGTCATGCACAAATGCCATACTAGATTAGTGATTTTAATAGTTCATTAAATTACCCCATTAATCAATTCAAAATAAGGGAAAATTAGACTTTTAACTAAGGGTTTCTTCTTTAAATAGGAGACTAACCCTCTTGTTCCTTTTATAGACACATAAGAATAAACCCCAACCTGCTCACTCTCTTTTACTCTTCCTAAGTGTCGTCCATCCAAACCTTAAAGCTCCCTTGTATTGTTGTCTCTCTCTTCCTTCCAATTGGAAATCATTACCTTCCAAAGGTAAATCTTCTTCATCTATTTCCCCTTTATGGCCTACTTATCAGTTTAGGAAAAATTGATAACATTAACAATCAATTTAGATATTTGTGTTGAAGGAGGAGGAGATCTAGTGAGAACTTGACAGAAGAATGGTAAGTTTGGGGATTCCTAGCTATGGAAGGGTCATAAAAATTGTTATTAGATATCAATGAAATTTGTTTTATTGAAGGACAAGATCTAAATAAACACTATGAAGAACCTTGTAATATATTTGGGTTTTTTCCCTTTCAAGCATTAAGGCAAGCATTCTTTCTCAAAAAATCATTTTTAGTAGTTATTTCTTAATCCACTATTAGGTCCTAATCTTAGTTTGAGAAGTAAAAATGATATTAGGGTTTTAATCATAAAGGATATATAAAAGATTTGAGTTAATACTTAAAAGATTAAGTAAACATTAAAATTTAAGATGTTAGTTGTAAAATTGCTAGGAGACTTTAGCTAAGAATATGAAATTATGTAAAACCATAATCTGAAGAAGAATTTGACAAGAATATAAGGTGTCGAAGTAAAAACTTTCGAGGAAACTTGGAAAATTGCTTCTTAGGAGGTAGCATGGCCAACCTCAAATGTAGCTAAGTTGATCAAGTTATTACAATACATGGGGCAAACCATGAAATAACCTTAGTCAACTAGCCCTCACCTTTTGGTTTACTAGTCCTCACCCTCTAGTTGATTGTCCCCTCAATTACCCTTAATGAATCACTAAGCCAACCTCATAGCCTTAGTTGATTGCTTATACACATAAGTTGTCTAAATAAGTTTTAAGAGCCTAAAATTGTTTAATTTTAGACTAAAACCAGCAATTAGGTAGAAAATCACTGAGTAGACCTATAACTTACGATCCATATATATAAAATATTAATATTTGATACGTCAAATGTTTAGGAAAATATTTAGACATTTGTCAAGATCATAAGCGGGAACGAGATACATAAATTACTACTGTTTTTTTTTTTTTTAATTGTGAAAGCTAGGATTAGAAATAAATGATTTAATGATGCATAGACTATTAATTTGTACAGTTTGTTAGTTCCACTTTTCAAAAGTCTTACATTGTGAAAAATAGGATTGACAAAGACCTATATAAGTAAAATTGACTCATGAGGCTTACTCCACGTCTTCAAAAATGGACCCTGTAAACCACTCAATTTAGAGAGAGAGAGAGAGAGAGGAGGAGGAGGAGGAGACAATAATAAGATGACAAAGAGGAGGATGGAGAACAAATATAAAATATAGCATAATTAAAAGGTCGAATGGCTCTTATGAATCAAAGTGATTCCATAGATTCATCAGAATCAACTATATTCTTGTAAACTTATGAAGATATAATAATTTCCATAAACTCATGGGAATTCAAAAGAATTCCATAGACTTGAGGGGGCGTAAGAGCTTATATTTTCAAGAGTTACCTTGGTGAGCATATATATAAGTCTATATTTTCAAAAAGTAACTCTTAAGGTTTAGTTCCTAGATATTTTGTGTTCAACATACATCACATAACTATTTGATTCAACTGGATGAGCTAGATGTCTTCTAATGCTACATCTTAATAAACGAAGTCATGTGTGGTATGACATTTGTATGCCTAAGTCCGCATTGTTTTGTACTAGGCCTTACCATTCACATATTTGGGTTTCAATTTCAAGAGATAAGCATGAGGATACTAATTTCTATGATTATTTAGCACATGATCTTTATTCTAGAGATAGAAAAAAAAAATGCTAGTGACATATTACTACAAAGAAGAGTAATGGAAATATTAGATTTTAGCAAAATTCCAAACTTTGATTCAACATTCTTTGCTATGAAATTTGAATCTCGTTTGGCAATTATTTATCTTTGTTTTCCATTTGGAAACTCCAACTAATAGTAAAACTTGGATTGATGTCCCTTTTATAAAACATTTATAAATAGTTAGCTTCATATTTTATTATTAATTTTATGTACTTTAATTGGTTTTTGAGCCTTGCATGTACATGCTGTTATATGAGTATGTATCAGAGCAGTCGTAGCCCTAATTTAGGATGCACAAACTTTACGTGATGTCAAAAATTAGGCTTAACTAATCTCTAGAAGCTTTACAAAATGATCTAGTAGGACAGTAAGTTGAAAAAAAAAGTTGGTAAACTTAAACTCAATTTTAACTTAAAAGTAATTTTCTTATTTGAATAGTTTTGTGGATTGTTGAATTTTGTTGATGAGATTAATTTATTATTGCTTGTGGATGTTATTGGATGTATACATATATATATTGATTATTGAAGTTAATAAACTCTTCGCCTTTTGTCATATAGAGTAATCGATATGGAAATAGAAACCTTTGAACCCATACAACTAATGATGACAAAGAACCTCTGCAAGAGAATCTGTGGCTGCCCCTACCACTTGCCTCTCCTATAAGAATTGAAACTAAGCAATCGGTAAATTTAATACATGGTTCACTAAGTTTGATTAAAGCCCAGCAACACCAAATGTAGAAGAGGTGCCATCAAGGCTTAGCAGTGGATGAAGGTATTAAGAGACTGAGAATGATAGCTAGAGTAATAGGTTTTATTCAACTAATGAGACTCCATGGTACATCATCAGTTAGTTCATTTAAGACTGACTATGGTATAGCAAATATAAGTGACATTTGTTACTTGTGATGTTCTTGAAAAATGAAAAGGAGTGATCTCGTATAAACTATTTGTCATAAATGATGGGTTTAGGGACCTTACCATATTATTTATCATAGGTGGTGAGTTTCAGTTCAACCAGGTTTGAAATGTGAAAGCTAAGCAGTTCTAATTCTAGTTATTAGATTTGTATTATGTGATTTACCTAAATTATATATTAATATATTTGTTCATTGCATTTACTAATAAATGGGATCCTATACGTTTATGGCATATATATATATATATATGTACAATTAGACCTATGTAATAGTCGATTCCAAACCATGAACTGACTCGATCAAGAAAGGGATAGACTTGAGCCGACCAATAAACCACTGAACTCTAAGGTTCGTGGCAATTCAACTTTAAAAAATCGCCAACCCTACAAACTTTTAAACCGGTAGGCTGACCCACTAGTTGAACAAGCAATTCGACTATAGGTTTAAGTCCGTCCAAATTTCAATTTTAAAAAGAAATAAAAATAAACATCACGCTCATGTAGTCCAAATCAATTATTTAAGAACCGAAAAAAAAATTTCAATCGAAAATAAGAATGAACCGTCAATACATCACTACATATCTACATAAAGTATTAGAATCATTGGAAGACAAAAAAATACACGAGTAGATAATAAAAAACCGTTCAAGGGCTTTCCAACTGATCTGGTATACACCTCTATGAGCAACGATTATGTAGTAGGTTTCACGAGTGACGTATTTGGGATTTTATGTTCCCAAAGCTAACAATTTCTTTGCTTCCATGATGATTTGAGCTATCATTTGTTAGATGAAAGCGAGACACTAGTAGATATGACTATGATTACGAGTAGCAGCATCCTTTTAAGCTTTACATTGAAGTTGTTATTGTTGGCAATAAACAAGCTGAGGAAAATTATTTTTTTTTTATTTAAAAACCATGAATTTGATGATTATCGAGGAGATTATGTACTTATTTTGGATTTTAATAGATATATGAGTCTTAGCATATCTCTATCAATGACACCATGTATTAGAGTAGTTGCATCCGTGTTAGGGGCATTACACATATTTTAAAACTCTCACTTAAAGATATGCCTTTTCTTTTTTTTTACTTCTTTCACAAGTAACTTGGCTGTACTCCTCTCATTATTAATCTTGAACTCCATATACTATGCATTCCATATTAAACTTTCCCTATTGAATTATATGCCAAAATTCAAGCTTGACATTCACTTGTATCTATATCTCTTCCACATAAATGATATCAACCACAAACAACATACATCAAAGTACTACTATTTCAATATCGATTGCTGAGTTCATACGCAACCAATGTGAAAAGATAGGGCTTTAAAGTCTAATATTAACAGACTCCATCTCTGTAGGAAACTCCAAACTGAAACCTCAAAATATCCTTGCCCGTGTAAGTACAAAACTCTGCATATCTTGAATAATTTCGATACATAAAACGTTACTCGTTGAGCTTTCTTTTTCAGAAATCCTCGTAAAACTTTCTTCAAAGCTATATCGAGTTCCTTCTAAAGGTAATAAATACCATATACAAGTCCTGCTTCTTTCTTCTAATATTTTCCTACCAGACATGTCCGACATAAATCGAAATGAATTCTCAGCGCATTGATTTTTTTTCTCCTTAATTTTCTTTGAATCACTTGTTACAAAGATATATTTTTAGGGTGTCTCGTTTATTTAATGCTCCATAATATGGATAATTTTATATATTTCCTTTATTCGTAAACAAAGAACCCAAATACTTTCTCTTTTGGGCGCAAAAAAAAAGGGTAAGAAGATCATTTTGAAGGGGGAATAGATCATTTCTATTAATTCACATCAATTCATAAATTAATTGTTGGGATTATTAATTTTTTTATATACCTTATGATATCATGCCTATTTTTTTTTTTTCTTTTTTTTGTAGTTTTAGTTATTGATTGTATGTGATAATATTTAAATATATTAGTAATAGAAATTAAGAGAAAGTAAATAAGGGTGTTAAAATCGGATGGAGGGTCTATAGCTGATGTTACACCTCTGTTTTCCCAAGGCATTTATATAACAAGAAGAAGAAAAAGAGGTGGATTTTGCTCTGAAAACTCCTTATAAAGGTGATCGTCTTCCGATATCGTGCCCCAATAAATGATAATTTAGGGATAAACATAGAAGTAAATTCCTCTAGATAGCATAATGCAATCTATCCCTTTATCGTTTGTCTCAGTACGTTGACGTGGCATTTCTGGGCCACGTTTTGTTCTCATCACACGCTATGAATCTTCTTGAATTTAATTGGGGACAAATTCTTATGAAAATATCCCACATGCACATCCATCTGCTAATTATCTTATGAGGCAAGTCTGTGAGAAGTCGTCTAGTTTTAATTTCAAATGAATAAGCACACTATATAGTAAAGTAATTAATTTTCCTCATATTGGCTGCTATTAATAATTCACAAATTTTACGAGTTAAATATGGAGAAATAGCAGCAATAGAAACATGAATGCCGTTTTGTTTCTTGCATATGATATTGTAATATTTCAGACTAAAAGTAGTCAGCAGGTTATTGATATGAGCTTTATTAGCTATTTCGTCCAAAAGTTGTAAATAGGATTGAATTAATATTCTTCACTTTTTACCGGCCTATAAATCATAATTAATCCTGTTATAATGCTATGAGGCTTTACTCATATAAACCATCACAAATATGTCTACTATCCCAATGCACAAACATATGAGTCTGTTTTATACAGTACCTACGATCTATAATGTTTTGGATGATGATTTATACAAATATATATATATATATGGCGTCTGCTTTTGGCCTTAGGGCCTTCAGACTCGGTCTTCCGTTGAAGGATATAGGTATTACATGTATTTTTGCACTAATGAACGATCCTTGACATCTTTTTTCCAAATTTTTTTTTTTTTTTTTTTTCCTTTTGGCCACCAATCTTTGACTAGATTTGTTATGAATTTTATGCATGTAACGAAACACAACTACCTTGTATCCTTAATTTGTTTTCCCTTTATACATTTGGCCTATAAATATCTGGACAGCCAGGAACGCATGTCTTTGACATAGAAATTAAACCAAAACTTTAATGATGATGCTTTAAAATATTACCACAGGAAGCATTAATATGAAGTTTATCACATGGTTGTGAATTCAAGTTGTGGGAACAATAGGGATACACCTTTTGCTGTAGAGATTTGCGTTTGTCTTGCAAGCGCGAGACAGCTACTAGGACTTTATATGAGAGAGTTGTTTTTTTTAGTATATTCTGTGACCATGACAAAACTTAAGAATTGAATGTCTGCAACTTGGTTTTAAATAATAAAAAAATTAAAAAAAAAAGTGTGGATGGGATAAATGGGCTAGTTACACATGCATGCATGAAAGAAATGATAAACTATTGCAAATGTACATACATTATACATGTGGGAATGAAATTCAAATGCAAAATGTATCTCTCTATTGAATATTACTGAAAGGTGAACTAACGTAGTAAGACTTGTATATTTTATATAAACAAACATATATTACTGTGTCTAGTTAATTATCTTCGGGAAAAATAAAATATAGGTACATTGTACCGGCAGCGTGTATTATTAGATAGAATATATCCATATAGTTAGACAAATGTCCCCTAAAATCAATGATGCAATTATCTTTCTGAGAGATAAGATAATGTCTATACTATACATACATATATATACACAGACAATTTCGGAGTCACGTGTCTTCTACCAAAGTAATTATTTTGGCAATTTATAATTTTTCATTTTCATTTTATAACCTTTAGTTACTAATGCATTTTGCCTATTAGCAATACCTTTTAATTACTGATGTGTATTAACAATTCGTTTTCTTTTAATTATTTAACAAGAGCCATGTCCAATGTAAAGACAATACTTATAAATGGTGTAATATTGCATTACTCAATGTAAAATAACATGTGACTATAAATTATAACAATGTTGCACACTTATGGTTTGGTGGATCATAATATCTTTTCGTATTAATGTGGAAAAATCACACATGGTCATATAAACTTAATACATACTTATACAATTATTAATAACACAATTCACAATCAATCATAAATATACATTGAAATTAACTATCTAAAAGGTTGTGCAAGTGAATGACCCATGATTTGATCATGGTAAAATCCTACTAGTAACTCGTAAGATATACATTCAGATTATGTTCTATCTAATTAATCAACCCGGCATGTCCATAGAGGTATGGTAAGTGTGCAACACTACCGAAAGAAATAATATATAACAATTCAATGAAGTTGACGTGGTTATTTTTGGAGTTTTAAGCATGTAATTACAGACCAGAAAAGCTAAGGTGCCGGAAATAATGGGGGCACGTGGGGATGAACGGCTCTTTGTGCCCTAAAATCCAGAGCTATCGAATGGCAATCTAAAAGTGTCACCTTTACGTATGGTCTTGTTTTCTTCTCATATGACGTCTTGGGTTTTGTTAAGGAAAAAGAGTAACTTTTGATTATAAATGGAGTGCAAGCGTGCCTCACTTTTATTTATTTGGATTTTTTTTTTTTTTTAAGGATTTGTTCTTCTTACACCCTTCAATAGCGGATTCGCATTATTGTAATCTTTTCCATTTCATAAAATTAAGCTGATTTGATGGAGATATTTGTTTTACAGGAAAAACTTATCTTACTTTCTACATGCTTTTTAACTTATGATATGTGAAAGGAATAATTATTATTATTTATGTAACTTTACCAAAATTCTTTTGGATGCTGAAGATGACAAGAAGAGTTCTCATTGGACTAAAAAGAAAACGGATAGATGCTGCTACAAGTAGTTTATGAATAAGGTCAAAGAACCGTTAGAGGGGAAAATTAAAACAAACTAAACAAACATATTTTCCGATTTGGAGATGCTGATCTGCTGAGCAAAATGCTTTCTTCTGGTTGGATAATTAGTTTAATGGGATGAATTTAACGACCATGCAATAGAGGATACTGATATTAAGGAGCACATACATGATTACACAATCAACTGGCAAAGCTGAAACATGTGTTGGGGACTTATTTATCAACTCAAATTTTTTCCATTCTTATCAGCAGCAATTGATAATCAATCTACATGGAAATTACCGTCCAACGTATCAATTAATAGCAAGAGCAATCGAAATGCTTTAGAATGCTCTGTGTGACGAAGGGCATCGAACAACTGTAATTTCTTGTCGTTGGAATACAAGAATTCCACTATTTTCTTGAGAAAATTATACAATAACAGTCCACCTGATCTAGTACAATCTTAAGATGTGACATGCCTCATAATTAAGGATGCAACAAGTTACCAAATATCCATACCTTGACATAGATTTAGTACAATCTTAAGTTATAACATGCCCCGTAATTAAGGATGCAACAACTTTACCAAATACACATACCTCAACATAGATTTAGTACAATCTTAAGATGTAACATGCCTCATAATTAAGGATGCAATAACTTTGCTAAATACCCATACCTCAACGTAGATTTAGTACAATCTCAACATAGGTATGCAAGCCTTCAAGAACCTACTAATTACCACAAGTGATAAGTAAAAACTACCAAACTAACATAATAATCACATTATCAATAACATATAATCAAGTGACTCATAGGAGTCTAACTTTAATCCACATAATAACTATCTCAAATCTTAACAGTCTCTTCAATCACGACCCACTAAATAAATTGGCACCTAACTACCACATCATTCCAATAAAGCACTCCACTTGGACTTTGTAATTCCGGTTATTAGGCCCATGGACAATCACCAATAGCCTTAGAAATTTAGGCTTTAATCAAACATTAGCAATAGATGATTTCAAATTCTAATAGGGGAAAATTAATGGAGAAAATCAATATTTAAAGGTAAATTTAAATAAGAAATGAACATTTTATAAAGTAGTTCAAATAAAGAATTAATATTTCGAAAAAGTCAAATAAGAGATCAACATTTCATATAATGAGTCAATTTCAATTTCTCAAAAAGTTGATCATCCATTTAAACTTACCCTTAAATGTTAATTCCCCTATTATAATTTTTTCAATTCTAATATATTTAACCTCATTTTAATTCTAAGCCAACACAAACATCTAATATGCATAGTAACAATGTACTTTCACTATACTCAATAATGTCAAACTGATAAACTAGTCGATTAACTCCTAAATCCAATTATATACCCTTGTTATAAAATGCCTAAAAATATTAGATTTATTTTCCTATATCTAAGATTAGATTTATACTTAAGTAGGTTTTAGGAACTAAATAGATTCATTTAAGACCTCCTAAAAAGCAAATAGATTGACTTAGGGCTTAAGAAGATTAACCCGGGTACCAAAAGGGTAGTGATTAACTGGCTACTAAGAAAGTCGTGATCACCATAAGGTAAGGGTAGTCAACTGGCCCTCCTAAAGTATCTCTAGTTGGTTTGTACCAACGTAGCATGATTAACTACTCTAACTTAGGCCAACCCCATACTTTCTTCTTCTCCCAAACCCAATGTGATGATTCTTTATTTCAGCAAAATCATAAATCTATCTTCTAACATGAATAATCCCTTAAAACTTGTTTTAGTAATGATAAACAACACATGGTACACAACTCTACAATTATAACCTCAATTACTCAAATTATTCAATTTGGTAAGCAAGAACCCTCAATGCAATACTTCTCATCTTCCAATTAATAAAAAAAAACTACTTATAACACACCTTAACAACAATTAAAGACAAAAATTTAGATTGCAACATATCTTGCTCTCTAATCTTGACAATGCCCTAGCTCTACTAGTTCTACTTTCATTACTCTTCACAAATGCTTTACGATACCATCTTTCTTTCAGAATTCTTGAATAGTATAACACTTAGAAGAAGGAAAATTCTCAATACTCTTCTAGCACATCTTTTTCCATATATGTAAACCATGAACTACAACAAATTATCTAAACTTATAGCTAGGACTTGTTGAAGATAGAGGAATTGTGATAAAAGGAAAGTAGGGGAGAGAGAGGAGGGGAGAGAGTTACCTTGGATTTTATATGTGGTTGTAGATTCTTGAAGTTAGAAAAGAACACTTGAAAAAAGAGAGGAAAAGAAACATACATCTCTTTTTAAAAGAATAGTCATGTTTTAAAGAAAATTGCTACAAAGGAAATTAAATTAGAGTCAAGTTTATTAGGTTCGATTTGTTTGCTAAATCCGATTTTGAAAATAAGAAAAAAAAAATGAGTGTTCAATAAATTAAACTAAAAGAGACTAAAGACAATTGAATTACTAAATTGCTTTTCTTTTTTAATTGATTCTTAGGGGCATTTCATGTTGAATGTATAAGATGTAGATTCATCGAAACATTGTTTTATCCAATGTGCTACTATACAAGATGTAATAAAACTTATTATTGTCCATGGTCCTCCTTGGATGCAATCATTCCATGTTGTAATCCAAGTTTTATATTAGAACTTGATTAATGTGAGAAATAAGAATCAGCATAGATCATTGTTGATTGCTATTAATTTTTAGAATCTAAAGAAGATGAGATTGCAAGCAAAGCATAAAGGATTGTTAAATTGAAGTCTACAATATATATGATAGGCTTAGTGATACGGATCGCTAAGAAGGGATAATGTACAACTACCAATATCACGTAAGTGGGTTCGAACCTCATGACAGTCTGAAGGATAAAATGGTAGTCAAAGGTTAAGTAAGAGTCCTTGTGCACTAACGGTAGATACATATGTATTGTGAAGGGATCGGCTCATTAACAAGTCAGGTACCTCGAGAATCTTTAATGAGATAGAGAGCAAAGTAATTCGACAAGTCGAACTAGAGAATGGATTGCTCTTTAAGGCTCAACTCCCCTCATATAGCTTGGTGAACCATAAGAGCGAGTCCTCAGGCTAGGGAGTAATCGGTTCGTGATCCCTATCACTTAAAGACTCAACAGGCATTAATTATCAATCCTCCTAAGCAACATTAAAACAACATAACAAAGGGTGCTACTAATATAGTTCTACAGTAATGAGCATCGATATCAATTTTGTTTGTATTCTTTAGAGCAAGTTTATCTAAGTTAAATACCAATAGTAGCTTAGCAATAAAGTTATGTAAGTAACAACACTAGTCCAATGTTGACATAATGATCAATGTACTATTTGTACATTCTTAGTTTAAATGTCTTACAACCTAAGATGGGATATCTACTCACAATTAAGAGAATTAAACAGATGATTTCTCAAGTCAGTACTTTAATATCTCATATTCATAGAGAAGTTAGTTAGCTTACCGATCATTACAATAATCAGTTAAGCTTGCTTCTTCACTTTGCAAATTCTTCTTTAGATAGGTTCTCAAGAGATTTGATTTTACTAGATCAAAATTTTTTTCCATATATAAGATCTCATTGTATTGTAGCTAAGATAAGGCCACCATTCTTTTGGGGGGGGGGAAACGGAATAATACAACAACTAATACCTAAATTGTAATGCCTTGAAAGGGGGCTTAGTAAGATGGTTAAAAATTTTTATATCACATGTATACCCATAAAATAACAATTGTCTTATAAGTTTGAGGTTATAAGACTCTAAGTAGATGTTTGCTAATAACACTTAATCTTGTTACATAGCTTGTTATATTATATAAATAATTATGAATGACCAATAATCCACGATTAACCAAAATCGTAAAGAATCAGTATCCTTTATCCAAAATGAGATTGGATAAGTAAACTACAAATATTTGTATCAACTAATTAGAGTTCTAAAAGTACCATCTAACCATATAAATTATTTTGTTCTAAGCCTGTCTTTCTATCACTATACTAACTAGAATGTTCTGCACTTGGGTCTTATCCCAAAACCCAATTTTCAGTTACCTTAGAAAAGAAACTATGAGGGGTAAGCTACATAGGAGCATTCCTTATACCATACCTTCATGTAATATCATATAAGGTATTTAAACAATCATTTGAATGCAACAACCATATGCTCAAACAATTTATATACAACCAGACCAATAATTGTATATAGCTTAGGATTATACCTTGAAAGCTAGAGTTGGAGTTAATTATACTATCAAATCCAAGTTTCACTCACCCTTAGCTTTATGTCCTACAATGTTTTACTTTGACCCTTGTTCTTTTCTACACAATACTCACTTTTCTCAATTCTCGAACTATATAGCTAAGAGTATAGATATAAGTAGTGCATGCAATTTGTTCACCCTTAAACAATGGATTCAAGGGCAGGGTCCATAGCCAAGTGATTAACGTTATCACTTAGTAATCCCATAAGCTAAGGTAAAGTCATGTTACACATGTATATTGTGTAAAAAACTATAATAACAAATGATCTCAACGCCTGTAAGACCCGTCATTCCTACATGTGTGATGTGACAACCAATAAAGTGTAATGCAATTACATGCTATTCATATTTTCTTACACAGCACTCACTTTTCTTTACTCTCGAACTCTATAGCTGTGGTTGTAGACATAAGTAATGCATGCAATCTGCTTACACTTAAACATTGGATTCAAGGGTAAGGTCCTTAGCTAAGCAATCAATGTTAGCACCTAGTGATCCCATAAGACAAGGTAGAGCCATGTTACACATGTATACTATATAAAAAACTATAATAACAATTTATCTTAACCCCCGTAAAACCCCTTCCTTCCTATATGCATGATGTGACATCCAATAAAGTGTAATGCAGCTACATACTATGCATATTTTTATTTTAATTATTGGGTTAGATATGATTACATCCAATTTATTAATGTTTCATTTAAAAATTTGGGGAAAATGCAAAAAAACTTTCCTAAACTTTGACTTTGGTGTTAATTGACCCTCTGAACTTTTAAAACAAGGTTTTTGATCTCTTAAACTTTGATAAATTGGCAAAACAACCCATATAACCTTGAACTTTGATTCTGTTGTGTAAACATCCCCCCTAAACTATAAGGTGCCTAGGAGATATTTACGTATTAAAATCAAAGTTTTTGAGATATTTATGCACCAAAATCAAAGTTTAAAAAATTAAAGTTTAAAAAGGTTATGAGAGTTATTTACCAATTTATGAAAGTTTAAGAGATTAAAAACTTTACTTTAAAAGTTTAAAGAGTCGATCTGTACCTAAGTCAAAGTTTAAAAAAGTTTTTTGCAATTTTCTCTAAAAAATTTTACCAGTTTTAATTCCCTTAGTCTCATTAGGCCTAAATAAGATTTATCGATACTTGAGTTTGAATCTCTATCTAAAACACAAAATTTACGAGATTTACATGAATTTATGTGATTTTTCAATTGAATATTTAAATTTTTCGACTACTAATTTTATTACCAAATTGAACATTACTTTCTCAACAATTTATACCCAAATTTTCTCTAATATCAATTGTTAGACATGCTAACATGAGGAACCAACAAGCATTTGAGAGACCTTAAATTAAACATAAAAAAGACAATTAAACTTACCATATCACACTTGAAAAAATAATCTATTTATATGATATTCAACTCTCCAAGGAACTAATTAATTAAAAGTAAATAAAACTTCTCCCAAAAACAAACAAACTAAAAAAAGTACTTCTCTATCTCTCTATATCTATCTCTATCTATCATAACCACTTGAACATAGCTTAATAAACAAATTCAAAACCCAAAAAGTGAAAACACTAGAATTGATAAAGAAGCTCAAAGTTAAAAGTAAATTTCAAAGGAAAAAAAAAATACCATAAAGAAAAGAAAAATCTAAAAACCTAGAAAGTCTAAACTTATAATGGGAGAAGAACCATTCAATGGAGATATTCAAAAGTTGAAAATAAAATCAAAAGAAAGAAAAAGAAAATACAAAAAGTAAAAGAGAAACTCAAAACACAAATCTACCATATTCTAACCATCATTGTTGCCTACTACTAGTAGATGCCTCATTGTCAATGCACACCACTAGCTTCAAAGAACCAAAATAGTTAGAAAACACTAATGCAAAATGAAAAATATAAACAATACTAAACAATAAAAAGATAACACTGTAGTTAGAATCAATTAAATATCAACACCTATTATTAAATAAGTTCTAATGAATTAGATTGCACATCCCCCTTCAATCCTAAACCTAAAAATTGGAATAAAAGACCTAAAACCTAGATCTAAACTCTTAGAATTCATATCCCAACCCTAAAACCTTAATTCCTCAAAAGCAAACCCAAACCTTGAAGAGCAACTTGTAAGTAAATGAAAACTTTATAGATATTTTCATTTATGGTGTTACCTACTCCTCCTTCCTAACCTTCACTCTTACATTGCATTTAATGAAGTTGCCATTTTGCCTTTATCACTGTAAAATAGTTATTCTCATATTAGTTTTCAAGAAAATATGCATAGATTATTTCTACTTCTTTCATTGGTAAAAGCCATTGTTATTCTTCATAGAATATAACTTTTATTACAACAATAATGTCATCATAAGGCAAAGTAATATCAAAGGATTAATATTCCAGTCAACCAAACGCAACATTAGTCATCTTCTACGTATTACTCCATGTCACCACTAAGATCAAATGTAACAAAACTCATGTTACACACACATGACTATTACAATCAGATCCTTACATCTACAACAACATATCCTTTCTTAATTCATAGCTTGATTATTAAGTGGGGGTTTCATAGGTAGATATGGAATTATTTTGAAAAAAACCAAGTAATATATATTCCTTTGGTCCACCATCACTTGTTTTACATATAATTGAATTTCATAAGTGTCATCTTTGGTACCTAAATTTATCTATTTTTGCAGTTAACTATTGAAACTATCAATTAACTACATACAAACTTTTTGAGGTCATTCATAACTCTTGGACTATTTAATTATTTGCAAAACTAAGTGAAGTTTAAATAATTAATTACAAAAATAGAAAATGTTCAAGTAATTAAATACAAAAAATGGGTAAGGTTCAGTTACCAAATGTGGCATTTACCCTTTTATAAAATACTTATCCTGCTAACCAAATACATAATTAAGTATATAAAAGATGACAATATTTTATTTCACCTTTATAAGATCAATGAAGCATATTATATAAGATTGTATATTAAAGAATGGACTAATAATTTCATCATGATTTCAAAAATATAAAATATTCAACTAAAAGTATAAGTATATGAAAATGTTAAAAAGCTTTTACTTTCAACTAGTACGTATCGCATAATACTAGCTTTATATATGTACGTAAATATATATATATTTAAACATACATACATCCATACCTTCAATAGCTAATTTATGGCATTTAAAGAGAGAGAAAAACCTCCCTCCCCAACAATAGTTAGTAGTTAAACATCCCATTAAATGAGTAAAAAAACATGATGGATAGAATGTTTTAGGCACCATAAATTGTTGAATTAAAGAGTTCTAACAAAATTGGCTAAAATGTCGAAGACTTTAACCATTAAAGTTTGACAAAGAATAATGGCCAACCTATCAAACGGTTCCTTTCATTTACAAACTACACATTTCAAGCTTTGAGCAATCCCCATAATTCAAGGTTAGATTTAGATAAGCTTTTCATTTAGAAACATCAATTAATTATCATGTTTTCCCTATAACGAGAATTAGAAGACTTAGAAGTTTAAAATACTTAGGATGTGTCAGTAGTTAATGAAAACGATAAGAGTGATGAAAAATTTTTCTAAACCTATCCAATATTGATCTAGTCTGTTCTATCATTACTTTTATATTGAGATATATATATATCAATAGAAATAACCCACAACGTATATCATTCTCTTAATTAACACTTGAGATATCCGTATTTTGTTTATGGGATCCCAATGTCAAGATCACATGCGTGTTTAGGGCAATTATACATATGCATTATGCATCATTTTGCTTGAATCGATATAATGAAGGGTTCATTTGTTTATTGCTTAACATAAAAAGTTTTGTCAGTACGAGATTCTACTGTATAATACTGGGTGAGATACATGTATTGAAAAGATTGATCAGAGGCAGAGAAAAAAAGGTGATGCCATTCTTGATGAACGTTAAAATGACTCCAAAAGTCCAATTTATGTAGCATTTTCATGGGATTAGTATCTTAAATGACAACGTGAATTACGTCATACTTCTGTACTTAGGCTTTTTGTTTTTCTAAAGGTGAGAGGATAACATATATTTGGCAGGAGATAGCGACTAATTTTCCCTTGTGCTAATGTAGGAAGGAGGTCAAACATGTTAGATTATTTTATTAAGTAGATTAGCATTAATTAATTATTTAGAATATATCCTTTTGAATTATTAATAAACCAATTATGGAATTATTATTTAATTATAGTACTTGCGCAATATAGACATTATGATTAGGTTATTTTCCATGATAAATAAAGATACTTACTTTACTATCTAATGAGAGATCTCTACTCTCACTTGATATAGATATAAAAACTATTCTCCTATTAAACAGTTTTAACCTAATATAAATTTTTGTCAAGAAGAGAGTAGTCTTCTCTTATACTTTTTCTAATTCTATATAAAAAAACACTGCTACAAGATGGATCTCTCCCTAATTCAAGACAAATAAATCTTACTTTGACTTTATGAACACATCTTGATTTACATGTTATAAATCTTGTGTCTACTTGCAATTTATTCTCAATTTCACTATACATACTTAAGATTTTCCAATAATTGGTATCAAAGCCATTATAAATAAAATTATAGCTATTACTCTTATATTTGTCAATATTGAATTAGAATATATAAATCCTAATTTTTTTTTGTTTTCTTTTTTGACCAAATTAATTCCAATTAAATCAAGGATTTTATCCCATCCATGTTTGATGATAAATTTATTCGTATTTGTATATTCGTAGAATATGTAAATTGATCCTCCCTAAGAATGGAGGAAAAGGATAATGTGTATCTATATTCTTGATTGGATTCATCATAATGAAAACCCTTTAATAGGTTATATAAATTATATTGCATATTTCAAGAATAAATAAAATTTCTCGAATCTAAAAATTACAAATTTTGGCAATTATTCAAAATTATGAATTTTGGCAATTCTTGTAAATCATGAATCTGCAAATTGTGAAATTTCTCAAATATGTGAATCTACTTTGGGATGTATAAATATGCTGATTTGTAAAGTATTCCGTTCGTATGATTTTTTCATCTTGTGGATATATGGATTTAGTCCGGTATTTTTGATGAATTCATAATTTACAAGTTTTTTCTCTCTCAATAATTATATTATTGGTATTTGTGGTGAAGTTATATCAATTAGTAATTGGTGCAATTTTATGTTTCATCATGGGGGATGATTTTTTTTCGCAAGTATCTCGTACTACATTGATTTTTCAAATGTTTGAATGATTAAAAGGATGGAGTCTTGTTTGTGATTTGTCAAACTTGAGGGTTTCTTTATAAAATTCTAAACTTTTTTGAAAAATCAAGCTTTGCTTTGTCTATGTCTTGTATAGTCAAATTTAATGGGAGAGACAATGGCGTTATCTCAAGGTATTTTTATGAACATAAAATTGAGTTGAATGCTACAAAAATATTAAAATAACATCTTTAATTGCTTCTATTTAACTAAGCGTTTTTTTCTTGTGATTTTTGGTTTATAGCTACTTTGATGGACTAAATAATAAATTAAAATAATGTCATTTAATATTTTTTCAGTTGACAATTCAATCTCTTTACCAACATTAATCCAAAACTTCATACCATAATGTTGTAACTTCCTAGTTACCATTTGAAGTCATTGCAAGGAAAAAAAGATCCATATTTTATTTGTTGTGATGATAAAACTTGGCCATTTGAAATTTGTAAATTCAATTAATAATTTTTCATGTAACTAAAGCAAATAAAGGAAAATAAAATATGACAATATAAATTGATAGTAGTAGCTAAGTGATTTATGCAATATCTTAAGGAATCTATTAGTCTATATATTGGTAACAATATAATTATTTACTTCTTGATATGGTTTTTTTTCCTTTCATTTTTTTATTTTTATAGTCATGTCAGTTTATACACACACACACACATACACACACACATATATATATATATATATATATCGGTAGAATCTTTTTACTTATTAATTTGATATTTGTTTCCTTTTGGCTTTTGTCACGCCCCAAAAAAAGTGCAGTTGTAACAATCCTGTTGTATGAACTATCCTAAGATAGAAACTATCCTAAGATAGAAACTATCCTTACAGCAACTGTCCTAGACCTAATTCACACCAAGTGTACTTAACTCTACCATTTTAAAGTGTTCAATTCAATATCTATTTGATATAAACATGTGGAGTAATCATTTGAAATAATTTGCTAAAAATAAATTTGTAATTTGATCTTATAAAAGAGTAGTAGTAGTAAATTCTACAAGTACCTATCATTTTATATACTAACCAGAATATTAAAAACTACTAAGCCTCTCAAGAAGTCTTGTGTAGTTTTCCATAAAAAATAAAAAAGTTAATATTAAGGATAATAACCGATCATTTCTTATTGTATCTCAATCCATGTCCTAGTTTACTAATGCTTTGATGTTGGGTAGGCATTTGGAATCTGCAAAACAAACTATACGACAATGAGCGACAACTTGCTCAGTAAGTAGGATGGAGATAGATGTATATATTTAACACATCACAAACAGGGTTTTCAATCAAGTTAGTTAGATACAATACATGTATAAGCAAATGTCATCACACGATGTTATCCAATCCATCGTAAGATCAGAAAAATTATGCCCACTCTAATCCAAGTTGAGGAGATTAACATCGTGCACTTGTGAATTGAAACTAAATTGGAGTTTGTGCAATGAAGAACATCCTCCTCCTATAATCACCTTTGAACCATGACCCCTAACCTTACTATGACCTCTTCTCCTGTCATTTAGTCTAGCTAAGGGTAAGGGAAAGACCATTTTAGCTATCCTCATCAAAGGGAATCCATATTTGGCCCGAGAATCCTAACTGTTACCGTTATTGGGTTGTGATGCATATTAAGTTGGGTATTAAGTCGAGTTTGAGTTACTTCATTTTTAAGGTGATCAATTAAACTCAAACAATTCAAGCATAATATTTATGGAACAACAATAATATAAAGCTCAATTCCCACCACAGCAGATTGAAATTCAACCACAAGTACTACATACACACAAATAACTAATTACAATCACAAGCCAATTCATATTAAAGTCCTTAGATATTTTAAAATAATATCCTAAAATGTTATAAAGCATTGATCCTACTTACCTATCCTTACGCTCATTGCAGAAAACTCATTTTGTCAACATTCAAATCATTAGTAGACCATATATACAAAATCCAAATTTAGTTTTCGTAATAATTACAAAAACATTAGTTTTGTATCTAAAGTATATCATCATAATAATATATAGTTTTATTATATAAGTTAAGGTAAGTTATTACTTATTAATAATATACGTAATTATATTATTACATATAATATATCATTTTGATTGTATCGAAATGTACTTTTAATCGATTAAATCATATTTCAATTACAGTAGGATTATCGTAATATGTAAATTCTCATAATATTATAGAGATACAAGTTATATTATCTAAGATTGTCTGATTTTTGTAAAAAGTAGTATTGTTATGTTCATAGAAACTTAGGGATATGTATTACGGATCCTATTTCTAGAGATGACTTCCACCAAGTAGTTTGAATTTCTAACACAGTTATATGTATGCAAATAAATATTATTGTATTATACGTATTTTATATAATGAAACTATATTTTACATAATTTGTCAATATAACTCTATAATATAAATATTATCTAACGTTAGTACACACATAACATAACCTAGTCGTCAAAATATCATTAAATATATTAAAAATCTACTTTTTCTATCAAATCTGACCAATATGTGTATATGTAGTTTTAATTTCAATATTTATCATATTTTAGCTTATTATTAATAAAAAGTGAGTTTCGGTTTATAATTTAAGTTATTTTACTACATAAATTCATAATAAATAGCTCAAGTTACCAAATAATTCTCTAAAAATTTATATAGACTCTTTAAAATATGTAAAATTCAGTCATCACTTAGTTTCATGTTATCAATTTATCGCCTATATACTTGAAATTACTATTTTACCTTTAAATTATACCTAATTACTCAAATGTTATTCTTTTTACACAAAATTATTTTCAACCTATCCTAACATCACTATAATTCACCAAAAGTTAATATAGGTCAATTTTCCCCAATAATTTCATCAAACCTATTTATTTTACATTTTCACCTTAATTATAGCTATTTTTTGGGCTAAAAATTACAATAAATATTAAAAATACATGAATCAAAAATTGGGCTTCATAGAAATTACCTATATATCATATGTATCTTACAAAAAAATTTTGAGCTAAAAACTACATCAATTAGTGTATTTATTTTGAATTTCAAATTTAGGTGAATAGTAATTTATCAAGAAAGTACATTAAATATTCTTAATATTTTAAAAATAAATTTATGAAATGATAGTACATCTAAAATAACCTAGGAATTAATTTTTTTTTATATTTTTCCTAATTAACTTAATAATTTTTTGAAAATAAAGAAAAATAGGATAGAAATTTAGAACCTATATTTATCAAAGCTCTGACCACCATTGGCTAGAGAGGGGTTATTAGCTGGCCTGGGCAGTAGGGGGACTAGTGGTAGCCAGTCAGGTTCCACAATAGATTCACTTTTTGGTTGGGAACTAGCCTAGCATGACTTTTGCTCTGTTTTTCCTATTTTTTATAAATATTTTTCTGAATTTTTCTTAAGTGTTTTTGGTTGCCAAAACATGAAGTCTTAGTCCTAATATCTTATTTATAGTGTTTTAGATCGGTTGAAATTTTTTCTTAATTATTATGTAATTTATTTTAATAATTTTCTTAAAAAACAAAAAGCAAGAGAAGGTAAATTGTTGATGATTCACTTTTGAGTCATCCATTCCAGTTGTTCTTGAAGTGCCACATGGATTCCAAAAATTCCTACATCATTTGGATAGGTTTTGGTTTAATTTTAGTGTAATTTTAATGAATTTTGAATAATTTAAGTATATTTAGTTATTGTATTAATATGTGTATATATATGCACTATATATGTAACACATCTAACGAGTAACTATATGCATAAAACCATATTTCTAGCATGTCTTTTATTTTTAATATATTTTTCCTATTCAATTTTGTAAATTTAATGCTTATTATGTATAATTATATAATTTTAAGTTAATTTACGAGTATATTTATTATATATACTAGTTATACTCATAAAAATACGTGTATACTCATAATAATATATTATGCTATATTATTTTCTTTTATTGCTTAATTAACTTATCTCTAAGTTCTCGTTGTATTCTAAGTTTGGTTTTAGGAGTTTCGATCATTTTTATACTATATTAATTAATCACATTTCTAAGGATAAAATTAGGATTTTTGGTCATTATTTTTGAAATCTAACATTATTGGATAATTTCAACTAACTTTTCTAACTCTGTTATAAAGTTTAAATTTAATCAGATAAATTTTCTCAAAAGTCCTAAATTTAGGTATGATTATCGTAAATTTGACTTTAAAATCTCATATAAAGTAAATTCCCACTATTTTGATTGTATTCCTAATATTTTTATTATATTATGAACTTCTAAACATATGGGAATTTCTCGATTAGAATTATCATATTTCTCGTAAATTTTTAGCCTAATCAATTTATTTTCTCGAATGCCTTAAATCAATTACTAACCCTAATCGTACAAAGATAGGACTTTGTCCTAATACTTAAATTTTGATGTCTTGATTGCTCATTTATGGGATATTACAACTTTTATGAATATATCACTTTTAATTTGTCTTGTAATTTTGTAAAGATTGTATTTTACATATGGATTTTAAAATTGCAGTAAGAATACAATTAAATTTGAGAGTGCATATGTAAATAAAAACAATATAGGTGATTATATTTAAAATTCATATATGTGATTAAATGCACTATATTGATTTAGGCAATATTTATGTGAGTAGTTGCCACAAAAGTGGTTATTAATTTAAACTTATATAATTACCCAAAATCTTGATTTAGCCCCTAGAAGTATGATTACTTAATATAATATAAAAATGATCGAAACTCTTAAAACTTAGCTCGAAATGTGATGGAAACTTAGAGATAAGTTAATTATATAATAAAAGAAAATAATATAGCATAATAGACTATATGAGTATACCCATATTTTTTATGTATACCCAGTATATATAATAAATATACTTGTAAATTAACTTAAAACTGTATAATTATGCATAATAAGCATTAAATTCACAAAAATTAAATAGGAAAAATGTCTTAAAAATAAAAGATACTTTAGAAACATGGTTATATGCATATAATTACGCATTACGTGAGTTACATATATAGTGTATATATACACATTTATTAATATAATAATTAAATATACTCAAATTATTCAAATTTTACTAAAATTTAACCAAAACTTATCCAAATGATGTGGGAACAACTGGAATCTATGTAGCACTTCAACAACAGCCATAAATGATGACTCAAAAGTGAATCATCAATAATTTGCCACCTTATACATTTTGTTTTTCAAGAAAAATATTAAAATAAATTACTTAATAATTAAGAAAAAAAAATCAAACGGACCCTAACTACTATAAATAAGACTCCCCTACATCAGATACAAGTTTAGGAACCCAAATTATGGAAAGGAAAAATAAGAAAAAATCAAAGAAAAATAGAAAAAAAAATTAGACTGAAAATAGAGTAAGGACCGAGATAGTATGGTTCCCAAACCATTCAATGACTTGACATAGAGCCTCGTTGCCACCTAGTAGAGCAACCACCGTCCAGTCTGGCTGATAACCCCTCTCCGACCAACAGTGGCTAAAGCTCCAATGAACTCAAGTTCCTTGTGTTTTGCCCTGCTTTTCTCTATCTTTGAAAAATTATTAAATTAATTAGCAAAAATGTGAAAAAATTAATTCCTAGGTTATTTTATATGTACTTTCATTTCATAAATTTATTTTTATAAAATTAGGAATATTTAATGTACCTACTTAACAAATGTACTATTCATCCGAAATTTTAAATTCAAAATAAATATACTAAATGATATAGCTTCTAGCTTAAAATTTTTGTGTAAGATACTTATGATATATAGATAATTGCTATGTATCCTGATTTTTTATTTCAATATTTTTAATATTTATTGTATTGTATTTTTTTTGCCTAAAAATAACTCAAAATTAGGTTGAAAATGTTAAATAAATAGGATTTATGCAATTAAATAGTGAAATTAGCCTATACTAATTTCTAATGAAGTATAATGATGTTAAGATAGGTCGAAAATAATTTTGTACAAAAAGAATCATATTTGAGTAATTAAGTGTAATTTAAGGGTAAAGTCGTAATTTCAAATATATAAGCAATGAATCAATAACACAAAACTAAGTGATGACTAAATTCCAAATATTTTTAGGAGTCTATATAAATTTTCGAGGAATTATTTAGTAACCTGAGCTATTTATTACGAATTTACATGGTAAAATAACTTAAATAATAAACCAATACTCAATTCTAATAATAATAGGTTAAAATATGATAAATAGTTGAATAAAAACTGTCTATTTGTATACGGGATAGATTGGATAAAAATTATTATTATTTTTTAAAAATATATTTAATGATATTTTAATAACCAGGATATGTTATAGAGGTATTAAGGTCAAATAATACCTATATTATGGGTTATATTGACAAATTAGGTAAAACATGGTTTAATAACATAAATTATGTATAGTACGATAATATTTGATTAGATACATATAACTATATTAAAAACTTGAAGTACTCATTAAAAGTCATTTCTAGAAATTAGGACTTGTAATATGTGTCGTTAAGTCTGTATGAGCTCGACGATACTATTTTTACTAAAATCAGATAAACCTAGGCAATATAACCTATAACTCTACAATATTACTAATTTACATACTACTATAACTCTATCGTAATATAAACGTGATTTAAACGATTAAAAGTATATTTTGATACGATTGAAATGATATATTATGCGTAATAATATAATTACGTATATTATTAACAAGTAATAACTTAACTTAACTTATATAATAAAACTATATATTATTATTTTAATATACTTTAGATAAAATCCTAATGTTTTTGTAACTATTATGAAAACTAAATTTATATTTTATATATAAAAGACTCCTCGGTGATCAGATCATTGATGACTTGAGTTTTCCGTAATGAGCGTTGGGATAGATAAGTGAGATCAATGTTTTACAGCATTTTAGGATATCATTTCAAAATATTTAGAGACTTTGATATTTATTGGCTTGTGATTGTAGTTAGTTGTTTATGCGTATGTAACGTTTGTGGTTGAGTTTCGATTTACTGTGATGGGAGCTGAACTCCATGTTATAGTTGTTCAATGAATATTATGTTTGAATTGTTTGAGCTTGGTTGATCAACCTAACAATGAACTAACTCAAACTGGGTTTAACATCTAACCTGATCCGTATCACAACCTACTAGGGGTAATGACTAGGATTTTTGGGCCAAACATAGACTCCCTTCGATGAAGATAGCTACAATGGTCCTTTCTTTACCCTTAGCCAAACTAAATGATAGGAGAGAAAGTCGCAACAAGGTTGAGGGCCGTAGTTCGAAGGTAGTCACAGGAGGAGAGTGTTCTCTATTGTACAAGCCTTGGTTTGGTTTCGTTCGTGAGTGTATGACGTCAATCTCCTCAACCTAAATTAGAGCAAGTGCATTTCTCTGATCTCACGACAAATCAGATAATGTCATGCGATGGAATTTGCTTGTATACGTATTGCATCTAACTAACTTAGTTCAAAACCTTGCTTATGATGTGCTAAGTGCATACTTTTGTCTCCACCTACTTACTAAGTAAGTTGTCGCTCATTCCCTTATAGTTTGGTTTATAAGTCTCAAATGGGTTATAGGTGCTTACCCAATACTAGAACATTAGTAAACTTGGATAGGGAGTGAGATGCAATAAGAAATGGATGATTATTGTCCTTAATGTTAAATTTTTATCTTTTAAGTAAAACTATACAAAACTCCTTAGAGGGCTTAGTAATTTTCAATATTTTGGTCTATATGTAAAATGATAGGTACCTGTGAGATTTACTGCTACTCTTTTATAAGGTTAAATTATAAGTTTATTTTTAACAAATTATTTCAAAGGATTACTCCACTGGTTTGTATCAAACAGGTATTGAATTAGATGCTTCAAAAGGATAGAGTTGAGTACGCTTAGTGTGAACTAGGTCTAGGATAGTAACTGTAAGGACAATTTCTATCTTATGATGGCTCACACAGCAGGATTGTTATGACTTCACCTTTTTAGGGCGTGACAACCTCTGCTCTCTAAGATCAAACAAGCAATTCATGCAAAGAAATTAATCTCATTTGCTTAAGTTACAAGGTGAATGCCCAAGGTCCTTTAAGGCTCCTTTGTTTGTCACTTATGCATTTGAGATACTAAGATTGCCTGTTCCTCTTCCCTACTTTATTTTCATTTAATCATCCTTTCAGGTGATAGTCTTACTTTATTTATTTGAAGCTGCGTGTAACACGCTACTCACGTAGCACGCATGTGACCACTCTAATCGAATCCCTATATCTACATTTTAATGACTCCACTGGAGAAGAATGATTATAAAGACATAGCACCTCCCAAGAAGAGAACAATTGGTACGTCTGATACCATGTCCCAAGAGCTCGACACTAACGTTGAGCTTACTTAGCAGAATCTACTCCCACCGCCTAAGAATACTAGCCAGGACCATTCAGTGCTTGAGGTTCCTTTGGATCCCATATAGATAATGTAAACAATGCAAGAAGCTACCAAAGCTTTAAATCAATTCATGGCTATGTTCTAACCTATCCTTATTGGGATGGTTGCCATTGTTATTATACAAGAAGGTATGGCTTTGCTAAATCTTATTGTTACTGTACAGCCAAGCATTACTACCTTAGCTCAACTAATTAATCCTCCAAACATTGAAGAGGATCTCCATTAAAGAGGAGATGATGAAATCCTCCCGCTAGAACCTACATGACAACCAACTCCTGCACTAAAGAATGTATGAGTCATTCTAGGTGACTCTTCATCTTTATAGTTGCTTGCTCCTTCATCCAATCCTACTATCCTAATCTTTGGAGAATATACTTCTCATCCCAATCTTGCCCCTGTTTCACTACCTACATCCATAGCTTCTGGTCCAAAGACTTCCTTTATAACAAAGAAAAATTTGAATGTTTATATGAGAGAAATACAAGCTAAGTCATCTATGGGAGTACCAGAGTTGAAACTCTCATATCACAAACGCATCGCAGCGAAGCCATATCTTAAGAACTATGTAAGTCCTAAGTTCATGCTATTCAATGGCAAGAAGGGAAGTGCAAAGGAATGCTTACTGAAATTTATCAAAACCTTGAAACCTTATAAGCTTGATGATGACCTAAAGCTTAGAGAATTCTCTAAATCATTGATAGAGAAGGCATACAATTAGTATGTCAACCTCCCTTTGAGATCAGTTTATTCATGGGGGACTATGTGCAAGCTCTTCTTAGAGTAATTTTTCTCTACTCAAGAGCAAGTTATGATTACAAATATAAGAAGAATACAACAAAGCTAGGAGGAAGATCTAATGAATTATATAGATCACTTTAGAGAACGCACTCTAGACATTCAAGATATTTGTGATGAAAGAGAACTAATGAAGATTTGCATCTAATGGATGTTCTTTGAATATGCTATGCACTTAGAGAACCTTTCCCTATATTCTTTTGGTGCACTCATTGAGAATGCACAAAGGATAAACAACTCTGTTATGTGGTAATAAAAGGAAAGTAGCAAGCTTAACAAATGAGTAGCATTTATGTCCTCGATTGGGAGTGAGGACTTTAATGCCAATAAGAGACCTAAGAAAGATATAGAAATTCTTCCATTTCCATGCCCAATGAGCAAGGTACATGCCATCCTCAATCGTTGGCTATAGGATGAAGTTACTAAGTTGCTAAGAGTTGAACACCAACCTACAAAGAACGAAAGAAGAAATCCTAAATATTGTTGGTTTCATAGAATGATAAATCATCCTACTAAGGATTGCTGAAGCTTAAGAAAGATATTTCATGAAAGAATTCAAAACGAGGAGCTTATCATCGAAGATAACGAAATTCACAACAACCCACTTCCAAGCTATGATATCCATGCGATAGTACATGAGTGCTTTGAAACAGATTAGTGATTCTTTAATTATGTTAAAAAAAAAAAAATAGGTTCAAGTTATGGTATTGCTTTTGTAAATAAAGAATGAATTTCATTACTCAATAATAAAACTTTTATTATCTTACTCATCTCTATGTATTATATCTTAAGCCTAAAGCCTAGGTAACGCCTTGGCATCTCGATTCCCACACCTTAAGCCCAAGCAATGCCTTAGCATGTCGACTCTTACTCTTGAAGCCCAAGTGACACCCTAGCATCTCGACTCCCATGCCTTAAGCCTAGGCGATGCCTTGGCATCTTGGCTCCCACACCTCAAGCCCAGGCGATGCCCTAGCATCTCGGCTCTCACTCTTCAATCCCAAAAGACACCCTGGCATCTCAACTTGCATGCTTCAAGCCTAACTGATACCTAAGCATCTTGACTCTCGTGGCTAAAGCCCAGCTAATGCCTATCATCTTGTCTTCTGTACCTTATGTCCAAGTGATGCCCTGACATCTTAGACTCTACGCCTTAAGTCCAGGTGATGCCTTGGCATCTAGCATTTGTGTAGGAACTGTTATTTAATTGAAGAAGTCATCCAATGATAAATCCTAGCTTGCCATGCTTCCCTCTCACTTATGTGAGAACTAAAGTCTAGTGAAAGTAGCAATGGTAGCAAGGATGTTAGTCTTCCTCAAGAGAAACATATGCTATACCTTTATGTTGATACAATCCGCTTACCCACCCATCTAAGTTGTACCTTCTTAAGGAAGGAAAACTAGGGATGAGGGAAAGGCAACTATCTCTTCTCTTGATTTTTGAATTAAAGCATTGACATAATGATGTTGATCTTACAGTCCTGCTAAGACTCGCTGTGGAATAAGCTTGTTGCACGTGAACCCTATTAAGACTTACCTTGTGCGAGTCATGTTATGCTTGAGGCCTATTGAGACCTACATCATTCAAAGCCAATCAAGCAACATGCTCATTGCGCTTAAAGCCTGCTAGGGCCTATTATGCTTGAGGCTTTCTTGTTTAGGGCTCCTCCATGTAAAGGCTGATGTTCTTGACTTGTGCTTGCTTAAGGCCTCTTGTACTTAAAGCTTGCTCAAGCTTGCTACACTTGAAACTTACTCATAGAAGGTAGCTCCTTATAAGAGGAATAGCTAGCCTATGCTAATTCCTGAAGTAAATTTTTAAGGTTAACTGAAGGCAATTAATTATGATACTGTTCATACCTATAAAGATGGAAAAAGAGCGTATGAGCAAAAGACACAACTACAACACTTGAATTAAAAGAGAGAGAGAGAGAGAGAGAGCATATGAAGGTACTTGCTCTTTCACACAACCTGGGCTTGGAACCCATGGCTTGTCTTTCCTTTGCTCCTCAAAGAAGTATGTGAGTAGCTTCTGAAGCACCCATTAAGGATGCTTGAAAACTATGCTCTTTATGAGATGTTATTGCAGTAGCAAGGTTGGCTCATCCAATACTGCACAAATTCAATAGTATAGCTACGTCTTCTAATATTGGAGTTATCTTCCCCCACGAAGTAATAAATGTGTAGGTCTAAATACTCCAACACGAGATGATCGCCCGCCATACTTCTATTCTACCCATTTGTAGGAATCATAGCCAAGTAGAAATGGTAATAGCACGGAAGACTTTAGCTTTCTTCAATGAAGTCATGTATTCTAGCTTCTTTGTAATATATGCTACCCAATCATCCCATCCAAAGGGTAGTTCCTTCAAGAATGTGAATTGGGTACTAGAGAGAGGTAGCTCTCTCCTCTCATTTCTAAAACGCAACACTAAATCTCCCATGATAGTATCTTTAGAATAAGCATGAGGCTTACCCTCGATAAACTAAAGACCACCATCGATGTAAGGTATGGCACGAGCTTCTCGATGCTTAGCTTTGTCCCATAACATATCTTGAAAAAATAGTCTCATCTAGCTAGTAGTCCTTATCCCTAAGACACATGACTAGTGGCAAACATTATCTTGATGTAACAATAAGTTCTTCTTCTTTATTAGCTCCATACTTTGACTTGGATTGGTTTTCACCTCTTTTCTTGCTAGAGTGTAAAAATCAATGTATTTCCTATATAAAAAGAAAAATGAAATGAAGAATAGTCAATATTTGATGAATTTGTTCAATGGAAAGTAATTGAGATCGCAACATGTATTAATCTATATCATGGTCCAATGGAAATTTCAATTTTCAACCACTTGTCATTGAAAAAAAAAAAAAAAGTGTAGCAACCTATGTGAGGTTTAATATGAAGCCTACGTAAATCAAGAAGTTGAAGACATCCTAGAGCAAAGCAATTTGGACTCTAACCAAATGTTGCAACTATTAAAGCTAAAGAGATAAATTGCTTGCAAGTGCAAATTATTGCCAAACAAAGATGAGCTTTAAACTTTTCTCAACTTGTTAAACACATTTATAGACAACAGGAAGTACTAGAAAGAATTTTATATATATATATATATATATATATATATATCTATCTATATAAAAGAATAGAAATGAGTCTTGATGACTTGATGGAGACTGTCCGCATTATTCTTGGTTGGATTTGTGGTCTACAATGAGATAAGGATGCATGTTATTGTTGAGGTTCAATCACATAAAATTGTTATGGTAATCTATCGACAATCGAGCCTAGGAAACAAGAAAGATTAGTATGGAAAGCATGAAATTAAAAGGAAAAAAAAAACGAGACAAAAAGGAAAGGAAATACGATTCAAGAACCTTATTATGACCATCACTCGTGCTACAAGGAAGTTTAGTTGTGTTTTTTGCCCTTTGCTTCAATTTTTTGAAGAACGGAGCTTATAGAAAATATAAAACAAGCATGTAGACAACGAATTTGATATTGGAAAATATCACCTCGGTGTTGTGCTAAGAGCAAAAGCTTGTCAAAGAAGTATCAACCAATCACATATGTGAATATATGAATAAGTGAGTAAATGCATAAAGACCAAATTTATAGATTCTAAAAGAAATAGGCTTGGATACAAAGAGTACTTAGACATATATATACACATGCATACGTGTATGAAAACAAGAAGTTGAGGAACACCCATATAAAAGAATATATTTTTTGATAGATTGCTATGATACGTGAAAAAGTAAGCCATCAAAGGAACTCACACTAAGGAAGATTTTACAAAACAAGATAATAAAAACTGAATTCAAGTGGCTATGGTCAAAGGCAATTTACCCCATAATGTCATATGTGTCTTGAAGGCTAGGAAATAAAAGAGGGTCACCGCTCCACGTGCAAAGAGAAGGGTATGGAGTTAGGCGAATGCCATTATCCAACTTATGACTTTGACATGAACTACAAAGGAGTTGCAAGTTAAATACCAAAAAAAAAAAAAGGAAAAAAAAAGTTCATAGAAATAGATGAAGAGAAGTTTTATTACTAAAGCTTATTATTATTGTTAGAAGCGAAGAGAAATTGACAACATATATGAATATTTATAGTCGATATGATGGAGTTTATATGGAGGCAAATAATTCGAATCCAAGATTTGATAAGAAGGGATAGTTTTGAAAAAAAAAAAATTCAAGTCAAGATTTTGATAGATTTAAATTAGATTAGCTTGAGGAAAAGCTATTAGTAATGTTAAGAAGTGACAACATGATGAGATAAGGTTTCGAATAATTTTGAAGAAAAGAATATTTAAATTGATATGAAGAAGATTCAAGAAAAAGATCAAACTGAATGGTGTTTATTAGATTAAGTTTGATTTTGAAAAGAGATATAAATGGTGATGAAAGAATATGAGAAAAGTTAAAAAAAAAATAACGTATTATACTACGGGGGCATTGCCCGTGCACCCTACACTGCTTTTGTTATATCCCATAAATCAACAATCAAGACATGAACATCTAAGTTTTAAGACTAAGCACTATCCTTATACAATTAGGGTCAATAATCGATCTAGAGCATTCAAGAAAGTAAATCGATTATACTAGAAACGTACAAAAAACTTGATAACCCTAATCATGGAATTCTCGTACGTTTAGAAATCCATAATATAAGAAGAATATCAAGAATATAATTAAAATAGTGAGAAAATATAATCAAAATAGTGAGAATTTACTCTATATAAAATCTTAAAGTCGAATTTAGGGCAATCGTACTTAAACTTAAGGCTTTCAAGAAAAATTATTCGATTGAGCTCAAACTTTACCACTTAGTTAGAAAAGTTAGTTGAAATGACCCAATAGTGTTAGATTTCAAAATAATGACAAAAAATCCCAATTTTAGCCTTAGAAGTGTTATTAATCATTATAGTGTAAAACTAATCGAAACTCCTAAAATTGGGCTCAGATTGTAACAAGAACATAGAGATTAGTAAATTAGTTAATAAAAGAAAATAATATAGCATAATATACCATATGAGTATACATGTATTTTTATTATTATAACTTGTATTTATAATAAATATACTCGTAAATTAATATAAAATTATATAATTATACATAATAAACGATAAAATCACAAAATTAAATAGGAAAAGTATCTTAAAAATAAAAGATATGCTAGAAACATGATTACATGTATCTAATTACTCATTACGTGTATGATATATATATGTGTATATTACCAAAATCATTAAATACTAATATAAAATACCAAAATACACTAAAATATCTTCTAAAAATTATAAAAAAAATAAGAAACGACATGAAATATGATTGGATTAAATGTTGAGCATCTTAAAAAGAATAACCAACTGTATCAAGAGTAACTAAACAAAAATTTGACACCTCATACTTACAAAATTCCTTGAAAGAATAACCAAATAAATAAAAAAATAATTACTTAATGGCTAAGAAAAATTCCAACCGACCTAAAAAACTATAAATAGAATATTAAGACTTAGATTTAAAAATTTGGCAACCAAAAACACCTAAAGAAAATTTGGAAAAATATTTACAAAAAATAAGAAAAATAAAGCAAAGACTAAGCTTAGCTAGTTCCTTAAATCTGTTGTGACAACCTTACACCACCATGGAGCACCACCAACGCCCTTGCTGACTGACATGCCCCCACAAGCCAATGGTGGCTGGAGCATTGATAAATAGGTCGATCAATTTTCTATTCTATTTTTCTTATAATTTCTAAAAATATTAAGTCAAAAAATTATGAAAAAAATTGTGTACAGGTTATTTTAGATATAATTTCATGTTGTAATTTTGTTTTTGTAAAATTGTAATTATTTTATGTATATGCTTAAAAAAGTCACTATTTATTCGAATTTTAACTTTCAAAATAAATATACTAAATGATATAGTTTCCAGCTCAAAATTTTTGTATAGGATATACATGATATATAGATAATTTTATGTAACCTGATTTTTTATTTGAATATTTTTAATATTTATTGTATTTTTCAACCTAAAAATAGCTTGAAAATAGGTTGAAATTGTGAAATAAATAGGAAATTATGAAATTAAATGATGAAATGGGCATTTATTGATTTCTAGTGAATAATAATAATAATGTTGGGATAGGTTGAAATCAATTTGGTGCAAAAAATATTATAATTAAATAATTTAGGATAATTCAAGGGTAAAATCATAAATACGAATACATAAACAATAGATTGAAAACTTGAAACCAAGTACTAGTTGAGTTCCCCATATTTTTAGGAGCCTATAGAAATTTTTGAGGAATTATTTGGTAACCCGAGTTATTTATTACGAATTTAAGTAATAAAATAGCTTAAATAACGAACCGATACCGAATTTTAGTAATAGTAGGTTAAAATATGATAAATAGTTGAATAAAAAACTATGTGTATGTATACTGATCAAATTACATAAAAAGTGTAATTTTAATGTATTTAATGATATTTTATTGACTGAGATATGTTATACGTATATTAAGATTAGACAATACTTATATTATAAGGTTATATTGACAAGTTAAGTAAAATATGGTTTAATAACATAAATTACGTATAGTATAATAATATTTGATTATATATATATATAACTGTGTTAAAAACTTGAATTATCCGTTAAAAGTTATTTCTAGAAATAGAACCCGTAATATATGTTGTTAGGTTTGTACGAACCCAACGATACTATTTTTACTAAAATTGAACAATCTTAGATAATATAATCTATAACTCTATAGTATTACTAAAATATACATATTATGATAACTTTATTAGAATTGAAACGTAATTTAATCAATTAAAAGTATACTTCGTTACGATCAAAATGATATATAAT